>CM024615.1:36658497-37047078 GCA_014182575.1 Eucalyptus decipiens
GTGAGGCTATAAGAAAATCGAGTTTGAAGCATAAGTCATAAGATTTTTGCCTTCTTATGACTTCCGATAAGTGGGAAAAGGTAATGCCATTGAAAAATTATGGGTGTGATTTAATCAATGAAATTTTTATACAAGAGAAGTGATTCATACATGTTATCAAATTCAATAAAAGAAAAAATAGAATCCAATACCGACAAAAGAGAAATGAAATACATGTAAACTCAATTACGAACTCAATATGGTTTGGCCACTAATATAATGGACATAAATGATGTCTTCCTGGAATGAGACCGCTGTCCACTACAGTTGTGCGTCATCATTCTCTAGCGAGACAAACAAAGGCCACAAGAAAGATCAATTACTTACACAACAACAAGCTTCTCTTAAAGATACAAGTAAAAGGTCTCACAAAGAGGAACTTCAAAGAAAGATCTCCGAGAATACGTAACTCATAACACATGGAATGATCCATTAGCTACCTCCTATGATCATTTGCCATTATCTTTCTCATGATTTATACTTCAAGCTTCTCGATTATCAGCAATGAGATTCCTCAACACCAGACTAGGTCGAAATGAAGTAAAAGGCCAGCTGATAATTTCTACGATCTCCCTAACGACCAGCTCGGCGAGCGACCCGAGCGACCCCCGGGCCGACTCGGCGGGCGCCCGCGCCGATTCTGGCCGAGGGTCGTCGCCGAGCGGCCCGGGCCGGCTCGGCGGGCGCCCTCGCCCGGGCGGCCGAGGGTCGCTGTCGCGGCCGGGCCGGCTCGGCGGCGCCCGCGCCGATTCGCGCCGAGGTCGCTCGCCGGCGACCCTCGGCCGACTCGGCGGGCGCCCTCGCCGGTCCCGCCGAGGGTCGCTCGCCGAGCGACCCCGGGCGACTCGGCGCGGCGCCCGCGCCGGTCCGCGAGGGTCGCCGCCGAGCGACCCCGGCCGATTTCTCGCGGGCGCCCTCGGAAGGCTGGCCGAGGTCGCTCGCGGCGGCCGGCCCGCTCGGCGGGCGCCCTCGCCGATCCCTGGCGGAGGTCGCGCTCGGCGAGCGACCCCTCGGCCGGGGATCGCCCGAGCGCCGCCGAGTCGGGCCGCTTCGGCGAGCGACCCAGCTAGCTCGACGAGGGCGGGGTCGCTCCCGCTAACCGATGCGGACGAAGAACCACCACAAAAGGAACTCACCTTGAACGAGCGGGAAGAAGCTGGTCGACGTCGCCGTTCTTGGGCAGCTCGCCGTCACCGTCGCCGTCGCCGTTCTTGAGGAGCTCGCCGTCACCGTCGCCGTCGCCGTTCTTGAGGAGGGGAGAGAGTGAGACTGAGTAGAGGAGATGAGAGGATGAGAGTGAGAGACTGAGCAGAGGAGAGTGAGACTGTGAGCAGAGGAGATGAGCGGACGAGAGAGTGGAGAGGACGAGAGACCGTGGAGCAGAGGAGCAGAGGACGTAAGATTTGGATTCTCTTTTCTGATTCTCTTCCGAGAATCAAATTTTTAGATTCTCAAACCTTGTCCGAAACTGTTCCCGGGAACAAATTTGTTCCCGGGAACAAAAATTTTACCAAACGCGTTTCTCGTCCCAAACTGATTCTGGGAACAAAAAATCAGAAATTGGTACTGTTGGGCAAGTTGCCAAACAGAAAATGGTACACTTTAGTGCCAGTTTTGAAGTTAAATGAGACACTTAAGTGCCACTCTGGCGAAGATCCGGCCAAATGGCTTACGTGGCGACTTTCCGGCGAGTTTAGTCCAAAATGACGTCGTTTTGCAGCGACGTGGCGGAGAAAATGCAAAACAGCCGCCGTTTCGTATCTACGTGTAAATAATAATATAAAAATTAATTAAATTAGATTTAAAATTAATTTTATTTAAAATATTCAAAAATTTTAAAAAAGTTTAAAATTTTTAAAAATTAAGAAAAATTTTAAAAATTAAGAAAAATATAAAAATTTTAAAAATTTTAAAAAATTAAGAATTTTTTTTTTTAAAAAGAAGGGGTGTGGAGGTCGAATGGGGCGGCTGAGGGCCGAGCCCTCGCCGCCGCCTCCCCGCCATCGCCGGGAAGGGCCGGTGACGGAGGGGGAGGGTTGGCCGGGGGTCGTCGGCCCCCGGCCGACCGACGGCGAGGATCGCGAGCCCTCGCCGGATCGCGACCCTCGCCCTAGATTTGCCCTCGCCGCCGCCGGCCAGGGTCCGGCCCAGCCGACCCTTCCCACTCCGTCATCGGCCCTTCCCGGCGGCGAGGAGGCGTCGAGGGCCCGCGACCTCGCCGGATCCGGGGCGAGGGTCGCGGCCCCACGCCCGCATCTAGGGCGAGGGTCGCGGCCCACGCCTAGATCTAGGACGAGGGTCACGGCCTTCTCCGCATTCGGCGAGGGCTTGTGGGCCCTCGCCGCCGCCGCCACCGGGAAGGGCCGGCGACGGCGGGGAGGCGGAGGCGGCGAGGGCTCGGCCCTCGGCCCGCCCGTTCGAACTCCCCTTTTAAAAAATTTTTCTTAATTTTTTAAAATTTTAAAATTTTCTTAATGTTTTAAATTTTTCTAAAATTTTTAAAATTTTAAAATTTTTCTTATATTTTTAACTGTTTTGAATATTTTAAATCTGATTTAATTAAGTTTTATATTATTATTTACACGTAGACACGAAATGGCGTCGTTTTTGCATTTTCTCCGCCACGTCGGTGTGCAAAACGACGCCGTTTGGACCAAACTTCGCCGAAAAATTGCCACTTCAGCCATTTGGCCGGTTTTCACCCAGTGGCACTTAAGTGTCCCATTTTACTCCGATATTGGCACTTAAGTGTACTATTTTAAAGTTATGGCATTTAAGTGTCCCTCCGTGCCAAGTTATGGTACTCTAGGTGTCACAACCTCTTCGTTATCCTGCAAATGAAAAGTTATGAAACTCATCAAGGAGCTCAATACAAGTCTTTGAGCATTTAGACAATACCCTCAATGAAGTTATTCCTTGGAAATAGTGTAATGTGAATGGAACGGCAGCTTCTGTAATTTGGGAACTTTGGAAGTAATACCCAATGACGACATCTACCCTGTATCTAGAGTTCATAAAAAATCCAACTTGTCGAAGAAATTTTACATTTTTCTGGTATGCCAAAGAAAAAACGGAAAGTATGTCACAAATACATAATGTAAGATTCTTCAACAAGAGGAATGCCTGTGATGGCAAGCAGCCACTTCGAAACATAACGGTTCGAAAGTCCAACGAAAATCCTGAAGGTATTAGGTGAATAGAGTACATATATAACATGGACCATTAGAATTCTGTGTTTATGTCATACAATATATACTTTAGAATCTCCTCTCACATGCAAGCTGCGATGAAGAACAAAAAGTCAACTATCCTGTACATGATGTAGATATCAAAAGACGTAGAATGGAAGATAATTTTCTTGCACCCAGATGGAAGAACAGGGAATGAGACAATAGAAAACCAAACACGAAATGAAATATCAAATGAGACATAAAGGATATACATTAGGTAGAAAATTCAACCCAAAAATTTAATTTAACGAATGGAGGAGAAAATGCACATATAAGACCCACTTAGCCCCATTTTGAGTAATATGGCGATATATTTACTTTAAGAAAAACAAACCAATACCACAATTCTATTGAACAAGTCCGTTCATGATGTTTGAACAAACAACAAAAGAAGAGAATAAGTATTTTCAGGAACTTCCACATGATGGTGGAGGTATAGCGTGACTTGATGACCATACAGTAGATCACGATAGGATATTGCAGCAAACTGCTCAATAAGAGCTTCAATAAACGTTGAGTAACCATCATGAATTTCTGATCCAAATTTTAACAATGCCCATTTAGTTGCACTATTTATTTCAGGCTCATCTTTCAGAGTATGTTTAGCACTTCTACTTATAATTTCTCATTCAAGAAGCTGTCTAAAGAGTTCTTGTAAAGCTTCATAAACATCCCTACTTCTACCGCTCTTCAATCACAGCCAACCTAACAAGTATAATCATAGACAAGGAATGAAATTTCCGCACTAGTGACACATATTGAGCTAGTGAAGTGCTATTTACGCATCGTGAATGAGACAATGCCTCCACGCCCAATATAAAGAACATTCCGGCTTTAGCAATTTCAAATAAATTGTCATGATCCTGAACTTGAGAAATGACACCAGAAACTTTCTGATTTGTACTATGTATGCCATCCCTTCATGAACTCTTCGGGCCGATAAATGAATGCATGGGAAGTGGCACTCTAGTAAGCCCATGTTGGTGTTTGTTTCAATAAACAAACATTCGTGTATAAGCAAATTAATATCAAAGTTTGATCGCAGCGGAAGTAAAAACACTCATACATGTGTTTCCAGAGCATTTTCGTGTATTTTAATACAAACACATAGAAGAGATAAAATGGCTAATCATATTAACCTTGTACCATGCTTAAAAATTTGGTTATGACGTTCTTCAAATTCTAAGCACTAATATCTGATATCCTTACAGCAGTGGTTATGATATTCTTCAGACTCTGACTACAAACGCTTGATCTTCTAGTAACACTGGTTCTAATGTCCTTGATATTTTACCCTTCTGGTAATACTGGTTCTAATGTTCTTCAGATGCAGAACGTCTGATCTCTTCGTAACGTAGGTTCTAACGTTCTTTAGATTTAGCCCCACAAGTGTTGTGCCTCTAATTCAGATACATCACCAATTTCATGTTGAATAGAAGAGAGAAATTGAGAGATTTCACAACTACTCTCGTGATTGAATGATTTTGTTGATCAGTATCAACACTCTCAATTGTCTATTGTCGATCATCGATCATTTTGTGATATGCACTTTGTATTACCTTGTGTAGCCAGTGCATTTCACATTTAAATTGGCTCATTAACTCTAAAACCCTTTTAAAATTAATTCAGCCATAACTTATAACAAACGTAAGTTCTGATATCGTTTCGGACACTAATTAAGGCATTAACTCTATAATTGTTACAAAACTTTATTCCAGACATTTATTTGTAATCATTACAAGTCTTTATTCTGGGTAATGGCTTTGTAACTGTTACAAACATTTAATTTGACTGTTACATCTGAAACTGTTTCAAAGTATTAATTGGTTATTTGAATGTGAAATCGTTTCAGATCAATTAACAGTCCATTGATTTTGAAATCATTTCGGACAATTATTGTCACTGTTACATTTGAAACTGTTTCAAATATTTAATTTAGCTATTAAGTCTGAAACTGTTTCAAATAATTGACGAGTGATTCCGAACTCACTTCAAATCATGAATGATGCCATTGATTCTGAACTCACTTCCGATCATTAATGCATCTATTAATGCTGAACTCACTTCAGATTATTAATTCGGTCACTGAATCTAAACATGCTTCAAATCCTTGATTCAGCCATAAAGTTTGAAACCCGCTTCAGACTTTGTAAAGTCTAATGCTCATTTTTTAGATCTTTTATTTTTAACTTGACTCAATCTGATTGGCTCAGCTTGCAAATATATTTGCAATATTCTCTTTCTCATTCAAATGTCATTCTAATTAGTTATGGTATGTGACATCTCTAGGTTCATCATTGAGCTAGCAGTAGGATTTGTACTAACACATTAGCACGATCAAGAGAACCGATGGTCCGAATCAATCTTCTGTTCTTACAAACTATGAGTGACATTTAACAATATATCAAGACTATCCAGACCGTATGAAATATTTTATGAACATAATGAACCTATCAACTTTGGCAACTGTGTAATTTGATCCTTTTGTCTCACCATGTCCCGATCGAATAAAGGCTATGGAATTGTTGGTTAAGCCACCAGTTTGATCATATGCCTAAATCTAATAGACATGTATTCTTTGAGACATGAACCATTTGTCCTTGGTTACAACTTTGGCCAAGGATTTCAATATAATATCACGATTAGATCGCATAGGATACCAATCTTGTAGATCTATATATAACAAAAAGATAGATTTCATATTGCGAGCACATGTACCTTCGTATGTGAACAAATTATGACAATCAAGTATAGAGACGGTTTAACGAAATATCAATATGTGCACTTATGAACCATAGCCATCCAACATACAAGTCAGCATCATGCCTTAGGTCCGAGAATTTTACACATGACCAAAACATGAATGATTAGTCATTGACACTGCTAAAAGCATCCATATTATCAATTGCTATATGAGTGTCACATTCAATGAACTTGTCTGATACAAGCACTTGTGCTCTAACTTGGATATCACAATATCCAATGACAAATGACTCATCATCCCGTTGGGTATCCAGTATTGAATGATGAAACTTGAGAACACACCGATCTCAATAGGATCGTCAATATCCTCACAATAATCCATCTACCGGGAACTATTTAAAGATTCAGCATAATTGTAAACCTCTCAACTGTTACACATACTCTTAACTCCTTAAGAATAGGTTTGGTCCTAATTCATCTTATGAACTCATTCATGGGATGATGAATGAATATTTGTTGGCCATTAAATAATCCTTAACATGTAATTATTACATGATTGCTTTAAGGCATATAACTAACATCACACTTCCGAGTCATATTAGTACAAGGAGGATGTTCTGCTTTCTCATTTGACATGTCCATATACTCATGAATCGTTTCAAGAGAAATATTACCATTTTGATTTGCTTTATGCATAGTACTTTTACTGCCTTCTACGGAACTTGCCTTTCTCTTTACACACAACCATCTCTTTTTGAAATGAGATGACAATAATTTGCTAATATGATGTAGGTCCTCTTCGCTATACTCCCACGTTAGAGATCTCCTGCTAAGAGGAAAAAAGTGCTGAGTAGAGATATTCAAGCACTATAGAACAGGGACTTGGAACAAAAAGTCAAATGCCTTCTCCACAACAGAAAACGTGATTCGTGAATGTATGTGATCATTCGAAGTTTCAACATCGACAAGATGCCAAGATGACAAAGAAAGAATGAACAACTACGTTGATTGTTCAGAGAGTCATAAGTTAACAAGCACATCAAGGATATAAATAACACCCAAGTACACTAAACTATAAAGATAAACAGCCAATTTATTTCCCTAGTTACATTTTTAAGGAAATGCCTCGATGACGGATTGGATGGCGCGTATGGGCTTGATCGTGTACTTGGTGAACCCAGCTTGGCAAAGCACGTGCGCCCACTCCTTCTCAGTCCTCTCTTTGCCTCCACCAGTGTGAGCCATCATCGCCATGTCGAGGGTTAGCCTCACGTCAGTCAACTTGTCGTCTTCCTCTTTGCCGATCACGGCTTCCATGATTATCACCTTCCCCGATTTGCTCCCCGAGATGGCTTCTTTGCAGTTCTTCAGGATTTGCACGCACTCGCTGTCCGACCAATCGTGAAGAACCCACTACACATGTTCAAAAGAAGCTAGCCTCTATTAATAACACCTGGAAAGCCGACCACATGAATGTGTGTGCAGAGATTATCTTGGAATTATTAGGACTAGAATCACGGAGGGATAACAGGACAAAACAAAGTCACTTTTACCTCCATTCTTAGGTGGAGGAAATTTTCTCGAAAGAATAATTACACAAATAATTTCTGAACTTTGGTTCAATGTGTAATATCACATTTAAACTTTTAATTTGTCGAGTATGGTCCCTGAACTATTAGTAAATACCACAATGTAATCTCTCAACTATATAAAAAATGTCTAATATTATCCTTCAATTAATTCAAGTCTAAAGGCAACATTGAGTATTTTCATATAATTTAAAAACTAAATTGAATATGTATGAAAAGTTGAATGACCATATTGAATAAATTAAAAGTGTAAAGATGATGTTGTACATTGGGCTAAAACCCAACAACCGCATTAAGTAAATTAAAAATTCATGGACTACATTACATATTAGTTGAAGTTTAAGGATCATTTGTGTCACTTTCTCTTTTCCTATAAATGCCCCACAACTTGTAACTCATCTTTCAGGGGTAGGGTTGATAGCGGTGTGTTTGAAGATGATCCATTAGTATAATAAACCCCCATTAATGGTATGTGAATGTGATATCGGCGATTTCATATAAATTCAATATTGCAAATCAATCACACAATGAATTCTCTTAGTAGAAGATTAAACACTATTAGTGCACAATTTTTGTTTGAGGATACAATCAGTTTGGCAATAACTAATAAGAGATGTACAAAATCCCAATTGGATGCTCACTTGTTACCATATGAATAATCGATGCATGTGGGGGTTTCTAAGATCAACCGTTGAATTGGGCGAAAGAAATGTTAATGAAAATGCATTTCATGTTTAAAAAAGCCAACCAATCATCACCAACATAATAAAAGACACCTTTTAAAAGTATGTACTATGTACATTGCATGGCCTTCGCAGTTACTTTTTTAACAATTCTTGTCCTTTTTGTCTGAAAAGCACTGTTTTTGATAGTTGGCTGTTGCTAGAGGTGAAAATGAAGATGGGGAAATTCGGACCAGCCTGAAAGTCCTTAAGTCCGAATAGTCTTGGGTCGGATATCAGGCTCGTTCTATTATACATGTTTTCATCTTGTGAAGTCCGAAATGGTCCGACTCATATCTGTATTTTATTTATAATATAGTTTTTTTATTTGTCATTCTGGTAATATATAGATAAAGTTCTCTATCTTGGATGAGAAAAATGAAATACTACCAGCGAACTGATTATTTACTAGGGAACTAATTACTTTATTTAATGTGGAAAAATTGATATATAATTTCAGGCCTAGCCTGACGCAAGTCGAACAAGGCCCGAAACCTTTGGGCCCAAATTTTTTTGGGGGGCTACGTTTGCTGTAAAATCCTGGCCCGTTTACACCCCCAAAAGTCCGTCATTTAATCAGATATATAATTGTATAGCACACTTGTTTCTATTACCCACATGCAAAAGTATTATATCATGCTATAAATCTATTAATGAAGTAGGCTTTCAATATGTTTGGTGTTTACTTGATGACCCACCATTTCGCACAGAGCAATTAACACTAACTTAAAAATGACCCTAGTAGGATTTATCAAACCCAAGTTACAACCACTTAATCTAATATTTAAAATTTGGTTTAGAAAAAAGACAATGCTATATTCACCCCTATTTTGACTAAGACACTCATTTTTCTAGTTAACTTACCCGAATCTTCTCCCCCCTCCCCCCCGGGCGGGGCTCTAATATGTAATATATATATATATATATATATATAAAGCTAACTTGCAAAATTGCCTTTATTTCTATCATCTCTCACCAATTTCACAATACAAATATTTCATTACACCTAATAAGATATTGTTTTACCTTACACTTTGTCATCACTTTACCTAGAGAATATTTTCAATTTTAATTTATGGTCTCATTTTTTAATCACAAGAAATTTCTATTTATGATAGTTTATGAACATACAATTAATTACCTTTTTTTTTATTATCAAATAGTGTGAGTAAAACTATATTTCAATGTCGAAAATTAAATTAAATTAAATTATCTATCCAATCTTGATTAAAAAAAATGGAAAAGAGAAGGTGATCAGAATATGGAAAAAGGAAAATTTGTTAGGAGTATGATCAAATGTCAATCATATTTATATTTAAGTCATATCTAAATATTAACAAAAGATGAGCGCATAAATGCACACAAAAAAAAGGAGGAAACTTCTTGCTATTCTACTGCTACTATGAAGAAAGTAATTACTATTGAATTGTAAAATTTATTTCATAGCAAGTGGATCAAAACTCTAAAATATGTTGAAAAATTTTCTTCTGAAAAAATCTGATGTGGTTTTGAAAGTGAAGGTGTAAGTAAGTTTTCAACCCTCACCTTGCAATTTTTGTTAAAATGTGAAAAGCTCAAAAGAAAGCACAAATCAGTGATGTTTAATGTTAAAAACTTACAAAGTTTATCAGGAGAAACACCAACAAGGGTAAAAATTGGCTAGATAATTAGATTGAATTTAGTTTTCAACTTTGAAATAAAGTTTTCCTCAAACAATTTGATGATAAAAAAAAAAAAAGGCAATTGATTGTGTCTTCATAAGCCATTGTAATTAGAAATTTCTAACTTTGTGTGTAACTTTTGTGATTAGAAATTTGAGAATATAAATTAAAATTAATAACATTCTCTAAGCAAAACGATAACAGGATGTATGATAAGATAATATGTTGTTAGGTGTAATTTGACATTTATATAATGGCCCCTGACAAGATATGATAGATATTAGAAAAAGACAATTTTGTTAATTAGGTTGATAGGAAAAAAGAAAAAATAAATTGAAGAGAGAAGGGTTTTTGGTCAATTGATTGAAAAAAAATGAGTATCTTAGTCAAAATTGGATGGAAATAGTGCTGCCATAAAAGAATTAGACAAAACGGACTCACGATAATAATACTTAACGAAAAAATTCATATAGAATTTCTTGACAAGAAAAATTGATGCTACTCGGTTTTTTTTTTTTTTTTTTGTATAATCAAATCCTCTAACTTTTATATTGTGCAGTTAGTGTTATTTTTAGCCCATGTAATTTACACAGTCAAGTTAGGATTTCTTTTTTTCTTTATTTTCCCCGCTTGTCTTCTTCTAATTTGGCACCCCATTAGCATAACTTTCTTTCTTGCGCTACCATATCAGATTGCTATGTAATTAATTATTCGGATGGTTCGTGATTGACCGAAGGATGTGGAAACTAATCGAGAATATTAGAAGGCTTAATTGGACAAAATATAATTTAGAGGATCTTATTGCACCAATATAGAAAGTTTGAGGACCTAATTGAATAAATAAATAAAAATTTAGATAGTTAAAACCGTAATATATATATATATTGGGTTGAAACTCAAACCTCTCTCTCTCTTGTGTCCACCTAAAAATGTACTTAAAAAAAAAAAAAAAAAACTGTACTTAGCCGGGTTAGTTTATAGATGAACTTTTGACTTACACACGTTGCCAAAAAGGTTGAAACAGGAAGTTAAAAAAGGCACCAACCTTGAGGAAAGCAGCGTCGGCCTTTGGAACGCCCTCAAACATGTCGCCTCCGACATGCTCCACCCCCTCGCACGGTGGTGAGGCCCCGGAGACGACGTGTGGGAGGTCGAAATTGATCCCTCTGATCCACGGAAATGCCTTCCTCAACAACCTCAGGGTGGTCCCGTTCCCTCCTCCGACGTCCACCATGGTCAGGACACCTTCGAACACCTCCGGGCAATCCTCGGCGAGTGCTGGCACCGCCACTCTTGCGTCACATGCCATGGCCTCGTCGATGAGCCTGCTGTGCCCGGGATTCGCTGCTGAGTACACCCAAATGTTGTCACCGTGCGCCGCCATGAAAGGTGGAGGAGCTGTGGCAGCTGCTGCAGACACGTGAGAGCTCAGGTTGAGCCATGGGGCGAGCATCATGGGGGTGGTCTCGAGCAGAATTAAAGCAGCCATCGATTTCTCTCCTCTGGTCAGGAGGAGGCGAGAGAGCGGGGTCTGTGAGTAGGTGTCCGTGTCGGCGTGGTGCCTGAAGATCTTGCGGTGGACGAGGAAGCGGAGGATGCGGCGGAGGGAGGAGGGGCAGCAGCCAAGCTTGGAGGAGAGCTGGGACAGAGAGATGGAGGGATCTGGGTGGCTCTCGATGGCATCGGCAATGCCGAGATCGATGGCGCACTTCACCACCGCCATCTCAGTGAAGCCGAGGATGTACTTCCAGATGTCCACCCGGCTTTTGCTTCTTCGTCGTCCTCGTCGCCGGCGACTTGCGCCGTTGGTATTGGTTCTGCTACTGGTTTTTCAAGTGTCATACTCTCTCTCTCTCTCTCTCTGGGTTTTGATTGATGAAGCTTGCAGATGGAAACTCAACTTGTTCTAGAATTAGCAAGCACGAGAAGAACTGCATAGGTATTTCAGGCGTACACCTAATTTATAGTAGTTTAGTTTTAAATTGATTTTAGGTAACATTAGAACGAGATTAGACAATCATTTCCTATTGTCTTGTAATTTTCACATGCTTCATGTGTTTCGGAAAGCGACGTTTCATATAAAGATGACATGGTGAGATGGAATAAAATTTTTCATGTTTGTTGTTTCTTTCATGTGATTAATCTATTCACTCGTTTGTTGTTTCTTTCACGTGATTAATCTATTTACTCGAACATCTTTGTGATGATGATCAAATTATATTACTTGCATCGATTATGTAAATTAAGATCCTTTTACTTGTAAATAATGAGGAAAGTCAAGTTTAGACCGTCTGATCAAAGGCAAATTATCTACACTTAAATCTTAAGTTATACACACGACATACAAATTTTTGTATCGAGTTCACGCAGTAATTTTTCCTGTAGAGCTCATTGCCTCGGCGTAATAGAGTTAGAAGTGCATGGACCATAGCGCTGCTAACTTCTTGTCCTTGCTAGCTTTTTTCCTCGTCGAAAGTACAGTATCAGTATCAAGTACCATATTAAAAAAATTGATTGATGCAACCGCGCTGTCCAACACGAAAATGATTTTTTTCCCATGTCATTTCATCCTCGAACTCCTTAGTAGTAGTGCATAAGATGACACGACTCCCAAAACTTGGATCAAACCAATTGACTTAATCGGGTAATGTAGGTCGATATTTTTAGCCCTTTTTTTGCGGTTTAGTGCGATTCAACCGCGCACCACTTAGAGAATCTAGTTCGTATTCAGTCTGGTTGGAAAATGCCTAGGAAACTTCTGATGTTGGACCAAGCCCATATCTCCATATGCCAGTATGAAAATTGTGTTTTGCAGGTAAATTTCAAGATATATTACGGCGACCTTCATTTACAATGCCACAAAACTCTTGGGGGGACAAGTACAACCGTATAAGATTGGATGGATCAGATGAACATACATGTAAGAGTTGATGGGCATACCGCAACATCAAGATCTGTCGTCTTTCAATCATTTACCTTTACTTGTCCCCCTCATGTTTAACTTTTCGGAAGACCCCACAAGAAAACAGCCGGGCCATTGATTGGGCTTCTCGTCATCTTCATGCTGATGGAGATAGAAAAGGCATGTTTCACGACGATGTTTCTTGATTAGAATAGGTCGAATGGCAAATAGCAATGAGTGGCTCGAGATTCTGAATAAATTTTACTTGAAATTTGAAATCTATTTATTAGAATATGCTTATTGCACTGTGAAACTTGAAATCTACTCCACATATTTTAGAATTTAGAACCTACCCAAGTTCTACTTGTTACTATTTGTCATCTTTTACAAAATTCAAAAAAATCATAAAGATAAGAAATTTGTGGATAAAACGTAAAAATGAGCTTTTTGGATAATTTTCTTAAACGAGTAAATAGAAAAATCTTTTAAAAAATGAAACCCAATTGAATAAGCCTTCAAAGCTTTTACCATAGCATTTTTGGATGCCTTTTTTCCCCCTCTTAGAGACAATTTTAGGTAATTTTAAAAGATAAAAAAAATAATTTAAAAATTCAGAAAATAAATAATAATTTTTAGAAAATTAAGAAATCTTAGCAAAAAAACTTAAAAATTGGCTATCTGAGTAGCTTTCCCTTAAAGAGTAAAGAAAAGATCTCTTAAAAAATTGTAATCCAATTGAGATGATGCTCGGTAATATTAAAAGATAATGAATAATAATAAAAAACTCAGTAAATTCATATAAAATTCATAAAAATAATAATTTTTGGATAAAATGTAAAAATGAGCTTTTGAGTAGTTTTCTCTTATAGAGTAAACAAAAAAAATCCTTAAAAAAAAAGAAAATTGAATTCCAATTGAATAAGCCTTTAGGGCTTTATAATAGTATTTCTTGGATGCCTTTTTTCATTTTAGAGGCTACGCTAGGTAATATTAAGAGATAATAAATAAAAAATAACAATTTAAAAATTTAAGAAATTTATAAAAATTCAGAAAATTCAAAAATCTCTGGAAAAACTTAAAAATTAGCCTTTCGAGTGGTTTTCTCTTAAAGAGTAAAGAAAAATCCCTAAAAAATTGAAACCCAAGTAAATAAGCCTTTAGGGCTTGACCATAGGATTTTTTTGGAAGCCCTTTTTTTCAGAGATGATGCCAGGTTGTTGATTGTGCTATTCATTTCAATTATACTTGATTGTGCCTCATTTATACATTGATTGTAATTTTCTTTTAGAATGATCGATAGGCTGAACTCTTGCTCCATCTCTCATGGCAGGCCCAAGTAGAAAGAAGGGCCCGTTTGGTTCGACTTTGGGAAAATGCCCAGGAGAATGCAAATACCTTTAAAGTAAATGGGTTTTAAAATGCTAGACTGTTTTTGTAACTATAACCGAAAAGTGCTTTAGGGAAATGCAAGACCGTTTTGGTAAACATATGTAACCAAATTAAGTTTTTAGTTTTAGTATTTTTAAAATTGCAAAGAAGAAACAATGACTATATAACCTTTTACGTTTTCATGTTGAGAGTAATGTAAAAGATATATATTAGTAAATTTATTTAAAAATTATATTAAAAGAATTTGATTATAGATTAGATGCAAAGCTCAACTTTTGGCCTAGGGTTCTTTAAAGTTTGTTTTAAATTTTGAATATTTTTTTAATTATTGTAGTATTAATCATCTTCGTTAATTAATGATCATTCTAGTGTATTGATAAAAAAAGTTGGGCTATGATTGTCAAAAGATAAAAATGACAACAACAACAAAAAAAAAAGGCAAACCCAACATTTGCAAAGAGTTTTTACTATTTTTTTAAATATAAAAATAAAATCCAATGAAACTCCGTCACCGATCAACGGCGGTTGGGGTGTGGGGAAGATGATCGGTTTAAAAAAAAAAAAGAAAAAGAAGTCAACGGATGAATAGTAGAGGTGGACTTGCATTTCCGAAATGCTGAAAGCCCAAAATAGGTCCCCACTTGCTTTGGGCTTTCAGCATTTCAAAGGCCAATATTTGGCCAAAGACACCTCCAAATGCTGAACCAAACACCTAAATTTTTTCCCAATGGGCTTTCAGGGCTGAAAGCCCCTTGGGAATGCTGAACCAAATAGGGCCGAAGTCATGGATGACCATTCTCATGTGCCCTTTGGTGATGATGAGAGCTATAGAGAGTTCATACTATTTTTATTCAAAGAAGAAGAAGGTGAGAGCTACCAAGAGTTCTTCCTGATTCTATTCAATGAAGAAGAAGACGGAGACAAGCACGGTGAAAGAGGGGGAGAAGAAGAAGGGGGATGAGGCGCCTTCATTTATACGAAGAAGAAGGAGAAGAAGAAGAAGGTGAGAGCTACCAAGAGTTCTTACTAATTCTATTTAATGAAGGAGAAGAAGGAGATGGGCATAGCGAAAGAGAGGGAGAAGAAGAAGAGGAGGATGGACCCTTATTTGAAATAGTGGAACTATTTATTGAAATAGAAGAAGAAACATTGACTCATGAATTGGGCAGGGTATGCTTCCCTATTACTATTCGTCATACTTTCAACTAAAGTTTCCAAAATGTTTTTTTTTTTTTGTGCATGCCTTTTTCCCCCCTATTTTGATGCTATGATTCTCTCTTTGGTTGGACAACGGGATTGCTTCTTGTCAATTATACTTGGGCTCTTTAAACAGTTTCTCTTGTAGCTTTACACAATTGATTGACTTACATGAGGTGCCAATTGACTTACTTTGCAGGAATTAGAAGACATTGAGATCGAAGTCAACGATAACGTTCCAAAGTGGCTACTCGCGAATAAGGAGAAAAGAAGTAGGAGTGTAGCTAATGTCTTTGTCATTGGGGCACAAGTTGCTTTGATCATAAGATCGATACTACTAACACGTACTCGCAGAACCATATTTGCATTTGTAAGGTTAAAAGTGGTCTAACTTCACCATTTGCTTAATTGTGCCGTGCATGTATAATAAGTGTGGTGTGCATGGCACAACTGTCGTGCACATGCCATAAGTGTGCCGTGCATGCGCCGTGCCAACATCATGCACATGATGTGCATATGTCATAACTCAATACAACTGTCACCTCCTATTGATTTTCATTTTTTGTATCCTGTTCATCGGAGTTTTAAGGAAAAGATGCCAAATAATTGTAATCAAATTAGAAACCACTGACCTTCTGGAACTTCTCGAAAGCGTCAGCCTATGGTAGCGGTATTAACCCTTGAATCGCCTCACCGACCATCAGGTTGCCACTCCCTTTTCTTGCTCACCCTCGCTGCCCTTCTATTTCTTCTTCTTCTCCAAGTTGACCGATCCCAAACCGGCTCCGACCCAAATTGATAATTTGCGTGTTGTTGGGACTTTGCCGTAATGGTGGAGCTACAAAGCCCCACTACATCCATTTAGGATTTGAATTGTCCATTTCTCGACTTGCAGAGGTTCTCTCTGCAAGTCCAAAGATGGCATCTCCAGCTAGATTTGAAGGGACCTCCTCCATTTTCCTTTGCATCTCTCTCTCTCTCTCTCTCGCTCCCTCTCTCCACCATCGCTTTCTATTTGCCGCCGTCGGGAGCACGTTGGCTTGCTCCTTCCGTTCGCCGCCCTTCGTCAAGTAACTCTCCCCCTCTGTCTGTTAGAAACCATGGTCCGCTTTGTTTTCGTTTACGTTGCTAGAGTAGACGGTCGGCCGACCGGTGATAGGCCGGTGTTCGGCAGGTTGCATGCGAGGGAGAAGAAGAGGAAGTCGCGTGGGAAAAAGACAAAACAAAAAGAGGCAAAAAAAAAAAAATTCAAAAAAGAGGAGGAAATAATTTTAAAAAATGTTATAAAAAGTTCATTTTAATCCGACCAGATCGGATATGATATACGGTTCGGTTCAACAGTTTGAATTGGGTAAACCCAGTCCGAACCCCTTCTTGTTTCCCCCTTTTAGAGACGATGATGATAGGTAATTTTAAAAGATAAAAATATTAAATAATTTAAAAATTCAGAAAATTCAGAAATCTTACTAAAAAACACCTTAAAAATTAACTATGTGAGTATTTTTCTCTTAAATAGTAAGGAAAAAGATCCCTAAAAAGAGTTGTAACCCAATATTCAGACAATTCCCGATGATAATAAAAATAAAAAATAATAAAAATTTAAAACTATTCATAAAAAAATTCAGAAATTTCATATAAAATTGAAAAATATCACAAAAATCAGAAATTTTTAGATAAAACTTAAAAATGAGCTTGCATGTTAATTGGATGATTGCAATGAACTATCACCACTTGCCGTTACGATTCATTGACCATAACTTATATTTAGACATACGAATAATATGAAACATTAATAGCGTAAAAGCTTTAATCATAAAATAAAATCTCAAACTAATGATTTCAGATTATTACTCATTATTGGATGTCATGGAATACCATATGATCATGCAAATACATAGACAAAGGAAAACACAAAAACTTATTCCTACCTAAAACTTGAAATCTATCTGTCAAAATAAGTTCCTAAATTTTTAGAACTTGGAACCTACCCAACATATGTTAGAATTTGAAATCGTCAAGTTTTCACCAGCCTAATTCTTTGGTTTCACCCACCCTACTGGCAAGGATCTCTTGGTTTTGCAAATTTGAGTGAGCTGGTATCTTCTTACAAGTCCAGACTCTTTGCACGACATGAACATCATTTTTATATTAACTGCTTTTGCAGATGGTGAGAAATATATTCTGCATTTTAGAGTGTAATCAAAACATTACTTAAGCCAGTTGAAAAGATCAGGTAAACTAGTTGGGGAAAATCGAACTTAATTGATGGATTGGTTGATAATTTGGGATGTACTAGATTGATTTTTTTTTTTTTAGTTGGTAAATTTTTTTTTCCCAATAAGTCATTTTCCTAAAAAAAATGAATTATATCTTTGCATTTATTTCTCTTGAAACCGTAGTTCGAGAAAATATCTTATAATGTTTATTAATGATCAAAATAGCTAGTGAAGAAAATTACAAAGTAAAGGCAACCGTTTTATGAATCCTTAATAAAAATTGCAACCCCAGATCAGTTATTATATGCTCATGAAGTTTGTATTAGATGAGTAGAGCCAAGTGCAAATGCACAAGTTAATATGCAAATGGTGTCCTAACTAGATAAACTAATATGAGAAGTGCTTGGCCACTATTAAAGGTGAACAAGGTTTTGTCAAGGTGTCTACAAATTGGAAGGACCTTGATATATCGTGAACATCTAGAATGACCTTAATTGAGGGTGAACAAGTCAAGAAGAATGGTCAAGATTTGGTGAACATTTGGATGGATATTGTTGACACCTAAATTTTGGCGGCCCAATTATTTATTTATTGCATTAAAAATTTGGGATTAATTTTTAACCCCTAAAAAAATATTATTAATTAATTGCATAGAATATAATTTTAAGTGTATTTATTTGGATCTGTGACAAATGGGTTTGACTTGATGGTTCTGAGCTTCTATTTGGTGAGATGACAAAAAATTTGGCCAAAGCCCATTATTCCTTTGATGGCTAAAGTTATGCATGCAAAGATTTCATTGAAATGCGCATGATATTTGAGTGGGGGCTGAATCTTTTAGCTATAGGAAAGAAATAAAGGGGAAAAAGGAAAATAAAAGAAGATCTGCAAGTTCGCCTCTTCGTGCAAGGAAAATATATAGATTACAAGAAGTGGGATCGGTCAACATGAGAAATATAATCGAGATCATCTTTAGGCACCCACGGGCACAAGCAAAAAGGAAAGAAGTCAGAGTAAAATATATTTTGAACATTCCTGGGAGGAAAGGAAATTGGACACGGCAAGATTTAAATCAATTAAGATTGTCTCAAAGAGGAAAAGATGCGCAAGAAGCAAAAAGAAAGCAAGCATAAAAGCCAAGAAAGTGGACTCTCTTCCGGGCGGGAGGACTTCGAATACACGGCATACAGAGAAAAAGCCAAAAGAGAAGAGCACACGAGAGAGAGAGAGAGTTGGGGGACGTAAGAAGGGAAAGGAGTGCTCGCTCAGTCCCTATCCAGGTGTTGCAGTCGCCGTGCCCACCCACTTCAAGTCGCCACCAATTGAGGTCGCTGCTGCCGGTGATTTTGCTCCATGACCGCGGTTACGCATCGACGACATGAAGTTGTTGCGTTGCCTGTTGCGTCGATTCGCACCACCCCAAGTCAGCCATGATCACCAAGTCCTAGCAACGCCAACGAGCTCCCACCGCGGCCGCAGCTAATCCGGTCACTTGCGATATCCCACAAGAATCATGTGCTCATGCTGCCACACGAGTCGAAGGTTGGAGGCCGTAAGCCCAGCATGCGGGTTTTGTCGTTCCTCTTTATATATCACATCCGCAAACCGAGGACAAGTCCATGTGCACGGGCAGACCCACGCGTGAAAAAGGCTCTGAACTTCGCCTTTCTCCAATTCTTAACTCTCGATATCTTGATGACGAGGGTCGAGTTCTTCAGTAATTGATGCTGCAATGTCACCGATGTTTGTTGTCTTTCACCGCTGCCGCTCGGAGATCGTTTGCTGCTTCTTCCCGACCAAGGGTTACTGTCCACTTTTGCGTGAATACGGTGGTTTTGTCGGCCGGTTTTTATCACGATCGTTGCTGAACGAACCAATATTTTTATGAATGCATCGGTTCTTTGCTATCGTTCACACTCAGGCCAGATTACACTACACATTGGGACGTGATTTTTCTTGGAGGTGTTCTCTAATTTCTCTTTGTGTAGATGCTGTCATCAGTGACAGAAAGCAATCGCCGATTGTCCTTGAGAATCGGAGAAAGTCCATCGAGGTCTTCCTTGACCGAATCCAGTCATTGCCCCGGCAATCCCAGCGAATTTCCGAGTAATACTTGACCTTCGGCACCACTAGCAACTCCTTGACCGTGCACACCACACCGCCCGCCGTCCCAGCAGCCACACCACCTGAAGCAGATCGCAACATCGGCAGCTCAAGCCCCCTTATCGTTCCCATTCCCGGAGTTTTGAGTGCGAGTCGTCGCGACCCCGATCGCGTTGGCCCCAAATTTGGAAATTATCTTCCAATTTAGGTAAAATACTTGCGCATAATTTATTTGCTGCCTCATATACTTCAATTGGTATATAATGTGCATATTTATAAATGATAGACGTATTTCCCAAGTAGAGCCTACTGCCTAATTCGCAACTGCACACTAATTTTTTTTATTTCATCTATAAGACTTTAGATCGAATAATTAATCTGGCGGAAATAAAATTGATATCTTGATTTTTAAGGCTTAAGATCAATTTATCGATTTTATTAGCGAAATAATTAAGTTGGGTTTAGATATTGTTCCATGATTCGAACGATGTATGATATATTTAACGATTTTGAATGGCTTGATGCTTGTCTCGTCTTGATTGCTTTATTTATCCTGAAATATGTTTGAGTTAGATTAGGTTTATTAGAATGTTGCATGCTTTAGGTTATTTGCATATTTAGACTAAACATTTTATTTATCATGGATCGTCGAAATAAAGAATACCAAAAAGACATAAATTTAGGATGCTGGATTTTTGTTTTATTAGCTTAAATTGCATGTTTAATTTTGACATTTTTTAATTTCGAAATTAATATAAATAAAAAAACAACAAAAATCATCATGCATATGTCATGTAGAATTAAGGCATCCTTTGTACGTCATTGCACATTAGGATAAAATTGTATATTTCATTTTAAGTTTAAATTGATTTAGATAGACTGCATCTTAAGTTAAAGATTGCTAAGTTAAGATAATATCCCGGTTTTAATTAAGGTTTAGCATGACCTAATCCTTAATATAAGTAGGATAGAATCTTAATTTATTTAGATAATTTTTACATTTTTCTAATTTCGAATTTCATGAAAAACACAAAAAATGTCTTAGGATAAATTAGTTTCAATCTCTAGGATAGGTTGAATGCTTTTTAAGAAAATAGAAAATGTCATGTGCATGTCATGTAGAATTAGGTTCATGAAATGCATGTTACTTAGTGATTGTGGTTAGATCCATTTAGCTATAAATTGCATGTCATTAGGTTAAATTGCATTGCATTTTATGGCTCTCATTAATTAAGTGGAAACGAAATAAAAAGAAATTGTGTGTTAATTAGAAATCATATCTAGGGTTGATAATGTGAATCTGATCTAACGACGCATGTGCTTTCGTTGCTACAAGGTAAGTCTCATAATTCATTCATTGCTTTCTTGGGTGTTAAATTGATGGTTTGTGCACCCGCATGATCACCTTACATGTTAGGAAAATAGATTTAAAATCAGTCAAAGTTGTTCGCAAAAACATTTTTGAAAAAAATAAAAAGAAATGGTACTGAAAAGGCATTAGAGAAGTCTAGTGTAACCAAGTCCCCGTACCAAAAGTCTCTATTTCGTAGGAGTAAAATAACTCTCCCATTGTTTTACTTAGATTTCTAATCGACCTACCATAAACTGATTAGTGGCGACTCCTAGATAAAATACATTTGTATGTTAAGAAATTTTAACTAAGTTGCGAATTGGTATGGGCTTGGGAGAGCCCGGGTTAAGTTTAGGCTTAACAATTCATTAGCCAAACTCTAGGTGGTGCATCCGAAATTTTGGTCGCGACAGATATGATGGTGAATAAGTCTAGGATGAGGATATTCAATAAAGTTTGGAAGGACCATGGAAATGTGAGCAATTAGGTAGAATCATGATCATCAATATACTCGGAAATATGAGAAGATAGAAGATCGAATCAATTAGAGTAGTGGGTTGCTGGCAAGATTAGTAGGTTGCAGGCAAAGCAGTTCCTATAAGATGAAATGGAAGACTAAGATGATATCGATGATTAATGTGAGTTCTGTGAAGAACAATGAAGTTATCAATAAGAGGGGAACATGTCTAAAATGTTAACAATCTTTTATCAACTTAAATTTTTTGGAAGTTAACATATGTGGAAGGATCATTGGATGATTGATCATCGGTCATTCCATATGATTTGACTATGAACAACATCAATAAACCGATGATAACAAGCACATATTGATAATGAGCAATGGATCATGCTGATATCAAGTCCTAGAAGGTATTGGTCACTTGGTCATCTGGTTGAAACGTTGATCATAACAAAAATAGCCGTTGACAAGCCTTGGAATTTGTAGCAAGAGTACTGGAGTAGAATCAGAGCAATCTTGTCAATTATGATCAGGAGACACATTTAGATAGAAGCATAACTAATTGTTTTGGGAAATTGCCACTGTTTGAGAGACATTTTGATGTTGACGAGTGACGAAGAGACCTTTTGCTGTTGGGAATAGTGGAACCAGCGGCTACTTGAGGGATTTGAGTTGGAAATGGTCATCAAAGGTTGGATGGCTATAAAAAAGAAGTAGTTGGTTGGAGGGAAACGAACTAAACTAGTCTATTACTCTGAGTCTTCTTCTTTGCTCTATTCTTATTGATAATAGAGGTGTATTTTTTTATAATATCTCTATGGGATGCCATTGTTGGTGAGCATGAAAAAAGCAAGTGTACGAAAGTGATAGCGATACTTGTATCTTGATGGTGTGATTTATCATTTGATGAGAGCAATATGTGTTGATCATAATTTGTTTTGAAGAATATTAGTGGATTCCAGTCTTATTGTGGTTGTTAGTTGTGAAGAGTGGATGTAGCATTGATAATAAGCCGAACCATTATATATTAGCTTGCAATATCTTCTATCTCTTTATTACCAACATTATCTATTCATTATTCTTAGTATATATTCGATAGTAGCATATGTGCCTATTATTATCAATCTGATTCTGCTACCGTCAAAATTTAAGTTACTAAGTTTTGCAAAAAAAAATTCATAGTTCTCAAACAATGTTTTCACCTCCTCTCAATTGTATCGTTGACCCTAACAATAATATAGACCAATGAATTAACAATAAATACACGAATTTCACATTTTTGGCCATAGCAGCTTGCAAAATCCTAGGCAAATGCCAGACTCCAACCTGCATTGCATCTGCTATTACCATTCAAAGTCGAATAAAAAAAAAAAAAAAGTTCTCAGCTTTGCTTTGTGAGAGAGCAACAACATAAAAGAAGTTCTCTTGATTCGGCTTATGATTGACAAAGCAAACATGTACCATTAACATCACATAGATTCTTCATTCTATCATATAAGTCTCAATTTGTTGAGGATGGCTAGCCAATTGATGACTTAGGCACATAAACAAATCGATGCCTCATTACTATAAAGCCCCTGCCTCTGACCAATTTTTAGGCTTCAGCCTGATTCGATACACCTTTGGAAGGACTAGTAAAAGTCACCTTATCCTCAGAGTCAAATAGGAAGCCACCAAGAGGAGCTTCTATCTCTACCCATGCACTAGAACAAGATAAGAGGCCTTTCTCCATTTTTGTGTACATACTATAAGCAACTCTAACATCAACTCAATGTTATGTGATATATATCTTTCTACGAGGATATAAAACGGCCAAAACACCAAGAGGGTTGATGATATCAAACCAAATGGGGATAGATCTTCCATTGCACTGCACGTAATCTACATAAGGCTTCAAAATGCACCTGAGATTGAGTATTTTTCTCGATGCAGAAGTACTCTGAGCCTTGTTCATCCCCTTGAGACGTCGTGTTCTGTAATATGTATCGGAATCCGGCCGACAAAGTGTTTGGTTTTGTTGTGACTTGGGAGACACACGATAAAGCATCTTGAATGTTTCAAGCTTTCATCATTCTAGATTACTTCTCAAAAAGGTGTCAATTCATAAAGATGGTGAAAACTCGGCCAGTAGTGATCTCCCTCTACATTTGGTTGACATTATGCTGATACATCAAGCCGATGTTAAAATCCAAAAACTAAGAAAGCAGTGAACTTTTCTCTAAGTGGTAAAAAGGAACAAGAAAAAAGCTTTCATTTACCATTAGCATTTTTCACATTCCCATTGGACCAAAAATTACAGGAATCGCAAAAAGCTTTTCTCGTCCCTCCCTATTCCACCTTTGAAAGCTTAAAAGACCCACTAAGACCCACTAAGCCCCATTTTGAGTAATATAGCGATATAGTTACTTTAAGAAAAAAACAAACGAATACCACAATTCCACTTAACAAGTCTGTTCATGATGTTTGAACATATAACAAAAGAAGAGAATAAGTATTTTTAGGAACTTCCACATGACGGTGGAGGTATAGCGCGACTTGATGACCATACAGTAGATCACAATAGGATATTGCAGCAAACTGCTCAATAAGAGCTTCAATAAACGTTGAGTAACCATCAAGAATTTCTGATCCAAATTTTAACAATGCTCATTTGTTTGCACTATTTATTTCTAGCTCTTCTTTCAGAGTATGTTTAGCGCTTCTACTTGTAATTTCTTGATCAAGAAGCTGTCCAAAGAGCTCTTGTAAAGCTTCATAAACATCCCTACTTCTACTACTATTCAATCATAGCCAACCTAACAAGTACGATCATTAGACAAGGAATGAAATTTCCACACTAGTGACACATGTTGAGCTAGTGAAGTGCTATTTACCCATCGCGAGTGAGACAATGCCTCCATGCCCAATATAAAGAACATTCCGGCTTTAGCAATTTCAAATAAATTGTCATGATCCTGAACAAGAGAAATAACACCAGAAACTTTCTAATTTGTACTGTGCATGCCATCCCTTCATGAACTCTTCGAGCTAATGAATGAATGCATAGGAAGTGGCACTCTGGTAAGCCCATGTTGGCGTTTGTATCGATAAACAAGCATTCGTGTTTAAGTAAATTGATATCAAAGGTTGATTGCAGTGGAAGTAAAAACACTCATACACGTGTTTCCAAATCATTTTCGTGTATTTAATAAAAACACATAGAAGAGATAGAACGGCTAATCATATTTACCTTGTACTATGCTCCAAAATTTGGTTCTGATGTTCTTCAGATTCTGAGAACTAATATCTGATATCCTTACAGCGGTGGTTCTGATGTTTTTTAGACTCTGACTACAAACGCTCGATCTTCTGGTAACACTGGTTCTGATGTTCTTGATATTTTACCCTTATGGTAATACTAGTTCTAATGTTTTTCAGATGCAGAACGTTTGATCTCTTCGTAACGTAGGTTTTGACGTTCTTTAGATCCAGCCTCACAAGTTTTGGGCCTCTAATTTACATCACCAATTTCACGTTGAATAGAAGAGATAAATTGAGAGATTTCACAACTACTCTCGTGAGTGAATGATTTAGTTGATCACTATCAACACTCTCAATTGTCTATTATCGATCACCGATCATTCTGTGATATGCACTTTGTATTACCTTGTGTAGCTAGTGTAGATCACATTTAAATCGGCTCATTAACTCTAAAACCCTTTTAGAATTTAGCCATAACTTATAACAAACAAAGTTCTAATACCGTTTCAGACACTAATTAGGGCATTAACTTTGTAACCGTTACAAAGCATTAGTCCAGATATTTATTTGTAATCATTACAAATCTTTATTTTGGGTATTGGCTTTGTAACTGTTACAAACATTTAATTTGACCGTTACATTTGAAACTGTTTCAAAGTATTAATTGGTCATTTCGAACACTAATTAGGGCATTAACTTTGTAATTGTTACAAAGCATTATTCCAAACATTTATTTGTAATCATTACAAGTCTTTATTCTGGGTATTGGCTTTGTAATTGTTACAAACATTTAATTTGATCGTTAATGTCACTGTTACATTTGAAACCGTTTCAAATATTTAATTAATAAAATTGACAATTGATTCCGAACTCACTTCAAATCGTTAATGATGCCATTGATTCTAAACTCACTTTAGATCATTAATACATCTATTAATTCTGAACTTACTTCAAATTATTAATTCGGTCATTGAATCTGAATATGCTTCAAATCCTTGATACGGCCGTAAAGTCTGAAACCCACTTTAGACTTTGTGAAGTCTAATGCTCTTTTTTCAGATCTTTTATTTTTAACCTGACTCAATCTGATTGGCTCAACTTGCAAATATATTTGCAATATTCTCTCTCTTGTTCAAACGTCATTCTAATTGGTTATGGTATATGACATCTCTAGGTTCATCATCAAGCTAGCAGTAGGATATGTACTAACATATTAGCACAATCAAGAGAACCGATAGTCCGAATCAATCTCCTATTCCTACAAACTATGAATGACATCTAGCAATATATCATGACTATCTAGACTGTGTGCAATATTTTAAAAACATAATGAACCTGTCAGCTTTGGCAACCGTGTAATTTGATCCTTTTGTCTCACTACGTCCTGATCAAATAAAGGCTATGGAATTGTTGGTTAAGCCACCAATTCAATCATATGCCTAAATCTAATTGACATGTATTCTTTGAGACATGAACCATTTGTTCTTGGTTACAACCTTGGCCAATGATTTCAATATAGTATCACAATTAGATCACATAGGACATCAATCTTGTAGATCTATAGATAACAAAAAGATAGATTTCATATTGCGCACGCATGTGCCTTTATATGTGAACAAATTATGACAATCAAATACAGAGATGGTTTAACGAAGTATCAATATGTGCACTTATGAACCATAGACATCCAACATACAAGTCAGCATCATGCCTCGGGTCTGAGAATCTTACACACAACCAAAACATGAACGATTAGTCATTGATCCCGCTAAAAGCATCCATATTACCAATCGTTATATGCGTGTCACATATAATGAACTTGTCCGATACAAACACCTGTGTTTTAACTCGAATATTACAATATCCAATGACATATGACTCATCATCCCCTCGGGTATCTAATACTGAATGATGAAACTTGAGAGCACACTTATCTCAATAGGATCATCAATATCCTCTCAATAATCCATCGACCAGGAATTTTTTAAAGATTCAGCATAATTGTAAACTTGTCGACTATCACAAATATTCTTAACTCCTTAAGAATAGGTTTGGTCCAAACTGATCTTATGAACTCATTCATGAGATGATGAATTATTGTTTATTTGTCATTAAATAATTCTTAACATGTAATTATTACATGATTGCTTTAGGGCATATAACTAACAGCACTTTCGAGTCATATTAGTACAAGGAGGATGTTCTGCTTTCTCATCTAACATGTCCATATCCTCATGAATCGTTTCAAGAGAAATACTACCATTTTGATTTGCTTTATGCATAGTACTTTTACTGCCTTCTACGGAACTTGATTTTCTCTTTACACACAACCATCTCTTTCTGAAATGAGATGACAATAATTTGCTAATATGATGTAGGTCCTCTTCGCTATACTCCCACATTCGAGATCTCCTGCTAAGAGGAAAAAAGTGCTGAGTAAAGATATTCAAGCACTATAGAACAGGGACTTGGAACAAAAAGTCAAATGCCTTCTCCACAACAGAAAACGTGATTCGTGAATGATTGTATGAGATCATTCGAAGTTTCAACATTGACAAGATGCCGAGATGACAAAGAAAGAATGAACAACTACGGTGATCGTTCATAGAGTCTTAAGTTTACAAGCACATCAAGGATATAAATAACACCCCAGTACACTAAACTATAAAGATAAACAGCCAATTTATTTCCCTAGTTACATTTTTAAGGAAATGCCTCGATGACGGACTGGATGGCGCGTATGGGCTTGATCGTGTACTTGGTGAACCCAGCTTGGCAAAGCACGTGCGCCCACTCCTTCTCAGTTCTCTCTTTGCCTCCACCAGTGTGAGCCATCATCGCCATGTCGAGGGTTAGCCTCACGTCAGTCAACTTGTCGTCTTCCTCTTTGCCGATCACGGCTTCCATGATTATCACCTTCCCGATTTGCTCCCCGAGATGGCTTCTTTGCAGTTCTTCAGGATTTGCACGCACTCGCTGTCCGACCAATCGTGAAGAACCCACTATACATGTTCAAAACAAGCTAGCCTCTATTAATAACACCTGGAAAGCCGACCACATGCATGTGTGTGCAGAGATTATCTTGGAATTAATAGGACTAGAATCACGGACGGATGATAGGACAAAACAAAGTCACTTTTACCTCCATTCTTAGGTGGAGGAAATTTTCCCAAAAGAATGATTACACAAATGATTTCTGAACTCTGATTCAATGTGTAATATCGCATTTGAACTTTTAAATTTGTTTAGTATGATCCCTGAACTATTAGTAAATACCACAATGTAATTTCTAAACTATATGAAAATATCTAATATCATTCTTCAATTAATTCAAGTCTAAAGGCAACATTGAGCATTTTCATATAATTTAATAACTAAATTGAATATGTATAAAAAGTTGAAAGATCATATTGAATAAATTAAAAGTTTAAAGATGACGTTATGCATTGGGCTAAAATCCAACAACCGCATTAAGTAAATTAAAAATTCAGGAACTACATTACATATTAGTCAAAATTTAGGGATCATTTGTGTCATTTTCTCTTTTCCTATACATACCCCACAATTTGTAACTCATCTTTCAAGGTAGGGATAAATAATTTTTTTCCATTTAGGGATGAAGAAAAATATAGTTCGAAAGAAAAAGGTAGAAAGGTAGATAGCAATGTGTTTGAAGATGATCCATTAGTATAATAAACCCCCATTGATGTTATGTGAATGATATCAATGATTTCATATAAATTCAATCTTGCAAATCAATCACATAATGAATTCTCTTAGTGGAAGATTAAACATTGTCAGTGCACAATTTTTGTTTGATGATACATTTAGTTTGCCAATAACTAATAAGAGATGTACAAAATCTCAATTGGATGTTCACTTGTTACCATAAAGATAATCGATGCACGTGGGGGTTTCTAAGATCAACAGTTGAATTGGGTGAAAGAAATGAAAATGCATTTCATGTTTAAAAAAGCCAACCAATCATCACCAACATAATAAAAGGCACCCTTTAAAAGTATGTACTATGTACGTTGCATGGCCTTTGCAGCTACTTTCTTAACAACTCTTGTCCTTTTTGCCAGAAAAGTACTGTTTTTAATAGTTGGCTGTTGCTAGAGGTGAAAATGACGATGGAGAACTAATTATTTTATTTAATGTGGAAAAATTGATATATAATTTCAGGCCTAGCCTAACCCAAGTCAAACAAGGCCGAAACCTTTGGGCCCAAAGTTTTTTTGGGGGCCACGTCTGCTGTAAAATCCCGGCCTGTTTACACCCCCAAAAGTCCATCATTAGTAATCAGATATATAATTGTATAGCCCACTTGTTTCTATTACCCACATGCAAATGTATTATATCATGCTATAAATCTATTAATGAAGTAGTCTTTCAATATGTTTGGTGTAGCAATTAACACTAACTTAAAAATGACCATAGTAGGATTTATCAAACCCAAGTTGCAACCGTTTAATCTAATATTTAAAATTTGGTTTAGAAGAAAGACAATGCTATTTTCACCCCTATTTTGACTAAGACACTCATCTTTCTAGTTAACCTACCCGAATCTTCTCTCTCTCTCTCTCTCTCTCTCTCGCTCTCTCTCTCCCCCGGGCCCGGTGGCTCTAATATATATTATCAAGCTAACTTGCAAAATTGCCTTTTTTTCTATCATCTCTCACCAGTTTTCACAGTACAAATATTTCATTACACCTAATAAGATATTTGCTTTACCTAGAGAATATTTTCAATTTTAATTTATGGTCTCATTTTTTAATCACAAGAAATTTCTATTTATGATAGGTTATGAACATATAGTTAATTACCTTTTTTTTATTATCAAATAGTGTGAGTAAAACTATATTTCAAAGTCGAAAATTAAATTAAATTAAATTATCTATCCAATCTTGATAAAAATTGGAAAAGAGAAAAGTGATCAGAATATGGAAAAAGGAAAATTTGCTAGGAGTATGATCAAATGTCAATCATATTTATATTTAAGTCATATCTAAATATTAACAAAAGATGAGCGCATAAATGCAAAAAAAAAAAAAAAGAGGAAACTTCTTGCTATTCTACTGCTACTATGAAGAAAGTAATTACTATCGAATTGTAAATTTAATTTCATAGCAAGTGGATCAAAACTTTAAAATATGTTTAAAAATTTTCTTCTGAAAAAATCTGACGTAGGTTTGAAAGTGAACGTGTAAGTAAGTTTTTAACCCTCATCTTTTATATTAAAATGTGAAAAGCTCAAAAGAAATCACAAATCAGCGATGTTTAATGTTAGAAACCTACAAAGTTTATCGGGTGAAACACCAACAAGGGTAAAAATTGGCTAGATAATTAGATTGAATTTAGTTTTCAACTTTGAAATAAAGTTTCCCTCAAACAATTTGATTAAAAAAAAAAAGGCAATTAATTGTGTCTTCATATGCCATTGTAATTAGAAATTTCTAACTCTGTATGTAACTTTTGTGATTAGAAATTTGAGAACATAAATTAAAATTAACAACATTCTCTAAGCAAAATGATAACAGGATGTATGATAAGATAATATGTTAGGTGTAATTTGACATTTATATAATGAAACTGACAAGATATGATAGATACTAGAAAGAGAAAATTTTGTTAATTAGGTTGATAGGAAAAATGAAACAATAAATTGAAGAGAGAGAAGGGTTTTTTGGTCAATTGATTGAAAAAAATGAGTATCTTAGTCAAAATAGGATGGAAATAGTGCTGCCATAAAAGAATTAGACAAACTGGACTCACTGATAATAATACTTAACGAAAAAAATTCATATAGAATTTCTTGACAAGAAAAATTGATGCTACTCGGTTTTTTTTTTCCTTTTTTGTATAATCAAATCCTCTAACTTTTATATTGTGCAGTTAGTGTTATTTTTTAGCCCATGTAACTTACGCAGTCAAGTTAGGATTTCTTTTTTTCTTTTATCTTCCCCGCTTGTCTTCTTCTAATTTGGTGCAACATTAGCATAACTTTCTTTTTTGCGCTACCATATCAGATTGCAATGTAATTAATTATTTGGATGGTTCGTGATTGACCGAAGGATGTGGAAACTAATCGAGAATATTAGAAGGTTTAAATGGACAAAATATAATTTAGAGGATCGTATTGCACAAATATAGAAAGTTAAAAAAGGCACTAACCTTGAGGAAAGCAGCGTCGGCCTTTGGAACGCCCTCAAACATGTCGCCTCCGACATGCTCCACCCCCTCGCACGGCGGTGAGGCCCCGGAGACGACGTGAGGGAGGTCGAAATTGATCCCTCTGATCCACGGAAATGCCTTCCTCAGCAACCTCAGGGTGGTGCCGTTCCCTCCTCCCACGTCCACCATGGTCAGGACACCTTCTAACACCTCCGGGCAATCCTCAGCGAGTGCTGGCACCGCCACTCTTGCGTCGCATGCCATGGCCTCGTCGATGAGCCTGCTGTGCCCGGGATTCGCTGCCGAGTATACCCAAATGTCGTCGCCGTGCGCTGCCATGAAAGGCGGAGGAGCTGTGGCAGCTGCTGCAGACACGTGAGAGCTCAGGTTGAGCCATGGGGCGAGCATCACGGGGGTGGTCTCGAGCAGAATTAAAGCGGCCATCGATTTCTCTCCTCTGGTCAGGAGGAGGCGAGAGAGCGGGGTCTGTGAGTAGGTGTCGGTGTCTGCGTGGTGCCTGAAGACCCTGCGGTGGACGAGGAAGCGGAGGATGCGGCGGAGGGAGGAGGGGCAGCAGCCGAGCTTGGAGGAGAGCCGGGACAGAGAGATGGAGGGCTCCGGGTGGCTCTCCATGGCGTCAGCAATGCCGAGATCAATGGCGCACTTCACCACCGCCATCTCAGTGAAGCCGAAGACGTACTTCCAGATGTCCAACCCGGCTCTTGCTTCTTCATTGTCCTCGTCGCCGGGGGCTTGCGCTGTTGATTTTGGTTCTGCTGCTGGTTTTTCGAGTGTCATTCTCTCTCTCTCTCCTCTCTCTCTCTCTCTCTCTCTCTCTCTCTCTGTGTGGGTTTTGTTTGATGAAGCTTGCGGATGGAAACTCAACTTGCTACTGGAATTAGCAAGCACGAGGAGAACCGCGCAGATACTTCAGGCACTTGATAAGTATACCAAATTTATAATAGTTTAGTTTTAAATTTATTTTACATAAAATCTGGAACGAGATTGGACAATCACTTCTTAATGTCTCATAATTTTCACGACGAAGTGCTTGAGTTTCAAAGAGTGATGCTTCACATAAAGAAAAATATGGGGTAGGCTGGCTTATTTAAAGATGGGGCGATGGGATGGAATAAATTTTTCCATGGCACGTATTTCGTTGTTTCTTTCATATGATTAATTTAATTCGGTCGAACATCCTTGTAATGATGATCAAATTATATTACATAACTAAATGTGTCATTCGGACAGATATTTTCAGTCGTTTCTTTCGGTTTAAACGAGTTCAACTGCGCATTGCTTAGAGAATCTAGCTCGACGTCCTATCCGGTTTGAAGACGCCCTTGGAAACTTCTGATGTTGGACCAAGTCCAAATCTCCATATGCAATGGTTTTTTGCAGGTAAATTTCTTGATATATTAAGGTGATCTTCATTTAAAATACCACAAAACTTTTGGCGATCTTCGCAAAATGTCTACAATCAAGACGTATTGATTAGACGTGCCGGTTTTAGACACTGTGTGAAGCATGTATCTAATCAATAGGAAGCAAGTGTTTGATAGGGAGTTCCAATGATGGTCCCATAATACGATGTTTAGCCTGGATGCATTCCTTATTTTAACGTGTCGGTGCCTGCACGTCCTATCCCCAATTGAAGAAAAAGTTTTTCTTTCCGCGATCCTATTAATATCTCCGAATTTTATATTACAGAGTTCAGATGAAATAATTTTAGGACATATTAAGATGCAAAATGATATCCATTTAAAATGCCACAAAATTTGTGGGGACAAGTACAACTGTACAGGGTTGGATAGATCAGATGAACATACATGAAGAGTTGATGGGCACCCCGCAGCATCAAGATCTGTCGCCTCTCAATCATTTCTAACCTCTTCCCGTCCCCCTCAAGTTTAACTTTTGGAGACTTCATAGGAAATCCACCGTTTTATCGCTGGCTTGATTGCGTTTCTCTTCATCTTCAAGCCATAGCAACTTCTAAAAAGGGACAATAAGACAAACCGTCCTTGAGTTTTAATCTAATACTCCTAAAATTTTAATTTATTTTATATGAATTCCTAAATTGTGGTTCCAATCCAATATATAATATGATCCTAAAATTTTAAATTATATAATATGATCCATAAATTTTTGATACAGATTCAATTTAATCTCTAAAATATATTAAAATATTTAATATTATCTCTAAACTTGAAATAATAGAAATATACCATTAAATATTCTGATAATATGTATTACTACATTATGTAATGAGTTATTATTTTGAATAAATTAAAAATTTAGGGAATTTAGTCAAAATTAAAAATCATTCGTGTTATTATTTCTTAAATAAGAAAAGCAATTTTTCGTACCAAACGCAGCATCTTGAGTGCACCTGGTTGGACAAAGTTTTGGTGATGAGACAGGTAAGGCGTGTTTCACGACGACATTTCTCGGTCAAAATAGGTCCACCGACAACCATCTCTGGTTTTGCACACTTGGGTGAGCCGGCATCTTCTTAAAGTTCAATATTCTTTGAACAACGTGAGAATCGTTTTTATATTAACTACTTAAGCAAGATTGTACGAAAATATTAAGCATGTCGACTCCATTTGTTTAATAGAAAATGTATCATGTGCAAAATGTTTTCTTTAAAAATGATTGCTTGTATTGATGATAACAATGAATGAACAAATTTTTTTTTTTTCATCTTCTATAAAAATGATTATACATGAATTATTGCCCATAATTAAAATATTTTTCATTAATTAATGATTTCAAATGATATAATCGATAATTTTTAGAATTATATTTTACTAATTATTATTTTTTCACGGAACAAAAACACCCTTGGAGTGCATGAAACCGAAAACCAAAACCAATTAGTAGATCCAGTTGAGAAGATCTGGTAAGTAGCTTGGGGTGAAATTGATGGATTGATTATTTGGGATGCACTTGATTGATTGTTTTTGCTTTCTAGGTCAAAATGTCCTCCTTGTAAGCTGTTTTCCGAGAAAATGCATCATCATCCTTATTATTACCATTAGCAGTATCATCATCATCATCATTATTATTATTACCATTAGCAGTATCATCATCATCATTATTATTGTATTTGATTCTACTAATGGCCTTCTATGAAGAGACTTCTTCTAATTGAAGTCCACTCAATAATGGTAATCCAGTTGATAATGTGTGGAAGTACTTCTATGTGTTTTGAGAGGATGTATGATTTGAAATAGACTAGTAGGACCACGGGGGTGCTATTGATCTACGTCAAAGCTGAAGTCAATGTTACCTAACTCATTGTACTATAACAAATTAATCACATCTTAAGAAATCGTTGAGACTTATGATGGATTCAAAATATTATAAGTTCTGACACACGTTATTGAATAGTGATGATCTCTCTTTGCCACACCATTGATTGAATGCATCTAACTTGTAGTTTTTCCTAGAGGTTTTAGCTGTGAAAACACTAGGTGGCTTTTTTTACATTTTTCACGTTACGCCGGTTGTGTTACGTTAGCAAATTCCATCCAAAATTAGTCGAATGAACTCAATTGGCAAGAAGTAAAAATGTTTAATAATAAATTGACAAATTTAAAAAATTTAAAACTAAATTGACAAAAATACAATAAGTTTAGGACTATTTGGACAATTTTCCCAATTGAGTAATATAATGAATTTGTCATTGGACTATCAAATTACCGGTTTTAACCACTAACGGCGCAGAGAGAGAGAGAGAGATGTCCAATCAGAAATGTTTGTGTGAGTCATTGCGAGATGTTGGAAAATCTTCGCAACACGTCGGAAAAGTTTAGCCAAGGTTGTGACGGGAAGCTATCTGGCTCGACGAGAATTTTTTTTTTTTTTTTCCTGCACTCGACGAGAATTAGAATAACAAGATTTGCCGACCACAAGAATTGGCCTCGGCAACAAGTCAAGTGATGGTGGCGCCTTGCTTGAAGCTGTCGATCTCATTCAGGCCTCTGCAAGATTGCGACTTTCATATTTAACGAGACGTCGGAGAGAAGGTTGTAGGAAGCTAGATCTCGATTGGGCTGAGTGACCTCAGCAAGCGTGTTGCCTGTAGTCTCGTGAGCCTGACGGTCCGTCGCCTAGAGTCGAGTAACCTCGGGGGGCCCATTGCCAATATTAGAATAATTTTAACTTTTTCCTGTCTCCCTTGTTCATTATGTTTTGGGACACTCCCCAAGAAAACAGTTGTTGTATAATGCAACTTGTATCGGGCTTTGATGGTGGTTTCTCTTCATCTTCGTGACGTAGCAATTAAAAACGCGACAGATTTTCGTACCAAACATTGCAATTTTGAGCCCACTTGCTCGGGAACAATTGTGGTGATACAGATAGACAGGGTTGCGTTGCATCGAGACATCCGATTTGGCATGTTTCACGATGATTTTTTCCTGTCAGAAGCGCTCAATTGACACCAAATTCTGATTTCGCAAATTTGGGTGAGCTGGTAATCTTAAAGGAGAAATTCTATGGTTCAGATGATTTTTGTGGACCTACCCTGCATACAACCGTTGGATAAAAAGGGAGAAAAGGAAAAAAAAAAAATTAAAAAAGCTTACGTCGGACCGGTCACGTGTAACGGTGTAAGCCAGTTTTATGTCATAACTTATGAAATTGATGGGAAAGTGGCCAAACTTACATCTGTTTAAGGAAAATTATGACAGACAAAGCTGGGTATGCTAGCCAAGCATTATCACGTCGATTACACGGAGGACTATAGATTGCAAAATTGAAGAGAATGCTGATTAAGAATAAAACTTCAGAATAGCAGTACCACTTTAAGGGGTTTTTGAATGTCTAAAAATTATGTTAAATGTGCCTAACCGGTTCACTTTAGAATATTTTGCAATATTAACCTTTAATAATTATATAAAAAAAAAAAAAAGGTCCGAGAGGATAACACATTGATATAATGTTAGTGCTATATCAGCATAAAATGATCTCCGATGAGGTTAAAGCTGTAGTCATTTTTCGTTCTCCAAAACACTTTGTGCACTAAACAGTTCTAAGCATTTGGGAATTTTTGCTGTTTCAATTTTCCTTTCTTTTCTCATTACACAAACCATGTATCCTCAAAACTCAATCAAGAGCTTAGGTGGTGGGTTGCAGGCCGCGCAACGGAAGAAGCTTTGGCAAGACTTGCGACCTTGACGGGACCTAGCCCGCGAACACCAGAACAATGATGCCTAGCCTCAACAAGAACTAAACCCTAGTGATGAGTCATGAATAATTGGTGCCCGGCTTGCAGTCACGCGACCTTGCCCAACCCCATTGGTCCGTTGCCTCGGGTCGAGTGACCTCGGGAGCCCATTGCCCCGGGTCGAGTGACTTGGTGCCGTCACCCATCCCTGGCCAAGCCAACTTCTCCGGTCGATGGTGTGCTCTTTTGTGAAAAAATTTTGAGCCAAGGTTCTTCAGGCAAAACATTACCAAACTCACCACACCTGGTCAAACTCCAAGCAATTCCAGAGCCTCTACAAATTCGTAAGAGAAACTAGAGGAGCAATGCCTCAACAGTGTCCCAACACATAGGAAAAACCGATGATCCTGAAATTCCAAAACTCAAGTCTGCAATAAACTAGAACAGAAGCCATAACCCAGGAAATTGGAATTCGATCATCCATTTTCTGAGCAGTCCCCTGACATCTTGAGGAAGCTTCCTCTACCCTTCCACCTTCCAACAACAATCTCTCCATAGAAGTCCCAAGCCCAAAAGATTTACACAGGCAATGATCTTGCTAGCCTGAGGGAGATATCCCCCTTGGGTCACCTTTGTTCCACTGGCCAACTCAAAGAAAGTAGACTTCAAACTTTTGCCCTAGCAGCCTGCAAAATCCTGGGCAAATTCAAGACTCCAGCCTGCGTTGCCTCTGCTATTACCGTTCAAGGTAAAATAAATAAATAAGAAAGTTCTCAGCTCTGCTTTTTGAGAGAGCAACAGCAGAAAAGTTCTCTTGTTCTGCTTGCGATTGACAAAGCAAACATGCATCACTAACATCACACTGACGCTTCATGCAATCATAAGTCTGCAATCTGTTGAGGATGGCCAGCCAATTGATGAATGCATGCTCAGGCATGTATGGTTTGAATCAAACAAATCTGACGCCTAATTAAAGTAGAGCCTTTGCTTCAGCCTGATTCGATACACCATTGGAAGAACCAGCTAGTGACCTTATTCTCAGAGTCGAATAGGAAAAATGCAGCCACATAGAAGAGCTTGTATCTCCATTGATGCACCTGACCAAGCTGGAGGACTATCTCCATTTTTTTTGTCTACAGTATTATCAGCAACTCAACGCTGAGTGATATATATCTCTAGAAGGATATAAATCAGCCAAAACACCAAGAGGGTTGATGATTATCAAAACAAAGGGGATGGACTTTTCATTTCATTACCGATACCTACATAAGGCTTCAAAATGCACCTGAGTTTGAGTATTTTTCTCCATGCAGAGGTACTCTGAGCCTTGTTCATCTCCTTAAAACGCCGTGTTCTGTAATATTTATCAGGATCCAGGCAACAAAGTGTTTGGTTTGGCTGTGACTTGGGAGGCATGCGCTAAATCATGTTGAATGTTTCAAGCTTTCATCATTCTATATGTTGCTTCTCGAGAAGGTGTCAAATTATGAAGATGATGAAAACTCAGCCAGAAGTGATCTCCCTCTACATTTGGCTGACATGATGCCAACACGTCAAGCCGATGTTAAAATCCAAAAACTAAGAAAGCAGTGAACTTTTCTCAAAGTGGTAAAAAGGAAAAGGGAAAAGACTTTCAATTAGCATTAGCATTTTTCACATTCCCATCTGACCAAAAATTACAGGGATCACAAAAAGCTTTTATTGTCCCTCTCTGTTCCAACTCTGAAAACTTGAAAAGGAGTGCAAAAACATTTACCTACACTGTACAGAGTATAATTAGGCCAAGTCATCTCCGGAGTTGACAAAACTTGGGACTTAGCTTTTCCACTTCTACCGAGAGAGACTCGTTTCCCTCACAAGCCTCTTTGAGTACGTCGAGCCCCATGGATTGTGCTTGCATTGTGATGCAGAGAGTATAATCAGGTCAAGTCACCTCTGGAGTAGTTGAAACTTGGAACTTAGCTTTTCCACTTCAGCCAAAGAGATGCATTTCCTTCACAAGCCTCTTTAAGTACTTCAAGCCTTCCGTGGACAGTGCTTGCTTGCAATGCACCCTCCTCTTGTGCAGTCATTTTGGATGGGGATGACTTCTTGTATTGGATGAGATCCATCATCATTCCCTGCAGTAACAAATCCCAACGACAAGTCAAATTCAAACTACAAGTTTCAATAGAACGATCACATACATGCCTCTTCCTAAACAGAGGGATTCGGGTAAAAATAGCAGCCACGATCTACATTGCATATACACATTTGTAGCAAAAAACGTATCTCCTGAACCCCACCACACCCCCTTCCTCATAATTTTATCTAGAACAAGTCAGATAGTGAGTGTATGATCTTTTTACAAAATCCCAACCTTTCCACAATGGTGGCCCTGAATGATAACTATCATACATAGCCATCCAGCAGCAAGAGATCACCATAAAATTACTCCCTTTCACAGAAGAAAAGAAGAGTAACCAGTAGATTGAACAAAGCATTCGATAGTTACATCCACATCTTACAAGACTGCTTAAAATTCAACTGCTCCACAGAATTGCATACCTCATGTTGTTGCTTCCGGGAGCAATACCGCAACAAGGACTTCACTAACTTATTTCGTAGCAAAACACGGTCTTTTGCACGATCAAGGAAAATGAAAGAGGAGATATGGTGCAGGACAAGCGTTAATGCTAGTGATCCTCTAGCAGCGGCTCTTTCAAGTGCTCCAGAAACCCATGACTTCACGTATGCTTCTAAGATGTGTTCATCATCCTGCAAATGAAAAGACATGAAACTCATCAACGACCTTAATACAAGTCTAAGCATTTACACAAGACCCTCAGTGAAGTATCCCTCGGAAATGGTGTAATGTGAATGGAACAGCAGCTTCCGAAATTTGAGAACTACCAAAGCAGGAAAAAAGCGTTTACCCAGAGATAACATCTACCCTACATCTAGAGTTCATAAAATATCCAACTTGTCAAAGAAATTTTACATTTTTCTGGTGTGCCAAAGAAAAAACGGAAATATGTCACAACTGCATAAAGTAAGATTCTTGAACAAGAGAAATACTTGTGATGGCAAGCAGCTACTTCAGAACATAATGGTTCAAAGTGTAACAAAAACCCTGAAGGTATTAAGTGAATGGAGACTACATATAATATAGACCATTAGAATTCCGTAATTAAGTGATATAGTATATACTTTAGAATCCCCCCTCACATGCAAGTTGCAATGAAGAACAAAAAGACAACTATCCTACACATGAAGTAGATATCAGAAAACGTAGAATGGAAGATAATTTTCTTGCTCCCGGATGGAAGAACAGGGAATGAAATAATAGAAAACCAATCACGAAATGAAATATTAGATGAGACATAAAGGATATAAATTAGGCAGAAAGTTCAACCAAAAAATTTAATCTAACAAATGGAGGAGAAAATACATATATAAGAGCCACTGACCCCATTTTGAGTAATATGGGTTATATATATTTACTTTAAGAAAAACAAACTAATACCACAATTCCACTGCTTGAACAAGTATCTTCATGATGTTTGAACAAAAAACCAACAAAGGAAGAGAACAAGTATTTTCAGGAACAATACCTCAGGAGGTTCGAGATAACCTTCAGCAGTGGCTAGGCACTTATCTAAAGGAGGCAGAAGATCCAGAACCCGAGCATTAGACAGTGCATTCCATGCAGCAAGCCTTACAGAAACTTCCACATGACGGTGGAGGTACAGCGCGACTTGACGACCATACAGCAGATCACCGTAGGATATTGCAGCAAACTGCTCGACAAAAGCTTCAATAAACGTTGAGTAACTATCATGAATTTCTGATCCAAATTTTAACAATCCCCATTTATTTGCGCTATCCATTTCAGGCTCATCTTTAAGAGTATGTCTAGTGCTTCTACTTATAATTTCTCGATCAAGAAGCTGTCCAAAGAGTTCTTGTAAAGCTTCATAAACATCTCTACTTCTCTGCTCTTCAATCACAGCCAACCCAACAAGTAAGATCATGGACAAGGAATGAAATTTCCAAACTAGCGACACGTGTTGAGCAGGTGCAGTGATATCTGAGCATCCTGAATGAGACATTGCCTCCATGCCTAATAGAAAGAACATTCCAGCTTTAGCAACTTCAGATAGATCATCATGATCCTGAACAAGATTAATGACACCAGAAACTTTCTGATCTGTACTGTGCAAGCCATCCCCTAATAAACTGATTGGGCTGATGAACCAATGCATGGGAAGTGGCAGTCTCTGGTAAGCCCACTCCATAGTCAGATTATCACAAGGAGGATGTTCCTCTTTCTCATCTGACATGTCCATATCCTCATGAATGGTTTCAAGAGAAATACTACTATTTTGATTTGCTTTATGCATGGTACTCTCACTGCATTCTGTGGAACTTGCCTTTTTCTTTGCACACAACCATCTCTTTCTGAAATGGGAAGACAATAATTTGCTAATATGATGTAGGTCCTCTTCACTATACTCCCACGTCAGAGATCTCCTGCTAAGAGAAAAAAAGTGCCGAATACATATATTCAAGCACTTTAGAACAGGGACTTGAAACAGAAAGTCAAATGCCTTCTCCACAACAACCCTATCCCTTGGGCCAGCAGTCAAACAAGCTCCTAAGGCACCATTAACTCTAAGCAAAACAATGGCTTGACCCTCACTGAAGGCTATATGCTCAACTGACACCACTGGAACAGTTCCAAGCAAGTACACGAGAAGACCTGCATCTTTTTGTGCCAAAAGGACACGTGTTGACCAATATCCTCCATGAGAAGCACCCCATCCGACCCCGACTCCTGGAGCAGGACCTCCTCTTCCAAATGTCTCTATGGACTGGATTGAGTGCCATTCAGAAGCAATTACATTCAAAAGGACGTCAAGCACTTTCTGTAGATCAAGAAGAGAACCCTTGAGCATACCATCCTCAAGAATTTTCTCTTCTGCTGAGATGGAAAGTCCTTTTGTTGGAGGACTAGACATTCCAGCCTTGGCTAACTGAATCAACCGATCAATCTCCACTATCAACTGCACAAATCCATGGAGACAGCACACAGAAGCCAAAGAGGTTCCATTTTCGCTTTTAAGTCTCAAATGAGACAACTTTTCAATGAACGATCCAACTCTTGCAGAATCTGTTCCTTTATCTATGCTGCCATTCAAAGAGCTAAAGAATCCTTGCCGAATAATCTCTAAACCAATTTTTGGTACAAATTCGGGAAGCCAAGGCAGTGACTTGCCATTATCAGAGCTATTTATTGCATTGTCTGGCCCCACTCTTTCAAGAACAACTGACAGCATGTGCATGACCGAAGAATAAACCCACAATAAGGACGTCAGAGATTGAGTTCTCAGGTCATTTTTCTTTCCACCTTGCGACTCAAAGAACCAAGAGATGCAAGAATCATTCATCCATTCTATCCACTTTATTCCATGATCAACCACTGGGATAACATAACTCCAAGACCATGATTCAGTACCATTGCCAGCACACTTTGTATTTTGATTGCCTGTATGTTCCTGTGAATGAAACTTTGGAAGTCTACAAGCTAAAGCTGCCAGAACAAGGTATGCCTCATTGGATATTGAAAAAAGTTCTCTCATGATATTATTCTCCAACAGTTTTTCCATGGAAGGTGGATTCAACCACAAGCACAAGGAATGAAAGATATCTGAGAAGAGTGAGACACAATATCCATACTCTATGCAAGTCCTCCACAGCCGCAATTGTTCAATCATCAGAGATGAGGAAAGTTTGCAGCGCTCTTTTCCCAGTTTAGTCCATTGGTCAAGCGAATAAGCAGGTTGATACAACTGCCATATCATGGCATGCAGTGTTCCACTCCTTATAAGCTCGATGCAAAACTTCCTATTAGATCGTGCCAATACCTTTTCAAAAAGTAAACAGAAATGAGTTTCGCTGGCTAAGGGACCAATTGTCCCATGAAAGATTAGACTGTTGCAAGATGCATATGAACTGATAACTCACCCTTAAGAGTGTAACAGATTTTATCTTGGAAGGCTGAATTTCCATACTGCTTTTCATGGAAAATCTGTGGACAACTATTTGGATGAGCCTTGGACAGTCCATTATAGCACATGAAGCAGTTGGTGAATGTCTTGCTATTGCAATTAGAATAGAGATCATCCGTTCTTCCAGAGCTTCGGTCGGATCTGTCTGAAACCATTCATTTGAAGACACAAAATGATTTCTATACGAAGTAAACAGGTCGAAAACTGACACAATAGTTAGATCATGCTACCTCCAAAATATAACGAATTCTTGGCAAAATTCCCATCCTGACTAAACCTGCAATAAAATCTTGACCAGCAACCACAATATCGTCCTGAATAGTGCGCTTCCCTTCAGATTCATCATCAGCTGTTTCTTCCATAGGAAGAACATTAGAGGATTTAGCACTGTACTTCCAAAACCCACCATGAAGCAAACCGCCATTAATTTCTGGTTTACTCCTAAACACTGGGGCAGTGTAGAGATACTTTCCGTGCATACTCATTCTCTGAAAGAACAACATATCAAACTTAAACTCAACAAAATGAAGAGTTACAACAATGATAAGCATCTCTGAAGAAAATTTCACCTCCAATTTGTCAAAGAAGTTCTCATTTAAATCAGAGCTGAGTATGCACTCAACAACTCTCGCACATGCTAAAACTACAGAATTGTGGTTGTCATCAAGACACATCCTGCAAATACACAGCATTAAAGTAAATCTTCAACTTTTTTCAAATAGATGGATATGATATCAAAACCTAGAAATATAAAGCCTTTTGGGAGTAATAATCTTAATGTAGAATTTATCATCCAAAGATACTCAGAAAAGCAGTGTAACATTAGTTAGAAGCAGCTCAGGCCGTAACCAAGTGACCTCATTACTTAGATTCCCGAAAGGATCTGAGCATATAGAAAGGGATATTCAAGCACTAGTCAATCCCTATAAGCATTGCAAAGCAGTCTCATCACTGATTCAACATGTTGTGGAGTGTACCTATAACAGAAGAACTAATGCTCCAGTGAATAAGGTAGTTACAAATAAAAAAGAAGCAGTATGCACAATTTCCTCATTAGTGTAAACTTTTTTGAGGATATCAAGGAGCCCATGTCCGCAGCATGGCTTAGAATTATTTGTATATATAAGCTTAGCACAACAAAAGAAAATATGGAACTTCCAGTAACAATGCAAAAATCAAGGCCATGTCCACTGCTTATTGACTAACAATATGAAGGAAGGATGATGACAAAACTTATGCAATAAAGATTACCTCAATGTTAAGACAAGTTCAGGTTCTGGGCCAAGTGCAAATGCCCAGACAGCCTCCCAATCCACTGAATCCTTATCAACATTAGAATATCCAGTAACAAGATCAACTTGATCCTGGCAAATATTGTGCATTGCCTTGTCAAGTACAGAAGCGAGAAGATGAAGTGCAAGGGCCCGTTGTCCCGGAACCTGAAGCATCAATTCATTATTTACCAAATATGCTAGTAGTGAAGAAGGTTCTTGTAACTTAGCAGTAAAGGATATGAACTTAAGAACAAACACTAATGAGAAAGCAAAAACTATCTGATTAGCTTTGAGTCTATATAAGCTATGCACTGATTTGAAAGGCAACTTACCACACTTCTTGTAAGTGCCACTGCTTCTTTGATAGTATAACCTGCAGCACCAGGGTCACCTTCAGTCCTCAAGATGTCTCGCTCGGCAACATTATCAGCATTCTGCCTGTTCTGACCTGAAGTATAGTCCCGGTAAGTGATATAATCACAGAAAATATATATAAATTGAGACATAACTTGAATTAACATTAAAGAATTCCTTTGATGCACACTTAGAACTCAAGCATAGAACATGCCAAACTGTGATCCAACTATATGAGAAAGCTAGACAAGAAGGTAAGTTATTGAATATACACTTCCAAAAAATTCACCAAATGAAATCTGGGGAGCTAATCAGATTAAACTGCATATATTAACCCTATCACTCATTAATAAATCTGTCTAGTGAGAATTGGTGCGGTGACACCAGAAATGGCACACCGGTCAGACATCACCCAGGTGTGGAAATCTGGGAACAGGAAAATGTGGTTTTCAACCATAGGTTGACATAAGGGTAGGACCTAAGATTGAAAAAGAAGGCGCTTATAAAGAAAGCTCATTCTACTTGTGTTTATCAAGGAACGAAAGCCAACACCAAATTTTATAGTCATCATTTTAAATTAAAGTTCTTATACAGGTCAAAATCCATAGCAGCTCAAGACATTGCAGTCCCCAGCGACATTAGGTTTTGCTATTCAAATCAGTTGATGAAGTCGCCCATGCTACATTCTTGCACATTTCATTAAAAGAATAGGTCAAGCTAAACGAACCTAATTACTACATAGGAACGCACTAGTGTGACAACTCAAGCTATATTGCCTTAATTACTATATAGAGACTCATTGGTGTGACTAGCGCATGATCTAGCTAGATAAGTTGCTCCCATCATTAAGTTACAAGTGCATGTCAACCCCATTTGTAATGACTAACAAGATGTGAACTCATTGAAGAACTAGGTATCTTATTTTTGGAGAAGGAACCATCATCTGGACTCAAAAGGCGCCAAAAGAGATGCGTAACAAGAGACACTAACTCGAAGTGATTATATTAGCAATTTACTTACCAGTCCCCATAACTGGGTCAATTTCACTTCGAATGACATTTCCCTCCAATGAAAATCGTAATTCTCGTGCAGTCTCAACCCTATGAGTCCAAGCACTCCACAAACTGCCATCTCTTGGTCCAACATGCTGGATACCAGCATGATCCTGCTGAATTTGGTTATCTTTTACAGTCTCCGATGATACTAAATTAGATACTCCATCCCTTGTATTCCGTGATTCTGCATTCTGAAGAGACTGACCCCCACTTGATGGACTACCCAGTGTTCCATCCATAGCTATCTGAGAGCCTGACAAGTTTTGCTTCTTGAATTTCTCTTGACCCCTTCTTTTTAGCAACTTGAGCAATGAAGGGTCCATCTTCTTCATAATCTCAGCCCGAGCTTCGGCAATTTCATCAGGAGACATACTCTGTAATCGGGCATGGTTCTCCGCATCAATTTGACTCTCAAGAGAAGAATGGCTATGCCCATCATCACTGACACTTGATCCAAACAAGGAGGCTGTAGGCAAGCTTGACAATTGATTTTCCTGCTCTCTAGAATGATCAAGAAACGAGGAACTTAACTCTTTTGCCTCGTCCAGCATTCTTACAGATTCATTGATTGAAACTTTCACTGAACCAGTTCTACTGCTAGTATGCATAGACCCCAAATCTCCAAGTAAATTAGCAGCCTCAGCACTCTTGTCACCATCAAGGAACATCCCTGAACTTGAGCACCTTTACCTGTATAGCTTTGCAAACCAATCAATGCAGAAGTCTTACCATCTGTGATACCCCCATATGTTTCATACACAGGCTCAAATTTTGATTGTGCTTTTGCATCTACTTCCATAGGAATTGCACCACTTAAAGATGTATCATCTACGAGGTTCGGCTTATCTTCACTTTTGCTCACCTCTCTACCTCGCACTTCAGCCCCTGCAGATCCATGCTTTGTATTTTTACTACCAAAAGAGGAATCATTTCCCGCGACAAGATCCCTCCAATCTTGTAAGTTCAATTCCCTCTTCTCCTTTCTTTGCACTGGTCTAGCAAGAGCTGCGATCCGCTCAGAAGCAGCAAGCTTCCTATCTTCCTGAGCATCCTCCTCATGATCATCACTGTCGTGATCTTCGTCCCATCTTGTGCTAACTGGACCCCAGTGCTGCAGATTGACATTTCACTATCAACAAAAACAAAATAAAATAAAATAAAATACCAAGGAAGTTCCTTGTTCCATCAGTTCCCGAAAAAATAAAAAAAGACCCTCAAACTCAACCAATAACCCAATGCCATACCAGGATTTTACCTTCTTCGAGCTCCTTACTCAAAACTAAAACTTCAACACTACCTTTACTACGACACATTCCAACCCATCTGAAACACGTTCCAAACCTGCCCTTAAACCAATGGCTAGATTTACAAACCAAACACGAAACTGCCGACCTTCACACTCACCCATTTCCCTCGCTTCACCGAACCAAGAATACCGAAGCAGAACTGGTGACCTGTCTCGAAGCTCCCGTGTAATGCTTCCGTTATCCAATAAACCCAAGAAAGCAGACAAAATTTTCAAATCCCCACCACCCAGAAGAAGCGCAAGTAGTTTCAGGAACTTACGGGGCCGTGAGAACGGTGCCGCGCGACCGGGAAGGGGAGGACGGTGGCCCTCGGAGGAGGGGTCGGGGCGGCGAGGGTCTTGGTCCCGGGGACGTCGGAGACGCCCTTCTCGACAATGCTCCCGATGAGCATCAAGGCGTCGTCCTCGTTGACTTGGGGCTTGATGGTCCCCGATACCTTGCCGCGAGGTGGGATTTTCCGGCTTCCTGAGCCGCCGCTCCTTCGCTTGTCCATGGCCGCCGCCGCCGCCGCCGCCTTCGACCTCCGCCGCGTTGTTCTTGAGCGACTTTGACGTCTTCTTCGAGCTCCAAACGAGCTCTGGCCGATTCTCGCCGGAGGTGGCGCTGGCTTGAGAGAAGAGGAAGCGCGGAGCCCTTTTCACCTGTGAAGAGGCAAGACACTGATTAGGAAGCGGCCTTTTTGTCTCTCGCGGGCTCTTATGTTTTAAGGAAAATTAGGGCGCGTTTGTAACAATGATTACTCACCTGAGGTCGATTCGATCGTAACCGATTATTTTTTATTCTCGTTTTTAACCGATTCTAAGTATTTTAAGTCGTTTGAGAATCGTCCAAAATTTTTTATTCGGGAATAGAATGCGTTTGGCACGTGTTCATTAATTCTGTTCCAAATCAATTTCTTTTAATTTTTAAATAATTCTTTTTACTTTTTTCCTTTGTTTTCTTTTTCTTTTTTTTCATTTTTTTCTTTTCATTTACCTTTTTTTTTCCTTTTTTTTTTCCTTTTTTCTTTTCTTTTTCTCATCTTCTTCTTCTTCTTCTTGCTTGCCGTCGACCGGCGACCGGCCTGCACGAGGGTCGGCGGCCGGACGAGGGCGGCGACCTCACCGGAGCGTCGCCGGCCCTCGGCGAGGCTCGGCCGGCCTCGTCGGCAAGGGCGAGGCTCGGCCGAGCCGGGATCCGGGCTCGGCCGAGCCCCGCCGTGGCCGGGCCGACCTCGTCGAGGTTGGGCGGGCCCCGCCTGTGCCACGGCGAGGCCGGGCGAGCCTCGCCCGGCCACCGGTGGGGGGCGGGCAAGCGCGAGGCTCGCCCCCCTACCCCGCCCCGGCGAGGCCTCGCCCGGCCTCGGCGAGGCCCGCTCGCACCGGCGAGGCCGCTTGGCCACCGGCGAGGCTCGGCCTCGCCGGATCCGGGGAGGCCGAGCCTCGCCGGTGGCTGGGCTTGCCTAGGGTGAGCTCGCCGGACCTCGCCCTAGCCTGGCGAGCCTCCGGCGAGCTCGCGGACCTCGCCCGGTTCGACGAGCTCGCCGGATCGGCGGCGGGCGGACGACGGCGGCCGGCGGCCGGCGGTGGGACGGCGGTGGCGGGCGACGAGACGGTGGTGGGCGGTGGTAGATGGCGGTCGCGAGATGGCCGAAGGAAGAAAAAAATTCTTGATTTTTGATTCTCAAACTTGTCCCCGAACAAAGAATCAACTTTTTTTTGGTTCTTGATTCTATTCCCAATATGTTTCCGGGAACAAAAATTTTACCAAACGCACTTGTTCCCAAACCGATTTTAACAAAGAATTAGAATTTGGCTACTGTTTGGATGGTTACCAAACAGGGCCTTACATAAATGGTCCTTCGATTTTGGTATGATATACAATGTAATTCTTCAATTTTTAATTTATTCAATATAAATCTCTAAATTTTTACTCGAAATATAATTTCCTTTATAAATTTTTAATTTATTTAATGCGATTTAATTTAATTCTTGAATTATACGAAAATGTTCAATGTTTTCTCTAATTGAATTCATGGATAACATTAAATAAATTAAAAGTTCGGAACCATATTATATATTGTACCGAAGTTTAAAAATCATATTAAATAAATTAAAAGTTCAAAATACAATGTTGCATACAAGGCCACCAATAAATGTCTCAAGGCAAGTAGTTTCTTAGTCTATGATCGGTAGAGAATAGGGGTGTGTAACGAAACCGCCCGAACCGAAACCGGTTGGACCGGGATCGGACCGGTCGGTTTCAAGCGGTCCTAGAGGATCTCGGTCCGGTCTCAGGTTCCTATTTTTGGAACCGGTGACGGTTCCCGATTTCGGGGTCGGAATCGGACCGGACCGGACCGACAATTTATTTATATATTTTAATTTCTAAAATAATTTAGAGAACCCATTACTATCATATTCATTTTTTCTCTCATAACTCAAAGCTAATAATCTCTCCCTTTTTTTGCTTATGAACTACACTCAATAGTAACCATCACATCAGCTTTTATTTTCCAAATTTTTGCAATTCTCCTCAGTTGCCTTTCCCTCTTGAAACCTAAATGAACGTCTAAACCCCTCTCTCTTTTTTTTTTGTTAGTTTATGCTTTAATATACAGTAACCATCACATCAACTTCTATTTTCTCAATTTTTGTGATCCAACTCGGCGGTAATTCGATTCAACTTTCATTTTCCCAAACCCTTCCTAGTTCCTCCCCACGGCGTCATCATCTCTTCGCTCTCTCCTGTCTCCCATCGTTGCCCCAACGATTCCCAAGGCCCTCTCGCTCTTTGAGGTGAGTCCCGAGTCCCATCCTCGATCGCCTCTTTTGCTATGTTTTCAATGTCGCGGCTTCGTTGTTTGATCATTTATACTCGTAGTCCCATCTTCGTTTGTTTCCGACATGCAATTGTGCCGTATTGATGTCGCATTTGGGGGCGGTGAGTGATTGGCTTTCATCCCCTCCGCACATTTTGGTGTGGGTAAGAGCGCGCTTCGTTAGGGGATTTCAATCTCTTGGCTCTCTTTGTTTCCACAAAGTTGACGTTTTTAATTTAATAGGGCGTCACTTTGTTGGTCCCAAAGTGAATAAAAAACTTGACCGAGATCATAATCTCGTGCATTACTTTACTAGTAATTACTATTTATTTTTTTGTTAAATGAAATGAAAACAAATGATGGTTCATTGAAACCGGACCGGACCGGTTGGTGCGGTCTGGTTCTTGGTTCCAAGATAGCCGGTTCGGTCCATGGTCCTGAAAAGTGGGAACCGGTCCTCCCGGTCCGGTTCTCGGTTCTTAGGTGGAACCGGACCAAACCCGGAATCGATCACCCCTAATGGAGAAGATAAAACATGACAGATGAGGTAACAATGGTGTTGAAAACCCAAAGTCATATATATATATAAGACCACGACTAATGACCAAGCAATCCATCAATGATATGCAAATATGTTAGGGTCTTTAGACTTGGCAGAAGAACATGACACCATTCTCATGGACTTGTCTTAGGGTCATTTCACCGAACAACCAGTATGTGTTGATTAAGGGGAGAATACAGAGTTACTGAGGACTCGAGCTCGCATCCGAGCTTAAAAGAAACAATCAGCAATTGAGGACTCTTAGTCCAATTCCAGCACTCTAGCCTTGTGTCACAGTTATGAGATTCTGTGACCAAAGGATCATGCATGAAGACCTCCCAAGATCGTCCAAGGTTCCCCCAAGAGCTTCCGAAATGTTCCTAGGGACGGGTGAGATGGTAATTGTGTCGAGAATCTAGAACTCTCTAAGCATAAATGTTGGTAGGTGGTAGGTTAGAAGGTATGATCTTAGCCACTGGATCGAAAGGTGATCAATGGTTATAATTTGAAAGCCACTAGTATAAAGAGGGGTGCTCTCCCTCATTATATCCATCCAACTATTTCATAATCGAAGGTTCATAATCAAAGATTCATTCTCTTGTTCAAAGCTTTTTCTCTCTAGAAACTTTTTCTCTTTTAAGATTCGATTTTTCTCTTTTAAGATTCGATTGAGCAAGCGAGTGAATGATTGATCCGAAAAAAGCGAGCAAGCGATCGATCCAAGAAAAGCTTAGCTTAGGCTCTAACGATCCCAAACGATCCAAGAGAGCTTAAGTCATTGCATGGTCTCGATTTCAAACGATTAGCCCATGACACTTGCTTGATGTTTTGCACCGTGGCAACTCCTCACTAGTGCCGTTTTTCTCTTTTACAGGTGTTTTGGCAACCCCACCATCAATTATAGGTCTCGATTCAAAAGGCTTAGTTCTAATGCTTTTCATGCGTTTAGAGTTATATTCAACGTCACCATCACCATCACCGTCATCAGCCACATATCCATGAGTTCCATGTCGCTAAGATTGAGGATTTTTTTGATTTAGAAGATAAGTCGCATTCGAATTTTCCTAATATCATAGATTTGGAATTGCTTTATGTTCTAGGGGAACGACAAACTAGCCAGACTGGCTAGCTACTTCATTGGGAGAACATTTCAATTTTTAACTTCCCTTAGCATAGACAAGGATCACTTGCAAACAAAAAGACACATTATACAACATATTGTTATGTTGCCTTCTTGCAAGTACTTTTTTTTTTTTTTTGTTTTTGTTTTGTTTTTTTTTTTTTTTAGAGAAGTTTTTGTTTTGTTTTGTTTTTTTTTAGAGAAGGTGCATGGCTCGAAATAAACAGGTGCATCATTAGGTGCATCATTTTGTTATCTCAATAAGTGAAATGATTTTATCCTAAGTTCGTCTTTAGTGTTTTAAAATCCTTCCAGAAATCTTTTCATGTTTCTAATTTTTGGTAGCAAAAGCAAAGTTATGTAATGTGAATCATAAACTGCCAACATGCCCAAGAAATTAATAATATTTATTTTTCATTTTATCCATATTACTTCTTTCTTCAATGATCTTTATAAAGCAAGATGTGGTTTTGCTACATTATATAGGTCCTCTTTTTAGCCGTCTTGCGTGGCAACCATTTGATGTATGACATGTTAATCCGTTGTTACACACTTGTAGTCTTTTGTGTAATATTTTGTTTGATGCAAAACATTTTCTAGCACAAATTGAGGGGTTGAGAACTGGATAAGAGAAATTTTAGCGATGTTTATGTTCCTCTAATAATAAAGGCATCTAGTTGGAGTGACGATTGCTATCATTTAACATGAGAAAAGTCGAATCGACATTATTGCTCAAATTATCCGCTAATAATAGAGGCATCTAGTTGGAGTGACGATTGCTATTGCTCAAATTATCCGCTAATAATAGAGGCATCTAGTTGGAGTGACGATTGCTATCATTTAACATGAGAAAAGTGGAATCGACATTATTGCTCATAAAGAATTTGTTGAACCTATAGGAGTGGTGGTAATTCCTCAGACCAGTTAATTTTGCTAACTAATCTTGGAAGCAGATTTTTGCACTTTATTTATGAATGCTTGAGTTGGTTATCATGATTAACCAATTGAAGTATTATGCAGAAACTGGCAATTGTTCCAAAGGCCTCGCCTTTAAGGAAAATGAGAAAAAAAAATGGCTAATGAGTCACTTTTCATATATGCTGGAGCTCCTTTACTAAAAGAGATGCTAATTTATTCTAAGCTTAGTAGTGAGGACAATAAAAATAGAAAATATATTCGTCAAAATTTCTAAACTTACACCATTTATTATTGAATTATCTTTTGGCATTGGACACATAATATACTGCATTTATGAACATTCTTTCTATACAAGACCCAACAAAGCTGGGGATAAATGACAAGATGTGTTCCTCTTTCCTTTACGCGTAACACTTTGACGATGGCTACACACGTGAATAACAAGAACCACTCCACACCGTCCAGCGGCTTGATGCTACACGCGGCGCCATCTCCACCGCACACGGTCTTGAAGAGAGGCTCCATGGCCCCACCTCTGGTGATGATCAACATCATGCACGTGCCCCCAAATTAGACCCGTCAAATGGGTGAGTCGGGTCGAATAAGGGTCGGCCCATGTTTGACCTATTTAACCTGTTTTGACCTATATTCCTGTAGTATAAATCTAGCGATCCATATCTGACCCGACCCATACTCGACCCGACCTGTATTGCTAAAACCCATTAATATTCTAGAAAAACCCGCGCTCATTCAGATTGATATATTTATGAAGAATTAGACTATGCACATCTTTTCTTATCTAAAGCAATTTTCTGAGATCATCTGTTGAAAAATCTATAAAACAAACCCAATCAAACAAACATTATTCCAGCGGGAAGATTTGCAGACTTAATCATTTTCTACTCATGTAGATGAGTTAAAAGGATACTTGATTCTTCTTTGTTCCTGTCATCATCTCTATCAAATAATTCTACATTTTGAAGAGAGGTCAATCTGAATTTGGTCTTCAGAGGCCTTATTCAAATGCTGACCAGATTGATGCCAAACACCTAATCTTTTGATGGCTTTAGGAAAAAAATTGACATATCAAAGATCCATATCGCCGCTTGGGCCCCTAATCTGCCCTTGCAGAGCACAACAATTCGCTTTTGCTACCGTATGATACTTGACTTTCACACCACCATTACTTGCATGGCTGGAACTTTACTGCTAGTGCATAGTGGATCATTCCACTAAGACACTGCAGATAATCATTCAAGACTTTTCGCATTTTTAATAGCTATTTGTCGCTATAATAAGATATCGATCTTCATATGTTGGTCCTCATTCTCCAATTTTGCTTCTCAGGCAACGACTTTCAATCATCAAAAACATAGCGATCCAGATTAAAAAAACGACAAGATAACAAAATGACATCAGTTTTCCAAAGGAACACTCAAAGGAGGTGAAAGTTTAAAGTGAAATTTCTCTGGGGAATTTCATCAAACATTTGACCTATGCGCGAACAACCCGATGAACATAACTAAGAACCTCAACTGCAAGCGAATTGAAACAAAGGGAGAGAACTAATCGCCGAGCTCCGACCTTCGCTATCCAACCAATCGCACGCAGCTCGCTCGTACCTCCTAATTCAGATACTCAACACTTCCCTCATTACCCACCCAACGAAACCCGACAGAACCCACCTAAGAATATCGCCGACGGGCGCTCTTTCTCGCCAACCCAATCACATTCAATCAACCGTTCGACGAACGAACCCGCACGCCACGAACTCCAAGCACTACCCACGAACCCACATCGCTTCACCGTCACCCAGACACGAAAAGAAGAGGAAAGAGAGAGGGGGGGAGCATACCGAGCAAGGGATTGTAGTAACCCAGAACTTCGAGATGCTTGCCTCATTCGCCTTAGAGGCGAGCGGCGGAGGCGGGCGTCGGAGGCGAGCGGCGGAGGCGGCTCGGAGACGAGCGGCGGAGGCGAGCGGCGGAGGTGGGTGACGAAGGGTAGCTGAAGAGACTTCGTGTTTTTCAGGTTTTGAAAATGGGTTTCGACCCACGTGAATATATCACGAAAAAAATATGCAAGAAAATACATTACCCTAAAATTAATTCGACTTATGCTAATGATTCTTGACCTCACATGATGGATTAGATATGGGTTCGAGAAATATGATAGAACTCATTCAAATTATGCACAAAACAGCTTGGTTTAAACTCCAATTCATGCTAAAACTTTGCTATCCGAAAAAACTAAATTTTCTTTTTCTATAAGGTAAATTATTTAACTTGATCATAAGGATTTAAAATATATAGCGGCTTACCGAAGGCAGCAATGGAGAGATGAAGGAATCTGCTGTAGCGGGCTCTAGGAACCAATTCATGGAGCTCCACCAGAGCCCACATGGTGTAGAGCCAACATAGAAACCCTAGGGACAGAATTATGATTCCCTAAACCCTTAAAAAATAAAAATAAAAAATTAATGAGATAATATTCAATAATAACAAATACAAAAGATTAAAACAAATATGGGTAATTAAAAGTTAAAGACAATTTTTGCCCAAAGCCATTAAATGGAAAGAATGGTAGTTTTGCTTTTAAAGCATGATCATTTAATATATGGGATATTCTCCACTGCCTCCGGGCACCTCTCGTGCAATGTATGGGAAAAGTGGGTCATAAAATATGCGAAGTGAAGAATGGCTGATTTTCTAAAAATGCCATTCTCGACCTTTAAATAAAACAATAAAAAAAACCCAAAAGCCAAAATTTTCTATAAAGCGGCCATTTTTTACGGGAAAAATATCTATATCATGCTATATGACCTTAAAATAATAAAAATGAATATGGGTGGTCGCCAAACTTTTTTAAAAATTGACGAAAATGGTTCTATAGTTATAAAACTCGATTGTTGATAGTCTAGTAAGATTCTATAGCACCACACAATATCTATAGCGCAAAGACAAGCGATCCAAATTTTTGGATGAGTGGTACCGATGGACTTAGTGGAGTACATGAAAAAGTGGCAAAGAGAGAAAATGACGTAATACACGGATGTCGATCTTGCAGTATCACATGAACACATCAAGGAGACACCTATTTTTCTTTAGTGATATCATTAGGTGTGCTATCGATATCAAGAGAAAGATCAAACACGCGAAGTTGAGGATGGTACGGTCAATAAAAGGCAAGTAGAAATGCCAAAAACTAAAAATCAGTATTTCTTTTGCGGATGAGAATGCGAATTTTGAAAAATGCTAGTATTTTAAAAGTAATATTACATCCGTCAGTGCGAAGAGAAAGATCATATGTGAAGTTTTACCATATTCATTAAGAGCTACTTTTGCGGGTGAGGAAGTGGAACGGATGTTGGGAAATATTGTTAGGAATGTGAAGAAATGGAATCAGACTTTGAAGCATGAAACACTTTCGTTAAGGAGTTATTTGCCTCATAACATTGTTAATAGTTACTTTCGTTAAGGAGTTATTTGCCTCATAACATTGTTAATAGTTACGATAAAAATTTTCAGAATACAACAAAATCTTAAATGAAAATACTAAATAGCAATTATGGTATTTCTTTGAGAACTCTAAAAGAAACAATTGAAAATAACAGGTTGTATATCATTTGAAAGAAATGAATATGTCGCAACCTCCCTGAAGCAGGTCGGACCACTAAGGGTTCGACTAATGGACTGCTAAGCTTAGACTTAGCTTGGGCTCTTCTAAGCTCATATCAATTCGTAACTTAGGTTCAAGTTTTTAGCATGTAAATGAAATTTATCTAAGAGTTGCCACTAATCAGTTTATGGTAGGCCGATTAGACACCTAAATAACTCCTATAAACCAGAAACTTTGGGTACGGGGACTTGGTTAATATTATTTCTTTTTATTTTCAAAAATATTTTTGGAGGCAGTTTGGTTTAATTTTAATCTAAATTACTATCATACAATAGGGTGATCACACGAATGCTCAATCATTATTAAACACTCAAATGAATCAAACAAATTGCATCAAAAGAATTAAACACACAAAGTAAGCAATTTTTTTTCTTGAAATTAGAACTTTATCATAAAACATGCATTTTAACTACATGACCAAATTTTACTAATAAGCAATCTCTAATTAAATGAACCTATTATGCAAACTATTTGACCTGCATCTAATATTTTTGTATTTTTTTTTAAATTCGTAACAAAAGAAAAATAATTAAATTTGTCTAAAATGAATAATTATTTAAGCCCTTTATCTAAAAAAACTATTTAGATCCAACCTAATTTATTCCAAAAATTATCTAAATGTGCAATCTAAAAATGCAACCCTAATTTACTAAACCAACTTACTCCAATGCAAGATTTGATTTTTTTTTATGTCTTCCAAAACAAGAAGAAGCAATTACCAAATACATATTAACACCCAAGATATAATCAAATAAAGGATTAAAACAATTGAGAAAATAATCCGTCGTCTCATGGATTAAATTTAACGATTATCTTATGGACCAAATTAATAATAATAATGACTTAATAACCAAAACACTATCAAAATGCCTCAAAATCAATATAATTAAAAAATGATTCGACGTCTTACGAATTAATAGTAATTACAGTAATTTTTGGGCAAAACCCTACAGATAATGCCTAAAATATTCAAATAATTAATATCAACATACCATCTTCCAACTTAAGCAATAAAAACGAAACTTTAAAATAAAAATAAAATTAAAAATAAAAATAAAAATAAAAATAAACTACCTTAGGGACATAACACAACAGGCTTCGCGCGTGGTGGTGCTGTTGGTATGTGGATGGAGAGGCAACAACGATGGTGGGCGGTGTCGGGCGAGAGGAGGCGTCGGCGGCAAGCGTTGGCGATGGGCGGAGGCGCAAGAGAGGGGGCAAGCGTCGGCGACGGGCACGGCAGCAAGGGCGAGGACGTCGGACGTCGGGCGGAGCTGCGTGGTGGCGAGCAAGCGGGGGTGGGGGTGGCGGCGTCGCCGGGCGGGCGTGGTCGTCGAGGCTGCAGCGCGATCGTCAAGGCTGTAGTCGTTGGGGACGATGAGATGAAGCAGTGGTGGCGGGAGGAGCGGGCGTTGGCCGAGATGTTGCTGGTTGCGGGCGTCGAGTGCTGGATAGCGAGGCGATTCTTTGCGGGCGGCGACAAAGGTGCTTCGTGGTGCAGCAACGTCGGTGGTGTGGGTTGGCCGGAAGGAGGGAGGTAGAGACTTCGGCCGGGCCGGGCGCTCGGTAGAGGCGCGGAGGCGCACGGAGGGTGGATGGCACTCGGCGGGCGACGGAAGGGTGGCGGAGGTCGCAGTGGGGCGTCGGGCGAAGCCATCTGCTCACTCTCTTTATTGCTGCTGGCTTCTTTCTTCTCTGCAAGTGGTAAGAGAAAAGAAAGAAAATGACTCCGCACCTTTTGACTTTGTATGGAGGAGAGGGAGGCTTTTTTTTCTCTCTTCCTTTTTTCACTCTCTTGCACGAATTTTTTTTAGCTTTGCATGAATTTTTTCTCTCGATTTTTTTGAATTCACTCCCCCAAGACATCCTAGGCGGGTCAACTCCTTTTATAATGGTTCCAAACGGCCGCTTTCTATGGCAATTTTCGAGCTTCCATCTTCTGTTGCATTAATTCATGGCTACTTATCAGAGTGCGATTTCATAATCAGCTTGATTTTGCTTCGATTCCTTCCATTTTATCAAAATTCTTGCTATTTATTCACCTGATTTCCTAATTGCTTCTGCATTTATCAAAATTTGAATATTCATAAGAATTCCCAACTTCCATGCATAATCAATCAAATTGATTTTCCCTTTTTTTTTTTTCATTTTATTTGCTCTGATGCGGTTTTTATTTTTTATTTCTTTAGGGTTGCCAAAATTAGGTGTCAATAGAATATAATGGAAGTTAAAAAAATCGAAACATAAACTTTGAATAAGTAAAAGCGAAACTTATTTATGAACAAATACGGCCTTTAAAAGGTTGTATCCATTTGAACCACCCGTATTCATATCTTTTCCATATGAAATAAAAAACATCTTCATTTGTTTTCCAAACAAATTACCAATTACAAAAACATTGGGATCAAAGAGATATCCTTCGTGAGATCGTCATTTTTAAGAATTAACACAACATTCTAATTTATATAGTTTAAATATCCATATAATTCAAGAAAACCTTCGGGAGAATTCCCACCTTCAAAAAAACTCACTCAAAGTTTTTGGTCTGCTTATGTTGATTTGTCTAAGTCCTAGGTTTCCAGCCTGTCGTAAACTCGAAGACCTCATAGAGTGCAAAGTCCATGGAATGAACTTTTATCAAAAGACAAAATCTCATGCATCTTGAAGTAGAAATGAAGAAATGACTGAATCCCAGTAACATAAGAATTACGAAGATAAAACTACTTTAAAGACAACGAGATGACTTTGGCTTACCAACCAAGGGAAGCGAAGGCAACGGGAAGCATGAGCGCCTGAATCCCCATCCCGGAGCACAAGACGTGGAACACCGCAAACGCAGTGCTGCTGCCCCTTGACTCTGTGATCGGGAGCCAACTGTCCCGAGGGTTCGCCTTGCGAGCTGTGGCAGTCGCTGTGGCTGCGGCCTCGTCCGTGACAGAGCCAGTCGTGATGGCGACGACTACATGGGGTTCAGCCCTGTCGTCAAGCGTTGAGTCGGGAATCCGTCTTCGACTATTTCAGCTACTTCCGCCCTGTGGATTCGATATCTCTGATGCGAGATCTCGAACTGCAATTACATGGAGCGAGAGAAGATGAGTAGGTGAGAGAAGGTTAGTGGTGAGCTGTGACCCTGATGCAATGCATCGTCACGAGCAATTGAGAGCACTGACCTTGATGCCTACTCCAAGCTTGTGCATGGCCAAGATTCCGTGAGTTTAACATTAAATATCCCAGCTTTTATTATATGAAATATTTAGGATGTCTTTATTTCCACCCTCAACATGACTAAATCCACTTAATTTTTACCAAAAAGCTGAAATTGCCACCAATTATTCAATTGAAATTTAAAATAGCGCCCTCAAATTTATTTACTTTTCTTTTTCTTTGCTTTGTATTTCTATATAGGATTTAGTTACCAAAAGAAAAAAAAAAACAAACAAATTTCCCAGTGTGACATTTGAAATTTTCTATATTCAATAGTAATATATATATATATATATATATGATATAAAGTTAAGTAGATTTGGAATGGGATGGCATGTCTTGAATCTTAGATGGATCATTAACATCATGAGATCCATAAGGTGTGGAGGATGATTTTCCGCAACCATAGTTGCTCGGGGTCCGATGCGTTAAAATTAAATTGATAGGTGTTGATATGTATGTTGATAATGTAGAATGACAGTAGTTGATTTACCACCGTAGTATCCATTGACGGGACTAATATGCTCTGAAATATGTATTAGATGGCTTTCAACTTAAAATTTACTAAGTTGAGATTTTCCTAAATGTCCGTTATTTTTCATTGATGATTTTAGTGGATTTAAAATATTTTTCTAATATATTGGTGTTTAGAACTGACACTAATTTCCTTGTTTATGTATTGATATAATAGATATTTTGGTAACTTATCATAATATCTAACATGGAACCATATAATTATGTCACTTTTAACTTTTCTACTTAAACAACTCTTTAGCTCATTAATGTTCTTGATAAGCTTGAGTTCTCAATCATGCATTTTTTAGCCATTTGTTACCTTCTAATTTGACCACATCATCTTCTTTCACTTTAACCATTAATGCTCTTGATAAGTTTGAGTCCACATTCATGCATCAAATATCTCCTTTTGGCTACTCACATTAAGTTACTTGTAATTTTTGGGTTGGAACACTTATATCTCTTTCACGCCTAGTGTTTTTAATCCATTGTAATTATTATATTTAACCTTGGTCATTTGATCTTATTTCTTGGTAAATTATAAAATATCTTCATCGAGCAAACTAAATGTGGTAATATGTAGTGTTTTTCTTGACCACACCTCCTCCAATTTCCACCACATGTTTTTAACTCAAGGTCATCATAATTCTAACCTCCGTTAATCAATCTTATCCTTTTGTGACTCTTGTATGGCATGCTAGATTCATCCCCTTGGTCATATAAATAGATATTTTTATATCCTCGAGTTTCTAAAGAGTTCCAACTTGTTCTTGCGAAAAAAAGAAAAAGAAAGAGATCCATTTTCACTTTCCACTTCTATTTTCACTTTCAAGTTTTAAGTATAAAAGCAAAGATTCCATTCTTGTATTGCTAAAGATAAAAGATCTTTCAAGAGTTTACAATGTGAACTTGCGGGCTTTATTCTTTTTCTCTGTTTTTTTTTTTAAATTAGTTTTGTTAAAAGGTTGGAAGTTGTTAATCTTTGTTTTTGATTATTTAGCTTTGAATGTGATTAAAGCTTGCATTTTGCTCAAGCCTTTTATTCAAGGCAAGTGAAAATTCTAGGGTTAAATTAGATTGATCTACTTAGTATTCTTGACTTGGTTGGTTGATATTTGTTAATTTAGTTTAAATTTGATGTTAAGTGTGAACAAGCCTCATTAATAGCATGTTGACATATTGTGATGATCTGACTTGTATTGATGAGTTCTTATTAAAACGTGTGTGATTGATTTCCATGATGTGCAGTACCATGCTAGATATGAAAATGATGAAATTGGACTAGAAAGTATTCTTTACGTAATTTTGACTATTTGCTGGTCATACCCACTTGCAGAGTAGTCCTACTTGCCTATTATATTATACCCGCCAGATATGCCCATTTGTTGGTTATACCTATCTGTCGATTATATCTACTTATTTATTATACTAATTAGTCGATTATACACACTTGTCAACCATACCTACTTGCTAGTTTTACTAGTAGTCAATATTACTCGTTTGCTAATTTTTTGAATATGTTATTATTGCTCTCATGAGAAATGAAAGGAGATAACCATGTCATCACTTGCTTATGTGATTGAAAGGATAAGGTAAGTATATTCAGAAGTAATTTGCATGGAAAGATGTTGTGTCCCTAATGTTGATTCTTAAAATAAATGTTGATTTTGTTGTTGATGCAAAGGAGATTGTATAATTATAATTATATGGTATGTATTGTTGATATGTGATTAAATATGGAAAGTCTTATGAATATTATTTCCGTCACTCACATATTAGTAGGACAATGTATTCGAATTAGGATACCCAGTGAATTGGGAAGTCTCGAAGTTGAGATGTCCCGTGACTCGGATGCCTCGGGAGTCAGATGAGATGATATGCTAATGATGCATTTGTGTTTCTATTTGATGAACTAATTAGTGATAATCAGGCAACGCAATATGCCATCTACTTATATTTGAGTGAATAATCTTATAAAATGTTGTTATGATTTCCATTGGTATGTGATGAGAGAAGAAATAGTGCATTTATTCATTTGATTGCTTCTTATAGTTATTTTGTATTGTCTTTAATTAACATTGTTTGTTGGCACCAAATTAAGTGGTAAGATGATCTCTTACTTTAGACTTAGAGATTTCATTTATTATGCTTTGGCTCACTCCTTTATTTATTTATTCATTTTAAAGATTTGTAGGATAGATCACCCTCCACCTTTTTGGCTTGGAGTTCCTATACATTGTGGCTGTGATTACCAATATATGCTTATACCTGAATTGGGGGCAATATATTAAGTGTAGTTCCTCTATATAAGTTGAAGAGGAGTTTGTTAGACCATTTAGGGGTTTTGATGGTCTCCTAGTTTTGATGACGATGACTTATCATTGGACGATGTTGTCGATCCATAATAATTTACTTGATCTTTGTATAGGTAACTTTTTGGGCAAAGGTATAGTGTCACTAATAGATGACCCTAACCCTTACCCAAACTTATATATTGTATTTGTGCTTTGCTTGGCCACTGTATTAACATAGCAACTACTGATATTTTTGTAAAAGATGAAGTGTATGTATATTAATTAAACTTGTGGGATTTCTTGTATGGGACGGTATGAGTATTTTATTGTGCTTACACTTGCAAATAATACATACAAATTATAATTGGAATAGACATGTGTCATGCATGACTTTTTGGGGCATTACCCCCGAGGTATATCAAAAGGCACTATGTTTTTTTTACTTGTTAGATTTTACTTCCATAAATATTGTCAAAAATAGAAATTTCAAAAAAAAAAAAAAAAAAAAAACCTATGCTTTTTTCTATGTTGTCAATCAAATTTATAAATGAATTGTTAGTAGAATCTAGAAGTAATTAAACATAGACATTTTTTTTAAAACAATCATTTGTTTATACATTTTTACTTTTGTTGTGTATATCATCATCAAATCTCGTCTTATCAGTCTATATAATAGGATTATTAGATGAAGCAAAAAAATTTCTTTGAAGATTTTCCAAGAAAAATCACAATTACATTGTCCAATGTGAAACTTAAAAGATAAATTCAATTATATCAAACATGGCATAAAATAACTTTTTTTTTTTTTTTCAAATGCTAGTAAAATCGCATTATTTTTATTAACAAAAATTAATATAATCTATAAGGTATTTATGAAAAGATATCAAGATGTCTCATTGTGCATAATATTTTTAGTGTATTTCTAGATATTTCTATAATGTCGTACATGCTTTGTTTAGAGATATCTCGCCAATAGTGAGGAAAAAGATAAATTCTTTAATGTAGTTAGTAAAGTGACTCAATATATTTTAGACTAATGAAATTAAAAATATAAAATTCACCAAGAAAGTGAGTTTTTGAGAAAGAGAGACAAATATTAGATAGGTTGTTTTAAGAGAAATAATGAAAAAAAAGATTTTTAAGTTTTTTACTATATCAAAGAATTGATCTCTTTTCCTCATGATGAGTGAGATATTTTTACATAGAGTAAGTAAAACGTTATAAAAATATGTAGGAAGACACTAAAAAAAAAAATTCTTTAATATGCTAAAAAAAAACATGTGAATTGCAACTAGATCCTAAAGAAAACAAGAAAAAAAAAAAAAGGAATAAGGCCTTCACTTTGCAATTAAATTATTGAGCGTTGTTTTGTCTTTTTAGTGGAAATGGGATGGATATAGTCATATAGAGCGTAAAAATAGCGATGTCCGATATATGCGTATACATATATATATATATATATATATATATTAATATTAATATTATTTTCCTTGGTTAGTTGGTGAGTTGAAATACTAATCTGTTGAGGCGTAATATAAGTGGCGAATTGTTTTCTAGAATTTTATGTTTATGTTTGTATTGACGGAAAATATTAAGAATGTACGGGAAAGTGTATGTTGAAATACATGTGCCTATATTCAACTTTTTTTTGGTTGTAATTTGACCTAGATTCATTTTAGCTCATAAAAGTCATTATATATCGGCATAGTAATGAGAGATATGAACGGAAAACTATTATGTAATCTAAATATTTTCTCAATTTGACTAGTCTTATCGTATGGAAATTCATAAAGATCGCTTCTTCCATTTGGACTTAAACGTTAAGAGCATCTCTAAATAATTATCTCAGCGGATTTCTTCCTTAAGAAATCATGATATTTAGAGGATATCCAATTTATTATATTATGTAGATGACCATAAGTGATCTTCGGAACTCTTTTTTATTTAATAATGTACCTTTAGAAAACAGTAATGTATTTCCTACATACAATGACATAACCGGCGCTATCATATCATTGCATACAAGCATTCAACTCTCTCTCGATCGAAAAAATTCCTTAGAAAAATTTGGTTCGAAAGGAGTGGAATAAAGTTCACTTAACGCCTAAAGTCAACGGGATAGACCACCGGATGATGTCATCAACGTAATCTCACCTCATGACGTCATTTGATGCCAACGCTGTCGTCAAGGTCCATGCTCAATTTAGTTTTGAGAAGAAGATAAAAGAATTAGGTCTTATTCCAACTCATCTTAGTTCATTAAGGTCCTGTTTGTTTGTGTTCTTTTCTTCTGGTCATAAACACAATTTCTTTTTTTTTTTGTTCCGAGGAACTAAAAAAGAACATAAACACGTTTGTTTGTATTTTTGTTCCAAATCTATTTTCTTCTTCTTCTTCTTCTTCTTCTTCTTCTTCTTCTTCCGGAACAAATTTGGAAGAAACAAGAAAAACTTGTTTCATGTTCTTGGAATATTTTTAGAAACAATTTTTCTCTCTCCTATTTTTTTATTCTCTTTATTTTCTTCTTCTTTTCTTCTTCTTTTTTCTTTGGCCAGTCGTTGGCCTCAGCCATGGCCGGCGACCTCACCGACCTTGGTGAGGCCGTGTTGTCGGCCCGGCAAGGCAAGGCCGACCTCGGGTCGGCCGGCGAGCCTTGCCATGGTGGGTGAGGTCGTCAGCTCTCGTCAGCCGGTTGCCGGCCATGGCCGAGGCCGGTGACCGGCCAAAAGGAAGAGAAAAGGAAAAAGAAAAAGAAAAAGGAAAAATAAAATACAAATATTAAAAAATTAAAAAAAAAAAAATTATACAAGTTTACCAAATGTGTTTTGTTCCTTTTCTATTCCAAGAACAAATTTACCAAACAAACACGTTCTTCTGTTCAAAAATTGTTCCTCGTAACAGAAATAGTTTTTTCTATTTCTATTCCATGGAACAATTTTTGAATAGAAATGTTACCAAACGCACCCTAAATTACCTATATTTTTTGTTTTTTGTTTTTTTTTTAAATAATCTCTACCTTGTGTGGAAAGTCGATTATATTATTAAAAGAAATTGATGTGATGGCCTCCCAAATATGAATTTTTTATGTTTATTTTTAATTGCCAAAATATATTCTTACCAAATATACTACATGTACTACATGCAAGGACAACGAATCAGCATCAATGAAAATTCTTCTTCTCCTGTTGCTAATGAGAGAGCGAATCGATCTCGGCATTTCATTTTACGATTTGGACTATCTAGGAAAAAATATAAAAAAAGTACCAAACATATTATATTTATAATAAACCTTCCATTTTAGCTAATTTAGTTATAAACTTATTGCACTTGTGTCAATTTAGTTCTAAATCTTTTGATAATTTACTAATTTAGTTTTAAATATTTTGATAATTTGTCAATCGAGTCATTTTAATCAATTTTGATCAGAAAATTGCCAACGCGGTGGTCTCATGACCATTGATGCTTACATTGACAATTTTTAAAAATTTTATTTTTATTAAAAAATTTCTTCTTCTTTTCTTTTCTATCCTAACCTTAGGGCAACAAGGGAACAGAGGCCCTTGTCGGCCACAGGTGAGGCCATCAACTCTTGCCTCCATCCAAGTGAGGGTGTAGAGGCTCTTGACACACAAGTGCTAGCTAGCCATGACAACTAGTGCTCATTAGACCGCTACGACGATAATTTCCGGCCACAATTGATTAGAATGACTAAAGTGGACAAATCATCAAAATATTTAAGACTAAATTGGCAAAAGATTTATGACAAAAATGACATAATTGAAATGTTGAGAACTGAATTGGCACAAGTACAATAAGTTTAAGACTCAATTAGCACAATTGAAATATTTATGACTAATTCAGTACAAGTACAATATGTTTAGGACTAATTGGCTAAATTGAAACGTTTAGAATTAAATTAGCATAAATGCAATAAGTTTAGGATATTTTTGGTACTTTCCCCAAAGATATGTGATGACATTACATGGTGTTACTAATGATTTTGAACCATTCGGTTTATTTTTAGCCTAATCATTTGATTCTTAGGTCTCACTAGAAACTTCTAACAATTTTGAAATTTAGGATGCGTTTGGTAATATTTATGTTCCAAGAATAATTTATTTTTTGAAATAAATTTTTTTATTCAATTCTTGGGAATAGTTTATGAGTAAAAGAACATATTAAGTAAATATACAAAATTTCTATTCTCGGAATATAAAAAGAATATAAATGCATTTGATATAACTTATAAATTTTTTTTTTGTGACGTAGAACTTCTTTGAAAATGACTTATTATCTGGGAACATGAAACAAATTTTTTCTATTTTTTATTTCTGTTTTACATCTATTCACTGGCCATTTTTCTATTTTGGGGAATAAAAAAATTAACTAACGTTACCTAATAAATTTCTGTTTTTTTTTTTTTCTATTCTAGGGAACAAAATAACATAAAAATAGAAAAATAGAAACGTTACCAAACGAAGCCCTAAGAGCGTGTTTAAATAAGCTTTTATTCCTCTACTTGTTCATTTAATTCATTGTTTTGGTGGAGGTTTAATTCATTTATAAATTAAACATTTTAACAAGATGTCAAAGTTAGATCAATATTTGTTGTTATTGATATATTGCACATGTGGGTTGTCACTGGCAAGCAAGTGGGAATTTGGGTAGGTCGAAGAAGTACCTGACCTAAATTGGTCAATTTAATCTACATCGACACATTATTATAAAATAAAATTTCAAAGATCCACAGCCGACCGACTTAATTTGGAATTAACCCATACCTAGCCTAGTCGGGGCTCCAATTCTTGACAATTTTTCCCTTATAGATCGAAATTCGGGTTTCTCTTTTATGAAAATGAAGCTTTTCCTTAAAAAGAAAAACTAAACACATGAGGTTTCTTTATAGTATCTCCTTTTAAAAGGTCTAACATTTGACTGATTTTCAGGTCTGATCACAAGATTTTTTTTTTCCCAAATCTTCACAAGATTGAATAGTGTACTATACACACAAATACAAGAGAGAGGTATTGGATAGAGATTGAAGAAATTAGCTTTAATCCCCCTATCCATTGACACCCAAATTTATGTGGCATATATTAAACCGAGGCAAATTGTCCAAAAGTCATATTCCTATTTTAGTTTTGATAATTGAGTCATACATCTTTCAATTTTATCACTTGACTTCTAAATCTTTTCAAATTTTGTCAATTGAGTTTATTGGGTTGATTTAAGCTCAAAATCACTAATGTGGACATTGGGCGTCCTATATGATATGACTGATGCTAACGTGAATAATTTTTAATAATATTTTAATATTTTTCAAAAAATTTATTTATTTTTCCTTTCTTATCTTTTCCTTCTTCACTTTCTTTTTTCCCCTTTTTTCCTCCATCGGCCATCGCTAGGCCTCATTGATGGCTGACAGGGGTCTTTAATGTCAGGAGGGGGCTGCCCTTGCCTAACCTAGCGAATGGCCGTCATTGTTGATTTGGTGAGGGTAGCCCTTGTCAACCTTCGGCAAGCCCTTGCTCAATCAGGCGAATGACAGCACCTTGCTAGTCTAGGGGAGGGTTGCTCTTACCTAGGCTGGCAAGAGCAAGGCCTCGCATGACCCGACGAAGTGTCACCCTCTACCCTTACTAGCCTAGGCACGAGCTCCCTCGCTCGAGGCCGGGAAAGGTAGCCCTTGCTTGAGGCCAGAGGAGGGACAAAGGGAAAAAAGAAAAATAGGAAAAGAAGAAGAAGAAGAAGAAGAAGAAGAAGAAGAAGAAGAAGAAGAAGAGAAGAGATCATAAAAGGGATCAATCATAACACATGTAACTATATTTAATTAGTTTTACGCAATCAGGCATGTCCCAAATTACCATCCTTAAGTCCTGAAAACTATCGGAATTGTTGTAGCTTTGAAGGTAAATTTTCTTGATGGACATTTATTTGTTACTCTCCCTTTTATCTAAATCACGGATTGCACATGTATTTTGACTTTTATTAACTTCGACTACGAAACTGCTGAAACTTTCACAATACTTAACTGTTGGCACATAGAATTTTCACGTATAGTTTTTCCCCTAATTTTTCAAAATCTAAATTTCTTAAATGCAAAAGCACATCGTGCCATTTCTAATTCCATCATTTTTTTTTATGACATACCCTTTTAAAAAGTGTCTATCACAATTAGAAAGCATGTCCACTGTGCAATGTCACACAATTCTTCACAATTCTTCACAATTCTTCATTTTTTTTTTTTTATGACATACTCGACTCAAGCCCTGTTTGGTTTAGTATTTCCAATGGGAATCCCTTGGCCAAATGCAAATAACATTTGATTCATTTGTTGCTCAGCTTTGAGGAAATACAATTGCATTTCCAAAGGGGTTGAAGAACCTTTAGCTTAAAGCAGGTTTAGAGGTATTTTGGAAAGTTATATCCTCGAAATGCAAGTCTTGACCTTGTCACTGTTCATCACTATTCTTCTCCATGGGTTTGGGTGGAGAAGCTAGATGGAGGCCAACGACTGCTAACTAATAGGTAGGGTGCAGCGGCAATCGATGCCTAGGGGGCATGATCACCCAGTGACCATGCTTGGGGGTCACGACCACCTAATGATTGTTGCCGGGGGTCACACGAGCTTAGGAGATCGTCGCTTAGGTGGTTGTGACCTAGGCGAGTGTTGCCTAGGTTGTGACTCAAGCGGCCACTCGGGCAATAATTGCTTGGGTTGTGCAACCTTAGGCAAGGCTATCTAGCGGTTGTTTTGGTTGATTGTAGTGGACCTTAACCAAAAAATATTTAAATTTTTAAAAAAAGTTTAGAAAAATTCATTTACTAAATGTGGTTTTTTTTTTCTTTTTTCAAACGGCATTTAAGTCAAAGTTGTTTCCCAATGTATTTTAAAATTACAATTTACCAAATGCTATTTGCATTTCGGAAAACCCTTTTAATCTAAAAGTATTTGCATTTTCCCAAGGATATTTCCTCAAAACCGAACCAGATGGGGCCTCAATCTCATGGATGCTACTCAATTATTTATCAACCAACACTCATATATGTAAAACTCTTCTATATTTCTTTTGACAAGGCCAATCCTTCCTCCGCTACAATTCTTCTTTCGAGACCCGATTTGTAATATTTTTTTCCAAGTCACTCTCAAGGATCGAAGAAGTTAGCATTAATCCCTCTATCGACTAATACCCAAATTGCTGCGGCCACCATCACTGCCCACAACACCACCCCGAGCCACCCCAGCCCAATGTTGAGCCACCACTTGCCGCTCTTGCGACGAGGCCTCTTGATCATCAGCCACATGAAGCATGGTAGCACAAACGTCAGGGTGGAAGTCATCCCCCCAATCAGTGGGGCCAGGCTCCCTAGGAACGGAAGCGCCACCGCCACGAAGAAGGTGAGGCAGCCGAAGAAGACCCTAAGGGACGTGCGGGCCCGCTGCGAGCAGCGGCAATTCCTCATGCCGGCGTATCGGAGCTCTAGGTTGTCGAAGACCGGCATGGCATAGATCTGGAATGCGCTGAGGCAGTTGGCCACAATGAGGAGGTAGGTTAGGCCCATCACGAGCTTTGGTGTGTCGTGGCCATGAAATTGAGGGAAAGCGACGTATAGTCCTTCGTTTGGGATTTTGCTTCCATAGGCCCAAAACCCACCAATGGCTAAAGAGTATAACCAGAGAGCGATGAGTGAGTAGGCGATGATCACAGCCCTCCGCATGGACTCTTTGGATGAGCATTTCGAGGTTGAAGGCAATGTTCCCTACAACACAAAATAGGCCCAAGGCAAATCATCATTGCTGAATGAGTGTCGGATTTGAAACCCTAATCGCGACAGGCCTGATATTGCCCAGTTCTAGGGGAAAAAGCTATCTAGAGTCTCATGAGTTTTATCCGTTGCAACCAATGCAACCAAGGACGGAATAGATTCCTCATGGTCATTGAAAAGCAAAGAAATTAGACAAAAGAAAAGATGGTCATTTTACCTGAATCTCAAGCACAAGGTTGTGACCTCTAAAAGATAGTGCGATGATCCCGATGGCATTCAGCACGCTGCCGATTCTCGCCTCCTCCGACTTTGCCTCAATCAACGGTTCGTAAGACACGCTCTCGGGCCTACCTTTGGCGACGGATAGGATCCAAATCAGGGTGCCGTACCCGACGGCCGCGATTGCTCCAAACAGTGAGACTATAGCTATCGCATTTAGATTTGGTAGTTGAGCTATGACGATGGCTATGCACGTGAACAACAAAAACCACTCCACGCCGTCCAGTGGCTTGATGCCACAAGCGGCGCCATTTCCGCCGCACATGGTCTTGAAGAGATCCTCCATGGCCCTGCCTCCGTTGATGATCAACATCACGCACGTGCCCCCAGATAGGTACATCACGGGGAATAGAGCAAGCAATGTTCCCAACCTTGGTCCTGAAATAATATTATAATGCAAAATAAATTTTAATTCTGACAAACCAATTTGCCTAATTACGATTAATAGCCAATTTTCCCATGATGAAAAATATACAAGAAAATATATCACCCCACAATTAAAACAACATTCGATTCGACTTATGCTAATTATGATTTAATAGACAAAATTTTAAACTTGAACTCATGCTCAAACTTTACTATTTGGAAATAATAAACTTTCTTTTTTTCTCTAATATAAATTAATTAACTTGATAACAAAGATTTGTTTTATATAGCGGCTTACCGAAGGTAGCAATGGAGAGGTGGAGGAATCTGCTATAGCGGGTTCCACGAACGGGTTCATGGAGCTCCACGAGACCCCATATGGTGTAGAGCTGCCATAGAAACCCTATGGACAGAGTTATAATTCCCCAAGCCCTTCAAAATTTTACAAAGAGTATAATGAGATAATATTCAATAATAACAAATAAGATCGATTTAAAAAAAATTTAGGTAATCAAAAGTTAAAAAGGACAATTTTTACCCAAAGCCATCAAATGGAAAGAATGGTAGTTTTGCTTTTAAAGCACGATCATTTAATATATAGGATATTCTCCACTTCCTCCGGGCACCTCTCGTGCAATGCATGGGAAAAAGTGGGTCATGGAACAGGCAAAGTAACAAATAGTGGATTTTCCACCAAAAAAGAAAAAACACCCAAAAGCCAAAATTTTCTATAAAGCTGCCGTTTTTTACGGGGAAAAACATCTATATGATGCTATCTGGCCTTAAAATAAGAAAAATGAATATGGGTAGTCGCCAAACTTCTTAAAAAATTGATGAAAATGGTTCTATAGTTATGGAACTTCATTGGTGATGGTCTAGTAAGATTCTTGCACCACACGATACCTACAGCATAAAGACACGCTATCCAGAGTTTTGGATGAGTGATACCGACAGACTTAGTGGGAGTACACGGACGGGCGGCAAAGAAAAAAGACACTGATATCGACCTTTCGGCATCACATGATCGCATCATGGAGACATCACCTTTTCTATAGAGATATCATTAGGCGCGTTGTCGGTGTGAAGAGAAAGATCATTATATGCAAAGTTGAGGATAGTATGAGGCAGGTAAAAATGCCAAAAACTAAAAACCGGCGCTTCTTTTGTGGGTGAGAACTCGAATTCCGAAATATGTTACATGTAGGTCCATTGTCAGTGCAAAGAGAAAGATCACCTGCAAAAGTTGAGGATTATTTTGCCTCTAATTTCCACCATATTTATTAATAGCTGCTTCTTTAATGGGTGAGAACGTGGAGACCAGAATCGAAGGGATATCCTTCGCAAGATCATCATCGATTTAAGAATTGAAACAACTTTCTAATTCATATAGTTCAAATATTCATATGATTCAAAAACATTTCGGAGCGATTTGACACGTTCAAAAGAACTCGCTCAAAAGTTTTTGTCGTGTTATGTTTATTTGTTCAAGTCCTAGGTTTCCATTCCAGCCTGCCGTAGACTCCAAGGCCTCGTGGAGTGCAAGTCAATATTTAAACTTTCATCAAAACCCTAAAGAAATCCGAGATTCTTCTTTTCTCCATTTCTTTTTACTTAAGCAAAATCAAGAAAAACACGTGTTGATTTATAAACAAAAAATTTCTAAACTTATTGCAATTTTATTAATTCAGTCATAAACTTTTGTTTTTGTCAATTCAGTCATAAATCTTTTATATTTGTGTCAGTTGAGTCCATGCAGTCAATTTTAGCCAACCGGCACTGATATGGCGTTACCGGTGCTGACGTGGAAATTTTAAAATAATATTTTCATGTTTCTTTTACTTTTTTCTTTAATTTTTTTCCCTTTGCCTTCCCCTTCCCCTTCCCCTTCCCTTAAGGTCGGTGAGGGCGTCCCAGCCTTTGTCTAGACCAAGCTAGAGCCACAACACCCTTGTTGACACTGGACAAGGGCGAGGGGCCACGTGCCCATGCCCTGGCCAGCAAGGGCATTGCGGCCCTCTCCCAAAACTAGTGAGGGCCGAGATGCCCTCACTCAGTGCTAGTGAGGGCATTTCAGCCCTCGCTTGTAGCCGGTGAGGGTTGATCGGCGACCTACTTTAAGGGAAGGGGAAGGAGAAGGGAAGGGGAAAACAAATTAAAGAAAATAAAAGAAAAAAATTAAAAAATTAAAAAAGTTATTTTAAAATTGCAATGCCACGCCAGTCTTAATTGGCCAAAAAAAGTTTAGAATTAAATTGATATAATTGTAATATGTTTAAAACGATTTTAGTAATTTTTCGAAAAAACCTGTCATGTGATATTGTATTCCCCCAACAAGTCTGGGAGGCCGTATTCTCCAACAGGCAAAAGATCGCCATCAAGAAATGAAGAAATGAATGAATCCCAGTAACAAAAGAATTACCAACATAAAAATAGTATAAAGACGACGAGATGGATGACTTTGGCTTACCAACCAAGAGAAGCGAAGGCAACGGGAAGCATGAGCGCCTGAATCCCCAACCCGGAGCATAGGAGGTGGAACACTGCGGACACGGTGCTGCCATCCCTTGACTCCGTGATCGGCAGCCAATCGTCCCGGGGGTTTGCCTCGCGACCCGCGGCCACTGCCTCACCAGTGGACTCGTCCGCGATGAAGCCGGTCGTGATGGCGATGGTCATATGGGTGGGCTTGGTCAAGACGGCAATGTCGCCGGGCGTCCACTCAGCAATTTCTGCTGCCACTTCCCCCATATGGATTCGATATCTCCGACCCGAGATCTCGGACCTCAGTTATAAGGAGCGAGAAGGAGATGGTGTTGGTTGGTGGGAGAAGGTTAGTGGCGAGATGTGACCATGATGCAATGCATCGTCACGAGCAGATGAGATGGGCATATACCAGGAGATGGCGATGCGCACGGTGCAATCGCAAGCGGAGGAGGATGTCACGACCGACGCAGGTTGTCGCGACTGCAATGACGATGCTAAGCTGTAGCGGTTGAGACGCGCTGGCCTTTGATGACTACTTTGTACTTTTTATGTAACCGCGTTTTCCACACGATCATTGTAATTTCTTTGGTTTACTGGTGAGGGGGCAGGATCAAATTAGTAGTCCGAGGTCAACTTAACCTGGGCCGCGTGGAGCACATTGTTTTCTAGAAAATTTAATGTTGACGCATTTATCGAGGGCAGATCTTGACGGTGCATGGGGAGATGTATATTAAAATACATGTGACCTAGATAAATAATTATGTGATCTAAATAGTTCATCGATCCAATGCGTCTCTCTATAGCGAATATCATAAAATTGGTTTTCCTTTAGGACATGATTAAGAATATCTCTAAATACTTATCTCGTATGAATCATTTCTCTAAAAAAAAATCGTACCATTTAGAAGATAGTCGTAATCTCCAAAACTCTTGTTCAATAATATATATTTTTAAAAATAATGTATTTTCTACATACAATGACAAAACCGGTGCCGTTATATCATTGCTATATCATTGCGTAAAGGCATTCATCTCTTTCTCCTAATTGAAAAGATTCCTTGAAAAAAAAAAAATCGGATGGAAAGAGTGGAATAAATTTCACTGTAACGCCTGAAACGTGGCAGAGGGACCACGGGATGATGTCAGCATCGTGATCTCACCTTCTTGACGTCCTCAATGGGAACGCTTTTGTCAAGGTCCACGCTGATCAAGTTTCGAGAAGAAGAAAACAAAGAATAACATCTTATTCTAATTCATGTTACTCCAGTAAATTAAGCAATTTCATATACAACTAGTATGGAAAAGTTATTATATACTATTAAAAGAAATTGATGTGGTGGCGTCCCCAAATGTGTATTTTTTTTTCTCTATGGCCGAATTATATTCTTACCAAATATGCTAGATACATGAATGGTAGGACAGCAGAATCGGCATCAATGAAAAAAAATCTTCACCTCCCGCTGCCAATTAAATTTGGAATCGATCTTAATGTCTGATTTTATAGGGCAAGATAGAAGATTATTAAGCGAATATGCGACCACATTTCGAGGTGGTACCAATGATTGTGGACCGTTCCATTTATTCTTGGCTTAGTGATTTGATTCTCAGGTCTCACTAGAAACTTTAGGAACTATGTGATTTGGCTCTTTTCGCTCCACTTATTTACTTAATTTATTTTTTGGATTCGACTTTTTCGCATGGTATCGAAATTTCTTGATTATTAGTGGTTAATCAATCATTACACATGCGGATTGTCATTTTCTCAACTCTTCATTCTTCTATACCTTCATTTATTTCGTGAAAAATAACTGCTTTATTGAATATTTCCATAAAAATGATCACTTGTATCAAGTTGGACTGCATGATTGCCTGAAAATTGAATAGTAACAAATTGATCCAAGTCAAATATAGGAAACGGGATTTTAAAGAGCATTTCATAGGAATTAATATTTTCACTTTTAACTCAACATAAAGAAACTCAGGGATTTTGCAACTACTTGAAAAAAGAAGAAGAAGATGTGCTGTTTGCTTAGCATAAAAAAAGAATGATTTGGAAAACATATTTCAAAAAATGAATGGTTATATCTCCAAAAAAAAATTAGTCGATAAAAATTGTATTACCATTGGCAACAATTTATGTATAAAATTTTTTATTGATGATAAAAATATTTTTCGTTCATTCATTTTATGAGTAATATAAGTGGTGTTTTTTTTTTTTTGAAATATTTTGCAAAATATTGATTTTCGTTAAAAAAATGCATAGATATCATAAAAAAAACATGGTTTTCTCCAATTTTCCATATCTTGAGGCTTTTTATTTTATTTTATTGTTTGTTGCAAATTCTATTTGACTCAAATTTCCTTATAACGCTTTTCCTAGTACTCTTGGCATAATTAACAATTGAAAAGATATCAAGTAAAAATTTCATCTTTCAATTAACCAAAACAAAGAAGAAAAAAAAGAGAACCTAATTGGCTTGAATCCCTTATGATGCTTTTACTAATAGGTCTTCAATGACTCAGTGGAAATATTTGTGACACCCGTCCGAGACGTGCAACTCTCAATTTTTCTTCTTTGACCAGTCAAAAGTCAAAGACACGTCGTTTCCAATCGGTCTCTGTTTATTCCAGAAAAAAGAAGAGAACGAGCGAATAGAGTAATGCCATCGACGTTGCTTTCCAATTTCTACCTGCATTTTGGTCTCTTCTTATAAATCACTGTAATTTTCCAAAGGCTCTCGATGTAAATCAAAGCTTGACATTATTTGCATAATGATCTATTGGAGCAGTGACCATTTTGAGAGCAAGTCTCGACTTATGAATCACTCAATAACTCATCTCCCAACTAAGGGTGAACATCGGTCCATGATCAACTTTGGACCGACCTTGGATTGGCCCAACTATGCCAATTTTGGTTAAGTTCTTGGAGGGATTAGATTGGTCATTGATCCTGAAATCCCAGGACCAGTATTGTGCGAGTTGGTCATCGATTTTGAGAGCTTAGGGTTGGTCCGATTTGGACCAACCTTGACTATATATATATTATATATTATATTATATATTTGTATAAAGTATTTTTGATATACATTATATAGTCTCATATCAACTCCTATTTAAATGGCATTAAATAGCATCAAACGGCATCCTCATCCTCCGAGTACTTTTGTTCTCATTTCTTTTTTATCCTCTTCTTTCTTCTTTATTCACTTCAATTTTTACTTTAAAAAAATAACTTTTCGCTAGTGAGTAACCTCACCCCACTCACTGCACAACACTTGTAACGCTGGGCACTCGGCATTGGGCACTAGGTGCTCAACGCTCACCTCGCTTGTCACTCAACATCTATGCCGCTCACCTTGCAACTCACCCTTGTTTCGTGGCTCGCACTAATCTCGTGGTTTGTTCCTATTGATGGATATGTAATTTGAAAAAATAGGTTTATTTTTTCAATGAATACAAAAAATGAAAAAAAAAAATTTATTGGTTGGTCCCGAGTTGATTTTGGATTTGGTTCGGTCCTCGGTCTTAGGCTCAACCGGATCGGTACTTTATCCCAAAAATTGGGGACCAACATTGTGTGGGTTGGTCCCTATGTTAGGTGTTGGACTGGCCCAACTTGGACCATGATCACCCTACTTTCAACTGATGTGGAACCCTTGAATCCAATTTCGATTTTCAATATACAACTAAAAACTTCTTTTGGACATGTATGCGTATATAGAAGAAAATTGTCAAAAAGTCATAAACTTATTGCATTTTTACTAATTCAGTTATAAACCTTTAAATTTTGTCGGTTGAGTTCTAAAGCTTTACCCATTTTGCCAATTAAGTCCATTTGATCAATTTTGGCTAGAAATTATTGACATGAAAAATTTTAATAATATTTTACTAATTTTGGAATTTTTTTGTGTTTTTTTTAAGGGTTTGGAGAGAAGGTTGGTGAGGGTGGCCCACCAAGCTTCGCCGTCCCTAGGCGAGGGCATCGCAACCCCCATTGTTGGCCCTCGCCTATGGCCAACGAGGGTTGGCCAGTCGGTAAGGGTTGGCTAGCCACCCTTGTCGGCTAACCCTCGCTGGCCTTCTCTCCAAACCCTAAAAAGAAACAAAAATAAAGTAAAAAAAAACTGTAAAAAATTCAAAAATTATTGAAATATCATTAAATATTATTTAAAAATTGTCACATTAGCACCAATTGTTTACATTAGCAATTTCCAGTCAAAATTGACCAGATGGACTAAATTAACAAAATGTAAAAATGTTTTAAAATTCAATTGGCAAAATTGAAAAGTTTAGGACTAAATTGGTAAAAATGCAATAAGTTTAGGGTTTTTTAAGACAATTTTACGAATAAAGAGCATGTCAAGCCTTCAATTGGCTTCTCCAAAAGGAATGGCGACTTTCTTTCATATGAGATTATTCCTATTTTTATATAGTTATTTTTTTTCATGGGATTAATTGGTGACATATGGGACTGTTGACATACAAAATTACCCTTATTATCATGTGCTGGTCATGAAGGATGAAAACATTCAAAATCATCCTCTCTATCACGTGTGGGTTGTGATTAACATTAACCCAAGCCATGTTAGTCATGGAAACGAAAGATATCTAAGAATTTCAAGAGCCTTTGGGCTAGATTTTCAATGGGCCTACAAGTAGAGATACACAATTTGATGATAAAGCAATTAATTGTCACGTGTTCAAGCCAAAATATGCTAGTAAAAACATAGAATTTAGATGGAGTTGACATCAGGATTTAGGCGGGTATGGTTGATGCTTAAAAGGGCATACAAAATCAAAGGAGCAGTTAATATTTGTTGAACAAGTCGTGTGAGCATCATCGAACAAGTCAAAAGACAACAAGATATGGATGAAGCGGTTAAGCAAAGAATGTGGAAAAACTTTTAAGGAGGAAGCAATCAACTGCCGATGGTTACCAAATTGACCTGTAAATATTGCAAGCAATCCAATAGAGAATCCTCCTGAACAACACACAAAATTCCTTTCTCTTACTATTTTAGTTATCTTGGCCTAGCTAGATTCCTTTCGTAAATTCAATTCCAGCAAGTGTCTATATCCTATATAGTGTTGTTGAATAGATTCTAGTGCTATCCTATTGTCTAGTCTCGTTGATTAGATTCCGACGTGTCCTCATATCCATCTATGAGTAGCATCTATCAGGTATTGTTTCTACCATCCCATGTTGTCGATTGGATTCCAATGTTATATTCTCATATCCATCTAAGGGTAGCACCTAGTGGACATTGTTTCCACCGTCCAGCATCATCGATTAAATTTCAACTTTGTGTCCTTATAGCCATATAGGAACAGTACCTATTAGGTATTGTTTCCATTATCTAGCATCATCAATTTAATTCCAACGTTGTGTCCTTGAGCTCAATTAGGAGTAGCGCCTTCCCAGTATTGTTTTCAATGTCTAGTGTTGTCAAATTAGCTTCAATATTGTACAGACCATTAATGGGATTTCATTACTATGTTGAAGTGAGTTTGGATCAAATTGTTGATTAGATTTTGACATTGGTTATCATTAATTTTAAGCTTGTATTAAACGACTCCATTAGATTCGAAACCATAATATATATTTATATATATGTATATATATATGTATATGTATATATATGTATATATATATATGTATATGTATATATATATGTATATATATACATATATAACTCCATTAGATTCAAAACCATAATATATATCTATCTCCATTAACGTTTGACTCTCTTTGTTCAATACTAGCACAAAACCTAACTCACCTCTAATAAAAATCAAAATATAACACTTGATGAAAGATATTTTGTTGCGGGATCAAAAATTGACAAAACAGGGACAAAAGTTATACTATTTGGCTAACGGAATAATATATTACATTATATTCTTGAAAAGTACATACAAAATATTGGCATTACAATAATAGTATTAAATGGGTAGTTCCAATGGGTATTAGATCTATAGGTCTATAGCCATGTTCCGATATTTCCATTTTCTAACCATTTCTCGGGTACAGTCTCCCAATTATATTTGAAATTGAAGTTATTATCCATAAAGACAATTAAAGCTTTTTGTAGTTCTACTTCTTCCTCCTAAAAATTAAGAAAATCGCCGGTTAGATTAGTCTAGTCAAAATATGATTTGTTATCCACAAAGATAAAGAAAGCTTTCTCATAGTTCAGCTTCTTCCTCCCTCTAGAAATGAAGAAAGGCTTGCCAAAAATCGTCGGCTAGATCAATCCAACCAAAAAAGACATGGGACTCTTTTGTCATTGTTTGAGAGTTATCAAGTTTGGATCGACTTAAGTAAAGAGTGGCTTCCTATAAAGAAGCTTCATTGCACATTTTTTTTATAAATTTCTTTTCATTATCGGCTGCATGCTATCGGAGAGAGAACAATGGGAGGTTCAGTCAAAAGCATTTAGCACGCACTCACTTCAATGATCAAGCAAATAAGCAAGAAAAATCTCTTTCTCTTTCCATACGCAATTTCGAAAAGAGTCTAGTCAGCTCGTCTCTGCTATACTGTATAGATATGTGTACCCCATTGCGAAAATAACAAAAAAATTGCTAACTAGATGAAAAGGTCAGTCCTAAATGTAGTCGTGATAAACTATATGATACCACCATAAATGCAATTAGAATGAATTGGAGGTGTCAAAAGAATCAGCCAACAAGGTTTATCCAAATAAGTGGTTAAGGTTGCACACCCATTTGGGTGACAATCTTGTGATTGCATATTGAAAGGTGCTAGAGGCCTAAGGTTACGTTTAGCAATCAAGATAAAATTCAAGATATGATATGATTTATTCTCTCATACATTTGGTGTCCCCAAGATAGGATAAAGTTAGATATAAAAGGAATATAGGCCAAATAAAATTATCCTATTGGGAAGGTGGGATAAAAGTGAATAAGATTTCTAATATTCATAATAGGAAAGTTATTTTTGTCGTTATTAAACTAACAAAATGGAAATTATATTTCAATATAAGCACTATTTGAATTCTAATATAAAAAAAAATTTTAAAAAAGAAAATTTATTTTTAAATTTAATCTTATTTTTATTTGTATAGTCGACTTTAATTCTATCTTACAATATGCATTCAATCTATAAATATAAATATATATTTATAGTTATTACATATTTTAGGTATTTTGTGTTTTATGTATTTTAGTACAATTTAATATTTGATAAAGTTTTATTAAAGAATGATGGAAGGGAAAAGAGAAATAATAAAGAAAATAGTTAAAAAGAGAGGGAAAATAAAATAAAAATAAAAATAAAAATAAATTGGGGAATAAAGTTGCGAGAGATTTTAGTTCATTTACAATGATATGCCGTTTATACAATAAAATATACATGATATGATGTTAATGTATTTGACTTGATTATTGTGATTTATCAAACAGTTAATATGATATAGCGAAATCCCAGGATTTCATATCCTATTCTATCTGGTCTTACTTTGGTTAGAAATTTAGAGACAAAATATAATCGAAAAGTATGTGATGTCTTAGTTGGGAGTTTAGATCTCAATGACGAAGTACTTGGTTTTTGAGAGTGGGGCCTTTGAATTTGCTCTTTTTTTTTTTTTTTTTTTTTTTTTGGGGGTCTATTTTAGATTTTTGCAGAATGTTATGTGCATAAGCAAAGAGATAGAGGCTGTCGAGAATAAAGATATAGCTCCCTTCTTTGAAGTGTCTCCATCTTCTTATAGAATTGCTACCTTGTGCTTGCTTACTAGACTGGTTGGACTGCCCTCTCCATATTTGGTACTAGTGCCGCTACCTGTGCTATTGGTACTAAGCTAAGATCTGTTTCTCCATCAAAACTAGTGCTCCTCAACCCAACTTCTTTTTGCAATACCGAAAATTTGGCAAAACGGAAGCTTAACGATAAATGCAAAATTCTCTTTTTTAAGGCAAAAAATTATTCTGTTTGACTGCCATAGGGATAAAGAAAGACTGGTTCCCCTTTTGAACTTGAAAATTATTTTTTGAAAAGTCTTTTTTGTGAAAAGTTAGTGCAAAGAATTTTTTTGTCAATGTTAGGATCAACTGATTTCTTAATCAAAATGCGAAGCAGAAAAAGAAATAAAAACATATCTTAATCTACTTGCTTAATCAAGCGAATAATGTTAGTGGATAAAACTAATTTTTTCCAATGTTATCCTTCCATTCATTTAAATTCTAGGACAATATTAAATATCTTCGTATAATCCAAATACTAAATTGAACATATACTAAAAGTTCAGGGATCACATTGAATAAATTAGAAATTAAAGGACGACATCATATATTAGGCCAATGTTAGGGATCGTTTGTGTCATTTTTTCTCATCTTTAAAATATAGCTATGTTTTTGTCGAACCTATGTTCTAATTAGTGGGTTACATGTAATGATTTACAATGATATTTAGTTAAGTTTGTATGTTGGTGTTTTTCATTAAATTATAACCCCCAATTAGAGATATGGTTAAAGGAAATTTCTCTTAAATCAGAGAAAGAGGGAAACGTAGTCTGATATATAAAACATCGGGGCTTCTATATAGTTGGAAAAGGTGGCCTTCTTGAGCTTTATTTTAACTATTCTTTTTTTATTGGGTCAATTTGAAAAATGAAATGTCTATTTTTTGGTAAAAAAATGTCTGTTTAATATCTTGTTAATTGTTAATTGTGTCAAGAGTATTAGTAAAAACGAGGAACTCGGGTCAATTACGTTAAATTAATATTTTTCCTTTTACTCTTTTTTTTTTTTTTAGAATACTCATTTTTACTTGTTCAGTCTTTTGACTTCCTATCTTCGCATAGAGATTTCTTGAATTTCATCCACCAGATGAAAACTGTCGAAGACAGATAAAATTTTCACTCTCTTTAGGCAACGATTCTCTCTATCACTGTCCGGAGAAGTTTGGGTGATATCTATATTTAACTTATAACCCATCAATCAGAGTAATAGAGAAAGTTTCCTCCAGTTAGGGACAATAAAAAAATACAGCCCTCTCTCTCTTTGTATTTGTGCCTAAGTCAAAGCAAAGACCTCCAATATGGGATATTGGGAGCAAGACGTACACCATTGTCACACTTGCACAAAAGTTAAGATCAGCTAGAAACATTTGAATGGATCACGCCTTGAACCGAATACCAACTCAACAGCTGTAATTGGCTATTCGAATCTCGTGTGCCATGCATTAGGAGTTACGGTTGTAATTGATCTGCGCCAAATCAAGGAAATTATTTCCCGGATCAACATCATGACGACGGCATTGTGGAGACTGACTCTTTGAATTTGCTTTCGTTTATTTACAAAAAATGTTGAAGCAAAATGCCAAGATGGACTTGTCTTCCACTTCTTTTTATTACAATAAATCAAATTGAAATTTGTGTCAATGTCCAATGAAATGCTATAAACTTATAGAAATATTTGGAAGACCCGTACAAGATATGAACTCTTCATTTTTCTTTTGCATCTGAAGTGTCAAAGGGTCGTCGTTTCTTCTGAAGAAAACGTGTGAATGGGGGTAGCCGTCGAGGTTGCTTTCCAATTTTATCTACATTTTGGTCTCGTTTTAAAAGATTATAGTCATAGCTACAGACAAAAATTAGAGCCCGTCCATTATTTATTTAACGATCCAATTAATTATATGTGGGTTAAACCTTCAAAAGGAGTATTCGGACAATTCAGAGATAAGTATTGACTTATTAATCACTTAATAGGTTGCTTTTAAAATGGCATAGGACTTTTGATATTGCAATTTCAAATAAGAAAAACAACTATAAAAATGTTTTTCAATGATACTATGTTGTTTCGCTAACGGCAATTGGAGATATAATGAGTAAGAAGCATGTCAAGCCTTGAAATGACTACTCAGAAAAAGAAATCCCGACTTCCTTTCATTCCTCTAAATGTATTTATCTTGTGAATATAAAATGGAAATAATTATATTTGTTTGGGGTATTTAAATGGTTCTGGACATATTACTTTGGTTATTGCTAAAAAAAGAGAGACAGAATTTAGTTCAAAATTAAAGTGTTTTCCCGAGTAAAATGATGATTTGTTTTATATGTATAATTTTTTATTTACTCCAAAAAAAAAGGATTTTTTTTTTTTTAAAGTTCAACAAATATACAAGATATCGAAGTTTTATTGAAACCCATATACTTACATATATTCTACGTAAAAGTATGAGAAATAAAACTATGACACATTCATCATTGGATGAGTGATATGTGTATTTGAAGTTAGTTCAATGGCCATATTTTATCACGATTATATAATCCACTGGCTAGTGCGAAAGACATTTGTTATACTAGCTAGCATCCAATAAAAATCATTTCTTTGTTGTATTTGTGCTTAATTTCATCAAGTGTATTCTATTTTCACAGAAAAATATAAGGGAAGAAAGAGAACATGGGATGTACTCCTTTTGAATAGGGTCTAACTCCTATTGATTATGTTGATAAGAAACGGGAGTCGACCGTCCCACCAGATTAACGTCAAGCTCAGACAAACTTTCTGAGGAGCAATGATTGATGTTGGTTAAATATTCACTACATTATACAGAGCATCTCCCATATTGGTTTCACATCTCCTTTACCAATAATGGCTTTGTTTTAAAGATGGGGCCCCGTTCTGCAGCGTTGTGCTGCACAATACGTGTGCAGATGTCAAAATAAAGCAACCACCGATCTTTCCACACTAGCTAGGAAAAGCATTCGCTTACTGTCCTTTGCAAATGACGTACTTGAGCGAGTGCAAACGTGGTACGCATGATAATAGAATCCTTGGAAGGAAAGTTTTCACGAGTTCATATTTCGGAATTCAACTTGCCGACGTAAGTAAAGACAGGAAGCGAAGAAAATAGCAAAAAGGGTCGGTCTTGTATTCAGTGGGGTTCATTTTTGTCGTCCTGAAATTTGTTGATGCTTAGTTCACACTGCAAGCTGGTTCTGGACAATCAAAGCTACTACGAAATGAAAATTATTGCGGTAGATTAAATTCATATATACTAATGTATTGACGTTGTACTTAGGATGACTAGTTCTAAGGTGGATTGACTCTAACATTGGAATCTAGAACTTGCCTTATAGGTCCCGATTCAGAAAAATTAGACTAGGGAACCAAATGAATTACATTTGGTACTGGCATGGAACTAAACTGGTCGTTGCAGGCTGCTTCCCAATTCTATCGGAGAACTAGGTTTGTTTTGTTTAGCTTGTGATTAGTAAAGCCTTGTTAGTTGAGTGGCCTGTGTGCCTAATTGAAATTGGAGGTTGTTGGTTCCATTCTCTCTAGTTGTATCTCACTTTTTTCTTCTAAAACAAAGGTGTATAAGTCCGGTTCTACAGACCAAAAAGAAAAAAGTTCAATTTTAAAATGATTCGACCTGAAACAAGCTTACTTGGTTGGTTCTCGGGTCGAACCGACTGTTCTGATATGGGACCCAAAATAGTTAAAGGCCAGAACCTTAGAACCAGATTGTTCTTCCTGGAACTAGCCTGGAATTAATTGGATATGAGGCTGGTTTGGTTTGGTTTCCTAGTTAAATCAACCTAGTTAATCACATCTAGTTGTATGTAGATCCAGATTAATGAGGTCACCGTGACTGAACTACTTAATGAGGTTCAATAAATTTGGAGAGTCTTGGATTAGTGGTTACTTGCTCTTCGGAAAGAGAACCCCATTGCTTCTTCGTCTATTATTGACATAATTTCATCGACTACCAGAGAGTTTATGGAAAATTTGGCCCTCAAATGACATAAGTGATGACTAAATTGTAGGTGAAACTACGGACTGAGCCATTGGATAAATTGATGGATTTGTCTCCTCAGTGATATCTGCCGTGGACATGAAATGTCTTGCATTATCCCACTTTGGCAACTTATAGGACCACGAATACAAATGGAAATCGGCCTCCCTTAGAATGGTACAACCCATTTTCTTTATCATTGTGGAACAAGCTGGGTGGCCACTACACAATCAGTTGGAAATCCAGATAAGACAACGGTTTTTTTTCCCCATCAAATCCACCATCTTCTTTTAGTATGGACCGCCACTCAATTTGAAAAGTATTAAAAAATAAATGTACAAATGCAAAAGAAAAATGAACTGGCTTTAGTTCGCACGCATACAATAAATTTCATATTTAAATCATAAAATCTTTCACTCAAAATGATATTAACATAGAGTCAAATTACTACTATGGGTGAGGCCTTTCTTGATGTATATGAATGAGGTGATTCACTAGGTATTCACGAGATTGAGTTGAAGATTTGGATACTCTTTGCAATGAGAAAAGGTTATGAGTATGTGCTTATTCCGTCTATAAACACATACATGTGTAGTTAAGACACATCATGTTAATTTAAAACACAACTTTCGATGACTTTAAAAGACATCGTTGAGTTGAAAAAAAATTGGATACCCTTAGCATGACTTTAAAATATGTTGTGTTAATTTAAGGTTTTACCAAAAAGTATTTACCCAAGTAGCAATGCACAAGTGGGTAATATGGGATCAAAGACGTATTTGACCTCTAACATGCTTAACTTGGCGCTAATAATATTGTAAGTAGGCAGCCTCACCCCAAGCGATTCACTATCACGATATTGTCTGTTTTATTTGCAGCTCATTCATGTGCACATGACTTTAAAATAGATTGTGCTAGGACTTATTTATTAGCCGATAGTCCTTACACTTATTGGCGAATATGGGATTAGGAACATATCTCCAATAGTTTGAGGTCACAATTGTTTGACTCTCAAATACGATCAGAAACCTAATTGTCAACAGGAAGTTTGACAATAAGATGAAGTAATTTGATCGATTCTTTTCAGTTAAGAACATAAATAAGTTGAGCTAAACCTAGTATTATCAACATTTCTTATTTAAATCATTCAAAATATTGTTGGGAAAATCCTATATATTGTTTTGATGATAACAATGACAATCAAATCTACTAACATATTTTTTGATTGAGTAGTACTAGGTGATGTATACACAAGCCACAATGTTGATGACGTCATAAACAACACCTGGAGATTTTGATATGAAGAGTGCTTTGCCACTATCAAGAGTATTCGTGCTGATATCAAGGGATCATTGTCGATATCTAGGGTGAACAAAATATTGGGCATTGAAGATGTCTACAAGTTGGAAGGATCTTTAGATAATGTGAACATTTGGAAGTACCTTGATTGATGGTGAACAAGTCGAGAAGAATGGCGATGTTCATGATGGCTTGGAAAGATCAACATAAGGTCAAAAGTTGGATATACTTGGTGATGATGAACAAGCCCAAAATGAGAATGTTTGATAAAGCTTGCAAGGGCCATGGAGGTCACCAACTTGGTAGAGTCATAATCATCAATGTGCTTGGAAAGACTAGAAGATAGATTAGTAGGATCGTTATTAAGAGCAACATATTACTAGCAAGAGTAGTTGCCTTGATAACAATGACCTATGTGAGTTCAGTGAAAACTAGGTATAAGGATGGGGATTTTGACAGGGAGTAAAACAAATAAAAAATGCCGATGTGTTCATGATGATTTGGAGGTATCATGGTCAATCTTTTCATCAAAATGGCACCTTTGGAAGTTGAAATACTTAAGAGGATTATTGAATGATTGATCGTAAGGTATTCTACATGATTTTTTAGTGAATAACATCAATAGACTAGTGATAACTTGCACGTCCTAATTATGGGTAAGTTATAATGCTCATATTGAGTCCTGGATGGCGTTCATCACTTGCTCTTCTAATTGAAACATCAATCAAGATGAAAATAACCGTATGAAGGTTTAGAATACCAAAAAGAGCACGAGAGTTGATCAGGAGCAGTTATGGCATTAATGAGCATGGGACATATAGACAAAAGTATAGTGACATAGTTTTGGAAAGCTTTTGTTGTCAGAGAGACGTCCACCTTAAAGGGCCATTCTAATGATTTCTAGCGATGTTCTATTGCTAAGAATGGTAGAACTAACAGCTACTTGAGGATTTCAAATAAGGAATAGTCATTTGAGAATGTATGACTCTATAATGAGTCAATGAGAAGGAGTTAGATTGAGTGGAAACGAAATGAACCAAACTTATCTAGTACTTTGATCTTCTTCTTTGCTCTATTTTTATTGATAATGGCTGTGTATCCGAATGTCAATGTCTGTAAGTTGTTGGTGTTTGTAATCAATGACAAAAACAAGTGTATAAGATTGACAACAGTATGGAAATCCTAATAATGTAACCTATTAGAAATGCGATGCTTGCTGATTGTAACTTGTCTTGAAGATTAGTAGTGAATTCCAGTCTCATTGTGGCTGTTAGAATTAGAAGTGGGTGTAGGCTTGGGATAAAGGTGAAACTCTATATAATTGCTTGCAATATTTTCTACCTCTTTACTATTAGCATTACATGTTCATTATCATCACTATCCATTATAGAGTTGCATGCTCACGTGATTATATTCTATTTTTGCTACTGTATGAAATTTATCTTGTTATTTTTCCCAAATATTTTTCATAGTTCTTAGACAACTTATTCACCTTCCTCTATATTGTTTTGTTTGTCCCAAACAAATTTTGATAAGCAAAGGATACTTACGCCCTTACGCCATATATTATAATTTTATGGCCGTATGGTTTTATTAAAGAATGGGCAAAAATTGAAGCTAGGATTGAGAATCTTGGGCGTAGCTTTCGTTTCGACAACTTTAACTCAAAAGCATTGCCCATGTATAGTGCAAACCCACTTGGACACGTGTATGTGGGCCACATGCAAAGGCACTACTTTAACCATCATTGTAGCTATCAAATTGTTGATCTTTTCAAGAAGTCATTGTCCAATAATGCATTTGAAAATTGACATCGCACAAAATTTCTCCCAAAAGAAAATTGTCCAAAATATCTTAAATCTATTGGAATTTTACCAATGGAGTCATAAACCTTTTGATTGTACTAATTAATTCACTTTTAGTCAATTAAGTGCATTCGGCCAATTTTAGCTGAAAATAATTGATGTGGATGTTGGTCGTTCTATGAGGTGTAGTCAATGTTGACGTGGACTAATTTTAATAATATATTAATATATTAATATATTTATATTTTCTTTTATTTTCCCTCTCTCTCTCTGCCTTCTCTTTACCTTTTTCGCCGACCTTAGGAAAAAACACTATCGTCAGATTAGGTGAGGGCCACCCTTATCGGTCCTCTCTATGCCTTCTCTTTACCCTTTTCTTTTTCCCATTGCCGACCATCGTTGACCTTAGGAAAAAACACTCTCGTCAGATTAGGTGAGGGTCGCCCTTGTCGGCCCTTGTTGAGGGCAACCTAGGCCAACCCAAGCAAAGGCAACCCTCGCTAGGGGCTGACAAGTGCGGCCCTCGCTTGAGGCCGATGAATTCCATTAGTCATCACTAAGGCCTAGCATTGGCTAGGTGGAGGGAAAAATGAAAAACGAAAAGAAAAGAAAATGAAAAGAAGAGAATAGGAAAAAGAGAAAAAAAAAAAGAAGGGAAAAAGTAAAGAATCAAATAGCGAAGGAAAAAAAAATGAAAAATGAAAGAAGAAAATATAATAATTAGGACTAAATTGACAATTTTATCAAAAAAATTAATGATTACATTGGTATAATTGAAATTTTTTAAACTAAATTGATAAATGGTCACAAAATTTAATATTAAATTTGCACAATAAAAATGCTCAGGATTGAATTGGCCGCCGTACAATAAATTTACGGTTTTTTAGATTATCTTCCCTCTTCCGTGACATCCCTAATTAGAATGTGACTCCGTCATGTTATGTCTGCTAGAAGACAATTTGTTTTAGGATATGAAGGGCATCTTGTGCTATGATTTTCAATGACGCACTGTGAGTAGAGAATTCCGTGCCTTCTGGTGCACGAATGGAACGAGAGGTGATAGTGGGGGTGTGTCCCACGAGGGAGCGTCATAGTACGCTCGCAAAAGGCCGCCCCAGGGCGCACCGAATATCTCGCAGCGGCCATCTGGGATTATGGTGATATAAAGAGCGGATGTCCTTGGTACAACCACGGCCCATGCAGATTCATATCTCAACCGCAAAACCGGGAAAACTGGTCCTGGAGATGTGCAAACGGCAAGGAATCTGAGCACCCCAAAGAGCTTGGGAAATCATTTTTGCGTGAGTTGTGGTTACTACTGCTTTATATACATCACGGTCACAGTTTAAATTTTGAAAATGATCAAATGGTCGATCATGAACTGTTAGTGTTAATGCATAGGATAATCGGTGGTCATACAAGTCTTAACACACCATCGGCGAAAATTTTTCGAATCTCAAGCTTGGCTAACTTTCAAAACGTTTGATATTAGTGACAATTGCACGTCGCATGTTGTGTTAGAATCACTATTTGTCCATTTGTGTTGCTCCCATCGTGGCAGTGCTGGTAGGTTTTGATGCTCCTTTTGTAGATGCAGACGCAGTTTTGGGGTTCCATGGCCCTTTGAGTCTTCTTCTTCGCTCTATTTTTGTTGGTAATAGTTGTGTGTCTTGATGTCAATGTCTATGTACTACTAATGTTTGTAATAAGTGATAAGAACGAGTGTACAAGAGTGATAGTAGTACAAAAGTCCTATGAGTGTAATGTGTAATCTATTGAAAATGCAATACTTGCTAATTGTAACTTTTCTTGAAGGTTAGTAGATTTCAGCTTTGTTTTGGCTGTTAGTATTGAGAGTGAATGGAGGTTCAGAAATAAAGCCGAATCATTATATATTTATTTACAAATCTTTTACCTCTTCACTATTAGTATTACATGTTTATTATCATGACCGTCTGTTAATAATAGTTTGCACACCTGATTTATATATTCGCTTTTGGTTATTGTTTGAAGATCAGCTTGTTATTTTCTATGATTTTTTTTAAATTTGTTCTTAGACTACCTATTCATCCTTATTCAAATTCTATTATTAGCCTTAACGACTATTAATATCCAACGAATACTTATGCCATGAATTTTATTTTTTGACCGTACAGTTTCATTAAAGAATGTGCAAAAATTGAAGCTAGAATCGAGAATCTTGGGTGTCGTTTTCGTTTCGCCCACTTTTAACTTAGAAGCGTTACACATGTGCATCATAGTACGAACCCACATGAACACGGGTACATAGGTCACATGCAAAGGCACTAATTTAGCAATCAATGTAGCTATCAAATTGCTGATCTCTTCGCTAATTGAAAACTTATGTTACAATTTGGGAATTTGTAATTCTCTCATTTAAAATAGGGGAAATTGTCTAAAAAATCATAAACCTATTGGGTTTTTCTCAATTTAATTCTGAACATTTTACTTATGTTATTTGAGTTCTAAATTTTTTTACATTTTGCCAATTTAGTCAATCTGGCGAACTTTTGGCTATAAATCATTGACGTAGACAAATTTTAATAATATTTTAATATATATTTTTAAATTACTCTCTCATTTTCCTTTTTTTTTTCCTCTATCACTTTGGTGACCATTGTTGGCCCTCACCTGATTTTTTTATTTTTTCCTCTATTCCTACACTAACCATCTAAGTAGCATGGACATGCGACACGACAGGACACGACACACCGACACGTCATTTTTCAAAAATTAATAATTTCGACACGTTGGGACACGTTATATATTAAATGAATATATATATATATATTTTTAATGAATTTACACTAATAATATTAATAATCTATTTATAGGAAATTAAAGATATATCTAGAGTTAATGTGTACCCATATTTGAAAATATATTTTTAACTTTAATAAAAATTATTAATGAAACTAACAACTAACACAAAATTAGAATCAATTAGAATCAATTTATTCATATAAATCTATTATATTTTATAACGATTAAAATTTATTATTATTTAATATTCAATATTTTAATATTGTAATATTTTGAAATCACTCCCCCTTTCCGTAGAAAAAGAAGTCGTGCGACACCACCCCACCCCCCCAAAAAAAAACCCCTCTTCGCCACGCACCAAAACCTCCCATACAAAAACCGCCATCCCAAAACCCCCTCCCCTCCCCCTCACAGAAAACCGCCATCCCTTCCGCCCCCAGTTTCTCCCCTCGTTTCTTTCCCCAGTTTCATTTCCTTGTACCGCGTCTTGGTCTTCAAGGATTCTTTAACAAGGAAATTTCTTTCCTTGCCAAAGACTTCATCATGAAGCCAAGCAGCGGCATCGCGAGGATTCAGTCCGGGGACTTTTACCTTTTCGGTTTTAACCGTCATCAGAAGTTTATCATTATTCCACGTAAATTTAGGACCTGCTCAGGTTCGAAAAACCTTCCCCTTCCGCCCCCAGTTTCTCCCCTCGTTTCTTTCTCCATCACCCATCAAGTCTGTCATTCCTTAAAAAATTAAAATCATCCTCTCAGCCAGTCAGCCATCCCTCTGCACGAGAATCTCCATTTTAATTTTTGTTTTCATCTACTCTTCTTGGTTAAGGTTAACACTCTCCTCCGCGGCCTCCTCTTCCTCCTCCTTACCCGATTCTCTTCGTCTTGATCTCTGCTCTCTCTCGGTTGCCTCGTTGCAATCGCTTGCCACCGCGCTTGCGGCCCTCCCTCCTTCGCAGCCACAACCTTCGGTCCTCCATGGCGCATCGCAGTCGTGGCCATGCCATCGCCTCTGAAGCCTCGCCTCTGCTCCCTCGCTCTTGCATCCACCTCCCATCGCCTTCTTTAACAATTTTCTTTACCTTCGCACTTGCAGACCCGCTCCTAAAACCACCATGCTTTTCACAAATTCCGGACACGTGAGTCGAAACGTGTTAGAAAGGGTTGACCACGTGTTTGAATATGTCCAAGCGTGTCGGACACGCACGATACGAAAGCTCCTAGAACGTGTCCGTGCATCATAGCTGATCATTGCTAACCATTGTCGACCTTAGGCGAGGGCCGCTCTTACTAGATTGGATGAGGGCAGCCCACGCTTGCCCAAGGGCCTAAAAGGGCGGCTCTAGCCTGAGGCCTACGTACTCTGCCCACCGTCAACAAGGCCTGACGATGGTTGGTAGAGGGAAAAAGAAAAAAAAAAAGAGAAGAGAATAAAAAAGAAAAATATGAAGAAAAAAAAGAGAAGAAAATAGAAAATGAATAATAAAAGAAAAAAGATTTAGGACATTGGTAACTCATTAAAAGTTTTACAACTAAAGTAACACAATTGAAATGTTTACGACATAATTGATTATCGTACAATAAATTTAGGATATTTCGGATAATTTTGCCTCCTCCATGACATCCTTGATTAGAATGTGACCCATCATGTTATGTCCGTGAGGATATAATTTGTGCTAGGATACAAAGGGCATCTTTTGTTATGATTTTCAAGGATGCACTATGAAAAGCTGACTGTTGTTTTTATTATCTTGGACCCCGAAGGCCCCGGTCGTGCCTTTCCCGATGCACAGGAGATGATAGTGGGGTTTGTACCATAAGGGAAGTTCACTTGCAAAAAGGCTATCTGTGATTATGGCGATATACAGGGCGGATGTCCTTGTTACAATCACGGCCCATGCAGATAAATCCTATTTTAGAGATAAATTGCTAAACGTGATGATATAGATAAATTCTACTTTAGATTATGATAAAACAGTAAACAAATGTAAAAGGAAAAAAAAAACCAATACACAAAATTGCAAGAACTATGAAAGTAATATAAAAAATAATGGAAACATCCTAACATGAATGTTATTATATTTCTGAAAAGAAAAAAAGTGAACTTGGCCCAACTAAAAATGGGTTTAAATGAGTAATAACTCAGTCCCCAAAAGATTAATGCAGTTGGGGAAATGATTAGAGGAGATGAGTGATGGAAAAATAAAAGCTTACCGCCGCAAAACCCAATAATAAGCCATTTTGACCCATATGCATGAGTCTTGCGAAGCTAACTCACACGGCACACCCCTCCTTTAAGTTCAACCTGACCCATTAACATCTAAGGATGAAGATAATTTTATTTTATTTTATTTTTTGGTTCATTTTCCCCTTTCTACTCAGCATATTAGCCTCTATACTTTTATTTTGAAGACAATTTGAGTTTTCTCTTATTACTAAAATTTTGGGCAATATTGCCTCTAAGCATATTTCGGGAGAGATCCAACACTTTAATATTGGATAAAAGGTCAAGTTGCCAATGGGACACTTCATCTAAGATGGTAGCATTATACATGTCTAATGCTGAAATGTTACTTTTTGTTTGAAGCAAGGTTGGGAACTCTTAGTTGCACTTTGCAACTTGACATATGAATTTCTAAAGGAGGAACCCAAGATGAGCTGATATTTGTGATAAGTTTGTTCAAATAAAAATACAACTTGATCAAGCTAGTGAGATCTACAAAATGGGGAAAAGTATAAAAAAAGTCTTAAACTTTTTGCATTTGCGCCAATTTAGTCATAAACATATTTTTATACTAATTTAGTCCTCAACCTTTTTACTTAGTGCCAGTTCAATCATTTCCGGCTAAATTCAATTAGATTTTGTTAACTGGACACCCGTTGACTAACGTGGCATGCTCGGCATTGACATTGACATTTTTAATACTATTTTAATATTTTTGAAATTTTTATTTTAATTTTATTTAATTTTATTTTTCCTTCTCCTCCTCCTTCCTTTAGCCGTCGTTGGACCTCGGCAACCAGCCATAGGCGACGGCTAGTGAGGCTCGAGCCCTCGCCGGTGGCCGCAAGGGTAGCCTCGAGCTGGCCTTTCACTAGGTTGACAAGGGTTAAGCCTCATCAGCCATGGGTAAGGCTCAACCTAGCTAGATCTAGCGAGGTCGAGCCTTACCAAGCCTTTGGCAAGGTGGGCTGCGCCCACTAGTGAGGCCGAGGCTAGCTGCCCGTCGCCTTTGGCTGATTGCTGGGGTCTAGTGACCGGCTAGAGGAAGGAGGAGGAGAGGAAAATGAAAAATGAAAAGAAAAAGAAAAAGAAAAAAATTAAAATATTATTAAAAATTACATTCGACCGGTGACCATTAGCAAAATCCTGCCAAAATTAGCTGAAAAGGAATTAATTGGCACCAAGTAAAAAGTTTTAGGACTAAATTGGTACACATACAGAATGTTTAGGGCTTTTTTAACACGTGAAGTTCAACGAATTTATATCTAATTGATTATTTCCAAAGAGCATCAACTCTAGATTGGGTAGTTGTCCAATACCTTTGGAATGTTCTCGCTCAATTTGTTAAAAGAGAGTTGTAGCTTTCTCGGAGATGATAGCTAGTCCAAAGTAGCGAGAATATGACCTGAAATCGAATTCAATGAAAGATTAAGGAATTCGACATCTATAAAATTCCCAAATTGATTCCATTGAAGTTGTTGAAAAAACATCAATAGTCCGCAAGTTACTTCGTCCGCAAATTAAAGCACTATTTTTGGTGTTTGAAATCCTCCCACTAAAATTGTTGGCACACAAGCTTAGCACTTGTGAATTGCAAAAAATGCTCATGTTTCTTAAAAGTTCACCTTACACCTATTTTGAGAGATATCAAGGAATCTAGACCATCGACTATTTTCGAGGGTGACAGCAAGGAATGTGCCTTGCGGATGTTTACAACTTAAATCAAAATGTTCGAGTTTGCTCAAGTTTTGAAACCAAAGAGGAATAAATGAATTAATGGAGTTGTCATTCAAATCAAAAACTTTAAGAGAAGTAAAATTGACATGCAGCGGTTGAAGCATCTTCCAAATCACATCCACTCAAAATTAAAAACTCCAAAAAGAAAAGTTTGTTGATAGAACTTAATCATTCTATAGGGTTTGATAACCATTGGGGAGGTTCAATGTCCTTGAAGGGGGGCGCTCCACCAGGTCCACTCATTAAGATCCAAGTGTTGTAAGCTGGAAAGGTTATTGAGTTGATTGTAAATATGTCCATAAAAACCTACAGATGAGAAGTTGATGGGAGAAGTACACTATTAGTGTCATGAGTTGTGTATGGCGCTCACTTTGGTGCCAAAAGTTTCTATCGGATCACTTAAGTGCCAAAAAGTTTTAAAAACGATCATTTTAGTGCCAACTCTAATAAGATTGATCGAAATCCGACATGACACTTTTTTTATTAATTTTTGACGCGATGTGGCTCACTTAGAGTAGAGTCAAGCATGTTAACCACAAAACGACGTTGTTTGGTGTCTCTCTCCCAATTCAAAACCCTAAACCCTAAATCGTTTGGATAATCTTGGCCACTTTGCCACCCTCTTCGTCCTCTTCTCCTCCCTTGCCGTCCTCTCCGCCACCGCCCATGGCACTGCCAAGTACCGCCACCTCCTCCACTACCTCGACGAGTTCGGTGATTGCGGTGAGCAAGTCGCCGTCGATCCCTTCGCCTCCTTCGAGAACCTGCGCCTCCGCAACGCTTATATTGCCCTCCAGGCCCTGAAGCATGCCATCCTCTTTGACCCCAACAACTTCACTACCAATTGGGTCGGCCCTGACATTTGCGGCTACTCCAATGTCTTCTACTCCCCCGCCCCTGATGACCCTGGCGTCCGCACTATCGCTGGCGTCGACCTCAACCACGGCAACATCGGTGGGTGCCTCCCCAAGGAGCTCAGCTTGCTCGCCGACCTCACGCTCTTCCACCTCAACTCTAATCGCTTCTGTGGCAGCGTGTCATAGAAGTTTCGGAACCTGAAGTGGCTCTTCGAGCTAGATCTGAGCAACAACTAGTTCGCTGAGAAGTTCCCGAGGGTCGTGTTGGAGCTCCTGACACTCAAGTTCTTGGACCTCCAGTTCAACGAGTTCGAGGGGTTGGTCCCGCGGGAGCTCTTCGACAATGATCTGGATACCATTTTCATCAACGACAATCGGTTTTGGTTCGACCTACCGGATAATCTCGGCACTTCTCGGTGTTGTTTTAAAAATTACGATGGTTTTCCCTCCCCCTCCCCCTTCAACCACCCACATCCCTCGCCTCCGCCTCCGCCTGATGGCTAGTTGTTGTCCTTGAGGGCCCTTGCGCTCGGCGGCCATGGCTCCACCCGACCCGACTTGGCCACTCAGCGGCCAAGTCGAAGGTCGTGATCTCGCTCAAGTGCGAACCTCACGTCGCCGAGCGACGGCGGCCGAGCAAGCTAGGTCGACGGCCGAGCGACGGCAACCGAGCAAGCTAGGTCGGCGGCCAACGAGGATCGGCACCTAATTTCAATCTACAAATAAATAAAAAAATCCCAAAATGAGTTGTGGGGCGTCGTTTTGTGAGGCTATCCACTTAGGATGGCGAACGACGTCGTTCTCTTAAGGAGGATAGAAAACGATGTCGTTTCTCAAGCCATATTTTAAAAAAAAAATATAAAGCCACGTAATCATTTTGACCGGAATCTCTCGCCAATGGCATTAAAGTGATCGTTTTTCCTCCGATTTGGTACTTTAGTGATCCGATTAAAACTTTTGGCACCAAAGTGAGCGTCGTACATAACTTATGGCACTGATAGTGTACTTCTCCTGAAGTTGATATACTCCAATTTTTGAAGAGAAGCTAAGGAATGTAGGATTTTTTAGGTTGAATTGAAGCTGAGATCTAGATACTACAAATGCTTTAATTCATTTCAAGTAGGATGTATCTTACCTCCTAAACTACACTTCTCTAAGCCATCCCAAGGGTTATAAAGATTAAGCTTTGAGATGTGACCGGTCTTCTCCTTGCATTCAATTCCTTTTAAGTTGCAACAACCCTTGCTGGTCTTTGACCATAGATGTCTCGAAGGATCTTGGTTGAACTTTAGAAGAGCTTTCCTCTTAGCGCCGATATAGCTTACACTTGTTAAGGCTTTGGAAGGATTGCACTTCGAGGCTTGAATGACAAAGGTTGTACACAAGAGTGTAGGCATGAAGCTAAAGTAGAAGTGGGACACATTGTTGCTAAAAATGAACCTCAAAACTTTCGTTTATATTGGCCAAAGAAAAACTTCCCTCAAAGAATACATTATTTTCTTTCTTTCTACGGATCTTGGTCTTGATTGACAAATACAACAGAAAAAAAAAAAGACAAAAAATGAGGAAATTATTATTTATTTTTTTTCAAAATCCTTTTCTAGCCACCTAAAGCGACTAGAATTTTCCAAGTATTTGCCTTTTAAGACCCGTCAAATGGTCTAGGCAGCGAATGCAATGCCCAAATATTATCCATTGGTTAAATTTGCATGTTGTTCACCATCACCTTTCCTACTCATGGAACCTGTAACAGCCACTTCAATAACCTTTGCTAATCAAAACCAAATAATGAAGCTTCATGAAATACTTGTAAAGCGAAGCGAACATTCCGTCAGAAAGATAACTTCCATGTCTGGAATGTTTTTTTTTTCTTTTTCAATGCTGATGATCTGGCTTAGCTCACCTTACGGGAGCACAACACCGACTATACCGGGGGGAAACTAGCCCAGCAACTCACTAGTCGGGGCCCCCTGTTTAAGTCACGGAACTGCTCTGGGAGTTGTGGCGGACTCCAAGAGTCGAACCCTTGACCTGGTGGTCAGGAGGCTAGGCCTCAACCAGCACAACCATGCGTGGGTGTGGAGAAAGATAGTTACCCCTGGGAGAAAAAGAATTTCTCATCCCAGAACAAGGAAACTTTCAGGCGTACAGAACTGTGGAGTGTTAAAGTGAGTCGGAAGGGTTACTTGGTCATCTATAGCACAGATGGCAGGCGCTTTGCTGTTTTGTGGCTTTGTCTCCAACCTTACATTTTCCATGAGCTGTTCATAATGTTCAAAGAAGAGTTTAAACTATCATTTTTGATGGTGTGATTTATCATTTGATGAGAGCAATATGTGCTGATTATAATTTGTTTTGAAGAATATTAGTGGATTCTAGTCTTATTGTGGTTGTTAATTGTGAAGAGTGGATGTAGCATTGGTAATAAGCCGAACCATTATATATCAGCTTGCAATATCTTCTATCTCTTTATTACCAACATTATCTATTCATTATTTTTAGTATCTATTCAATAGTAGCATATGTGCCACGATATTATCAATCGATTATGCTAACATCAAAATTTAAGTTACTAAGTTGCGCAAATTTTTTTCATAGTTCTCAAACAACATACTAGGAGTGTGCAAAATACCCGGGAACCGCCCGAACCGCCCAGAACCAGACTAGTTATGCCCGGAACCGGCGGTTCTCGAGGGAACCGGTCCGGTTCCCGGTTCCAATTTTTGGGAACCGATCCGATTCCGTGGGCGGATCCACCTGTCCGCCCACCCGGACCGGACCAGCACTTTTTAATATTAAAAAAAAAAAACTAAAAGAAAGAAACCCTAAGTTCGCGTCTCGTCTCTTCCTTTGCGGTTTCAATTCATCATCTTTGATTCTCTCTCTCTCTGTCTCTTCCTCAATCTCTTCTCTTCGTCTTCGATTCCTCCCCTTCCGTCGACGCCGCCGCCGCCGCTGCTCCTCCTCCACCGCTGTCCACCCCCTCGAGCCGGTTGCCACCTGCCACAGCCGCTGCTCCTCTACCTTTGCTGTCCGCCCCTAGTCTCTTTGTCTTCGATTCCTCCCCGAGCGTCGCCGCCGCCGCCACTGCTCCTCCGCTGCCGCTGCTCCTCCGCCACCGCTGCTCCTCCTCCACCGCTGTTCGCCCCTCGCGCCGGTCGCCACCCGCCACAGCCGCTGCTCCTCTGCCTCTGCTGTCCGTCCCCTCGTTTTCTCTCGTTCTTCGCTCCCGCCTCGAGGCTCTGCTGCAGGTTCGCTTCTTCCTCTCGGTCGCTCGCTAATTCCCGCAGCGTTTCTCTCTTCTTGCTTGCTACCTCTGCTTCCTCTGTTGCTTTGCGCTTCTTTAGTTGAACTTGCGTCTCGCGTTTTCGCAATCCTCCCCTTTCCTCACGCATATTGATGGACAAAACCCTAGCCCTCTCAAAAAACTCTCTCCCCTAATCTCGCTCTCAGTCCGTCAGTCGCCTCACCTTGCTTGTGGCCTTCCCTCTTGCACTCGGCCTTCCCTTTCCCCTCGCTGTTTTTGCATTTCGTTAGGTGCTTCTATGATTGCGCTGAATTTTCTGGCTTTTTTTTTTCTTCTCTTTGGCGCTAAATAGTTTTGGCTTGATCGTTCAATGATTAGTGAGATAGTCTGGCCAATTGGTACGACTTTAAGAGATTCATCGTTTTCTTGGCTAGGTTGGAAAACTGGAAACCATCACTTACTCTTTCTGGATCACAGATGGAAAAAGTCTTTATCTTGCTGCAGTGTTTGTCCTGAACACATTTTTGTCCTGTGAACTTAGAAATTTATCGAAAAGCATCATTTTACTTCTAACAAACGAGCGACGCCCATTCGTTGGAAAGTAAAAGTCACACGTTTCGTTTTTTTTTCCCGTTGAATTAAAGGTTTGTGCTATCATTTGTGTTTTCCTTGACATTGCTTCAGAAAAATTCTGAGGAGGAATGTTGATGCTTTAGATTCTGCTTTGTCAACAAGCTTGTCCGGCTTCCATGACATCGGATAAGCTGTCGATGCACTTCTGTTTCCCTACTTAAAGATCTCTTCTTATGAGAGTCCTAGTCTTGCCAACATGATACTTGAAGTGCTGGAGTGAGAGGAAAGATGATCACCTCACTTGTAAGATTCACTTTTGCCATTCTTTTGCATCTCTTGCCGTTAGTTGTATATTATCCTCCTGACTTTGGATCGGTCTGGTTATAATGTCCATCGGGCAATGTAAGTTTGATATTCTCATTTATGCTATGGAAAACCTATTGCTAAATCTTTCATCGAAGATGTTTAACTAGGGAGCTGAAACTTTTTGGCTTGCTTTGATGATGCTTGCTATGCAATTGAGAATTGAGATCAATTATGTCATCTCTTTTGATGTTGGGTTTTCCTTAGCTTAAAATTTTCATCTCTTTGTTAGTGAGACCGGATCCATGGATCCACTCGGGAACCGGACCGGACCGGCAGCTTGGTTCCTGGGTGGATCCATGCAACAAACGGGTGGATCCCGGTTCCAATTTTTCGGAACCGCCCGCTCGGACCATGCACACCCCTACAACATACTCACCTCCTCTCAATTGTATTGTTGACCCTAACAATAATATAGACCAATAAATTAACAATAAATACAATAATTTCACACTTTTGGCCATTGCAGCTTGCAAAATCCTAAGCAAATGCCAGACTCTAGCTTGCATTGCCTTTGCTATTACCATTTAAAGTCAAATAAATAAATAAAAAAGTTCTTAGCTCTACTTTGTGAGAGAGCAACAACAGAAAGGAAGTTCTCTTGATTTAACTTATGATTGACAAAGCAAACATGTATCATTAACATCACACAGATGCTTCATTCTATCATATAAGTTTGCAATTTGTCGAGGATGGCTAACCAATTGATGAATGCATGCTTAGGCACATAAACAAATCGATGCCGCATTACTGTAGAGCCCCTACCTCTAACCGATTTTCAAGCTTAAGCCTGATTTGATACACCATTGGAAGAACTAGTAAAAGTCATCTTATCCTCATAGCCAAATAGGAAGCCACCAAGAGAAGCTTGTATCTCTACCGATGCACTAGAACAAGCTAGAGGCCTTTCTCCATTTTTGTGTACAATACTATAAGCAACTCTAACAGCAGTTCAATGTTTTGTGATATATATCTCTACGAGGATATACAATGGCCAAAACACCAAGAGGGTCGATGATATCAAATCAAATGGGTATAGATCTTCCATTTCACTACCACGTAATCTACATAAGGCTTCAAAATGCACCTGAGCTTGAGTATTTTTCTCGATGCAGAAGTACTCTAAGCCTTGTTCATCCCCTTAAGATGTCGTGTTCTGTAATATTTATCAGAATCCAGCCGACAAAGTGTTTGGTTTTGTTGTGACTTGGGAGACACACGTTAAAGCATCTTGAATGTTTCAAGCTTTCATCATTCTAGATTACTTTTGGAAAATGTGTCAATTTATAAAGATGGTGAAAACTTAGCCAATAGTGATCTCCCTCTACATTTGGTTGACATGGTGCTGATACATCAAGCCGATGTTAAAATCCAAAAACTAAGAAAGCAGTAAACTTCTCAAAGGGGTAAAAAGGAACAAGAAAAAAACTTTCATTTACCATTAGCATTTTTCACATTCCCATTAGACCAAAAATTACAAGGACCGCAAAAAACTTTTCTCGTCCCTCCTATTCCACCTTTGAAAGCTTAAAAGGAGTGCAAAAACATATACCTACACCGTATAGAGTATAATTAGGTCAAGTCATCTCTGGAGTTAGCAAAACTTGGAACTTAGCTTGTCCACTTCAGCCAAGAGAGACACATTTCCTTCACAAGCCTCTTTAAGTACTTCAAGTGTTCCGTGGATAGTGCTCGCTTGTGATGCACCCTCCTCTTGTCCAGTCATTTTAGATGGGGATGACATCTTGTATTGGATGAGATCCGCACTAACAAATCCCAACGACAAGCCAAATCCAAACTACAAGTTTCGCTAGAATGATTGTGTACATGGCTCTTCCCATATAGAGGGATACAAGTAAAAATTGCAACCATGATCTACATTGCATGTACATAGTCATTGCAAAACATATATTTGCTTAACAGCACCACACCCCCTTCCTCATAATTTAATCTATGAATCAGTTAGTGAGTGTTTGATCTGTTTGCAAAATCCCAACCTTGACACAATGGTGGCCTTGAATGATAACTATTGTACGTGACCATCCAGCAGAAAGAGGTCACCATAAAATTACTCCTTTTCATACAGGAAAAGAAGAGTGACTTGTAGATTGAACAAAGCATTCTATAGTCACATCCACGTTTTATAAGACTCTACTTGACATTCGATCGCTTTGTAGAATTGCATACCTCATATTGTTGCTTCCGGGAGCAATACTGCAACGAGGACTTCACTAAAGCAAAATATGATCTTTTGCATGATCAAGGAAAATGAAAGAGGGGATATGATGCAAGACAAGCGTTAATGCTAGTGATCCTCTAGCAGCGGCTCTTTCAAGTGCTCTAGAAACCTATGACTTTACAAATGCTTCTAAGAATTGTTCATTATCCTGCAAATGAAAAGATATGAAACTCATCAAGTAGTTCAATACAAGTCTTTGAGCATTTAGACAATACCCTCAATGAAGTTATTCCTCGGAAATAGTGTAATGTGAATGGAACAAAAGCTTATGTAATTTTGGGAACTTGCCCAAACTTATATATTGTATTTGTGCTTTGCTTGGCCACTGTATTAAGATAGCAACTACTGATATTTTTGTAAAAGATGAAGCGTATGTATATTAATTAAACTTGTGGGATTTCTTGTATGGGATAGTATGAGTATTTTATTGTGCTTCCACTTGCAAATAATACATACAAATTATAATTGGAGTAGACATGTGTCATGTGTGACTTTTTAGGGCGTTACACCAAGGTATATCAAAAGGCACTATCTTTTTTTTACTTGTTAGATTTTACTTCCATAAATTTTGTCAAAAGAGAAATTTCCCAAAAAAAGCCTATGCTCTTTTCTATGTTGTCAATCAAATTTATAAATAAATTGTTAGTAGAATCTAGAAGTAATTAAACATAGACATTTTTTTAGCACAATCATTTGTTTATTGAGGGCAAATATTGAGAATGGACAGGAAAGCGTATATTGAAATACATGTGCCTAAATTCAACTTTTTTTGTTGTAATTTGACCTATATTCATTTTAGCTCATAAAAGTCATTATTTATCAGTTTAGTAATGAAATATATGAACAGAAAACTATTATGTAATCTAAATATTTTCTCAATTTGACTAGTCTTATCATATGGAAATTCATAAAGATCGCTTTTTTCCTTTAGGACTTAAACATTAAAAATATCTCTAAATAATTATCTCGGCGGATTTCTTCCTTAAGAAATCATAATATTTAGAGGATATCCAATTTATTATATTATGTAGATGACCATAAGTGATATTTGGAACTCTTTTATTTAATAATGCACCTTTAGAGAACAGTAATGTATTTCCTACATACAATGACATAACCGGTGCTGTCATATCATTGCATACAAGCATTCAACTCTCTCTCGATTGAAAATATTCTTTAGAAAAATTTGTTCCGAAAGGCGTAGAATAAAGTTCACTTAATGCCTAATGTCAATGGGGCGGACCACTGGATGACGTCATCAACATAATCTCACCTCATGACGTCATTTGATGCCGACGCTGCCGTCAAGGTCCATGCTTAATTTAGTTTTGAGAAGAAGATAAAAGAATTAGGTCTTATTCCAACTCATCTCAGTCCATTAAATTACCTACCTTTTTTATTTATTTATTTTTTATTTTTATAATCTCTACCTTGTGTGGAAAGTTGATTATATTATTAAAAGAAACTGATGTGATGTACTCCACAAATATGAATTTTTATTTTTATTTTTAACTGCCAAAATATATTCTTACCAAATATACTACATGTACTAAATGCAAGGACAGCGAATCAGCATCAATGAAAATTCTTCTTCTCCACGTTGCCAATGAGAGAGCGAATCGATCTCAGCTTTTGATTTTACGATTTGGACTATCTAGGAAAAAATATAAAAAAGTACCAAACATATTATATTTATAATAAACCTTCCATTTTAGCTAATTTAGTCATAAACTTATTGCACTTGTGTCAATTTAGTTCTAAATCTTTTTGATAATTTACTAATTTAGTTCTAAATATTTTGATAATTTGTCAATTGAGTCATTTTAATCAATTTTGATCGGAAAATTGCCGACGTGGTAGTCTCATGACCATTGATGCTTACATTGACAATTTTTAAAAATTTTATTTTATTTTATTTAAATTTTTTCTTCTTCTTTTCTTTTCTATCCTAACCTTAGGGCAACAAGGGCACAAAGTGGCCCTTGTCGGCCACAGTGAGGCCATCAACTCTTGCCTCCATCCAAGTGAGGATGTAGAGGCTCTTGACACGATAATTTCCGGCCACAATTGATTAGAATGACTAAAGTTGAGAAATCATCAAAATATTTAAGACTAAATTGGCAAAAGATTAATGACAAAAATGACATAATTGAAATGTTGAGAACTGAATTGGCATGAGTACAATAAGTTTAAGACTCAATTAGCACAATTGAAATAATTATGACTAATTAAGTACAAGTACAATATGTTTAGGTCTAATTGGTTAAATTGAAATGTTTAGAACTAAATTACCATAAATGCAATAAGTTTAGGATATTTTCGGTACTTTCCCCTAAGATATGTGATGACATTACATGGTGTTACTAATGATTTTGAACCATTCAGTTATTCTTAGCTTAATCATTTGATTCTTAGGTCTCACTAGAAACTTCTAACAATATTGAAATTTAGGATGCGTTTGGTAATATTTATGTTCCAAGAATAATTTTTTTTTAGAAATAGTTTTTTTCCATTTCAATTCTTGGGAATAGTTTCTGAGTAAAAGAACATATTTAGTAAATGTACAAAATTTCTATTCTCGGAATATAAAAAGAACATAAATGCATTTGATACAACTTATAATTTTTTTGGTGACGTAGAATTTCTTTTAATAATTTTAAATTTTTTTCTTTTCTTTTTCTCTTCTTCTTCCTCATCTAGCTAACTAGTGATTGTTGATGGGCGGCTAGGAGGCAACTGGCAGCAATTGGTGGCCGGTGGGTAGTGGACCGGTTTCAAGAGGGAAGAAGAAGAAAATAATAAAAATAAAAGAAAGAAAATGACTTATTCCATGGAACAAGAAGCAACTTTTTTTCTATTTTTTATTTCCATTTTACATCTATTCAATGGCCATTTTTCTATTTTGGAGAATAAAAAATTAATTGACATTACCTAATAGATTTATGTGTCTTTTCTTTATTCTAGGGAACAAAATAGCATAAAATAGAAAAATAGAAACGTTACCAAACAAAGCCCTAAGAGCGTGTTTAAATAAGCTTTTATTCCTCCACTTGTTCATTTAATTCATTTATAAATTAAAATTTTTAACAAGATGTCAAAGTTAGATCAATATTTGTTGTTATTGATATATTGCACATGTGGGTTGTCACTGGTCAAGCAAGTGGGAATTTGGATAGGTCGAAGAAGTACCTGACCCAAATTGGTCAATTTAATCTACATCTTAATCTACATCGACACATTATTATAAAACAAAATTTCAAAGATCCACAGCCGACCGACTTAATTTGGAATTAACCCATACCTAGTCTAGTTGGGGCTCCAATTCTTGACAATTTTCCCCTTATAGATCAAAATTCGGGTTTCTCTTTTATGAAAATGAAGCTTTTCCTTAAAAAGAAAAACTAAACACATGAGGTTTCTTAATAGTATCTCCTTTTAAAGGGTCTAACATTTGACTAATTTTCAGGTCTGATCACAAGATGTTTTATTTTTTTTCTTGAATCTTCACAAGATTGAATAGTGTACTATACACACAAATACAAGAGAGAGGTATTGGATAGAGATTGAAGAAATTAGCTTTAATCCCCCTATCCATTGACATCCAAATTTCTATGGCATATATTAAACCGAGGCAAATTGTCCAAAAGTCATAATTCTATTTTAGTTTTGATACAAGTTATACATCTTTCAATTTTATCACTTGACTCCTAAACTTTTTCAAATTTTGTTAATTGAGTCTATTCGGTTGATTTAAGCCCAAAATCACTAATGTGGACATCGACCGTCCTACATGGTACGGCCGATATTGACGTGAATGATTTTTAATAATATTTTAATATTTTTCAGAATTTTTATTTATTTTTCCTTTATTTTATCTTTTCCTTTATTTTTCATTTTTTTATGTTTTCCTTTATTTTTCCTTTTTTATCTTTTCCTTCTTCACTTTCTTTTTTCCCATTTTTTCCTCCATCAACCATCGGTGGGCCTCATTGATGGCTGACAAAGGTCTTCAATGTCAGGAGGGGGTTGCCCTTGATTTGGTGAGGGTAACCCTTGTCAACCTTCGACAAGCCCTTGCTCAATTAGGTGAATGATAACACCTTGCCAGTCTAGGGGAGGGTTGCTCTTACCTAGGCTAGCGAGAGCAAGGCCTCACATGACCCGGCAAAGGGTCACCCTCTACCCTCACTAGCGTAGGCATGAGCTTCCTCGCTTGAGGCCGGGAAAGGTAGCCCTTGCTTGAGGCCAGAGAAGGGATAAAGGGAAAAAATAAAATAAAATAAAATAAAAAAAAGAAAAAGAGAAGATATCATAAAATGGCTCAATCATAACACATGTAGCTATATTTAAATAGTTTTATGCCAATCAGGCATGTCCCAAATTACCATCCTTAAGTCCTAAAAACTATTGGAATTGTTGTAGCTTAAAAATAAATTTTCTCGATGGAAATTTATTTTTTACTCTCCCTTTTATCTAAATCATGGATCGCACATATATTTTGACTTTTATTAACTCCAACTCCGAAACTGCTGAAACTTTCACAATACTTAACTATTGGCACATAGAATTTTCACGTATAGTTTTTCCCCTAAATTTCTTAAATGCAAAAACACATCATGCCATTTCTAATTCCATCATTTTTTTTATGACTTACTCTTCTAAAAAGTGTCTATCACAATTAGAAAGCATGTCCACTATGCAATGTCACACAATTCTTCACAATTCTTCATTTTTTTTATGACATACCTGACTCAGGCCCTGTTTGGTTTAGTATTTCAAATGTGCTTTGGGACTCTAAAATCCATTGGCCAAATGCAAATAATATTTGATTCGTTTTTTGCTCAGTTTTGAGGAAATACAATTGCATTTCCAAAGGGCTTGAAGAACCTTTAGCTTAAAGCGGGTTTAGAGGTCTTTGGAAAGGTACATTCTCGAAATGCAAGTATTGACCTTGTCACTGTTCATCACTATTCTTCTTCATGGGTTTAGATGGAGAAGCTAGGTGGAGGCCGACAACTGTTGACTAATGGGTAGTGTGCAACGACGATTGACGCCTAGGGGTCATGATCACCCAGTGACCATTGCTTGGGGGCCATGACCACCTGATTATTGTTGCCGGGGTCACGCGAGCTTAGGAAATCGTCACTTAGGTGGTTGTGACCTAGGTGAGTGTTGCCTAGGTTGCGACTCAAGTGGCCACCCGGGCAATAATTGCTTGGGTTGTGCAACCTAAGCAAGGCTATCTAGCGGTTGTTTTGGTTGATGGTAGCGCACCTTAACCAAAAAATTATTTAAATTTTAAAAAAAATATTTAGCAAAAGTCATTTACAAAATGTGATTATTTTTTTTTTTTCAAACGGCATTTAAGTCAAAGTTGTTTCTCAATGTATTTTAAAATTACAATTTACCAAATGCTATTTGCATTTTGGAAAACCCTTTAATCTAAAAGTATTTGCATTTTCTCAAGGACATTTCCTCAAAACCGAACCATATGGGGCCTCAATCTCATGGACGCTACTCAATTATTTATCAACCGACCCTCATATATGTAAAACTCTTCTATATTTCTTTTGACAAGGCCAATCCTTCCTCCGCTACAATTCTTCTTTCGAGACCCGATTTGTTATATTTTTTTCCAAGTCACTCTCAAGGATCGAAGAAGTTAGCATTAATCCCTCTATCGACTAATTCCCAAATTGCTGCGGCCACCATCACTGCCCACAACACCACCCCGAGCCACCCCAGCCCAATGTTGAGCCACCACTTGCCGCTCTTGCGACGAGGCCTCTTGATCATCAGCCACATGAAGCATGGTAGCACAAACGTCAGGGTGGAAGTCATCCCCCCAGTCAGTGTGCCCAGGCTCCCTATGAACGGAAGCGCCACCGCCACGAAGAAGGTGAGGCAGCCGAAGAAGACCCTAAGGAACGTGCGGGCCCGCCGCGAGCAGCGGCAATTCCTGATGCCGGTGTATCGGAGCTCTAGGTTGTCGAAGACCGGCATGGCATAGATCTGGAATGCGCTGAGGCAGTTGGCCACAATGAGGAGGTAGGTTAGGCCCATCACGAGCTTTGGTGTGTCGTGGCCATGAAATTGAGGGAAAGCGACGTATAGTCCTTCGTTTGGGATTTTGCTTCCATAGGCCCAAAACCCACCAATGGCTAAAGAGTATAACCAGATAGCGATGAGTGAATAGGCGATGATCACAGCCCTCCACATGGACTCTTTGGATGAGCATGTCGGGGTTGAAGGCAATGTTCCCTGCAACACAAAATAGACAAAAGGCAAATCATCATTGCTGAATGAGTGTCGGATATGAAACCCTAATCACAACGGGCCTGATTTTGCCCGGTTCTAGGGGAAAAAGCTATCTAGAGTCTCATGAGTTTTATCCGTTACAACCCACGCAACCAAGAAAGGAATAGATTGTCACGGTCAATGAAAAGCAAATAAATTAGACAAAAGAAAAGATGGTCCTTTTACCTGAATCTCAAGCACGACGTTGTGACCTCTAAAAGATAGTGCGATGATCCCGATGGCATTCAGCACGCTGCCGATTCTCGCCTCCTTTGACTTTGCCTCAATCAACGGTTCGTAAGACGCGCCCTCAGGCCTACCTTTGGCGACGGATAGGATCCAAATCAGGGCGCCGTACCCAACAGCCGCGATTGCTCCGAACAGTGAGACTATGGCTATCGAATTTAGATTTGGTAGTTGAGCTATGACGATGGCTATGCACGTGAACAACAAGAACCACTCCACGCCGTCCAGTGGCTTGATGCCACAAGCGGCACCATCTCTGCCGCACACGGTGTTGAAGAGAAGCTCCATGGCCCCCTCCGTTGATGATCAACATCACGCACGTGCCCCCGATAAGTACATCACGGGGAATAGAGCAAGCAATTTTCCCAACCTTGGTCCTGAAATATTATTATAACACATAAATTAAATTTTAATTACTGACAAACCAATTTGCCTAATTACGATTAATAGCCAATTTTCCCATCACGAAAAATATACAAGAAAATATATCACCCCACAATTAAAACGACATTCGATTCGACTTATGCTAATTATGATTAATAGACATAATTTTAAACTTGAACTCATGCTCAAACTTTACTATTTGGAAATAATAAACTTTCTTTTTTTTCTCTAATGTAAATTAATTAACTTGATAACAAAGATTTAATATATATAGCGGCTTACCGAAGGTAGCAATGGAGAGGTGGAGGAATCTGCTATAGCGGGTTCCACGAACGGGTTCATGGAGCTCCACGAGCCCATATGGTGTAGAGTTGCCATAGAAACCCTATGGACAGAGTTATGATTCCCCAAATCCTTCAGAATATTAAAAAGAATATAACGAGATAATATTCAATAATAACAAATAAGATATATTTAAAAAGAATATAGGTAATCAAAAGTTAAAAAAGACAATTTTTACCCAAAGCCATTAAATGGAAAGAATGGTAGTTTTGCTTTTAAAGCATGATCATTTAATATATAGGATATTCTCCACTTCCTCCGGGCACCTCTCGTGCAATGTATGGGAAAAAGTGGGTCATGGTATAGGCAAAGTAACAAATAGTGGATTTTCCACCAAAAAAAAAAAACACCCAAAAGCCAAAATTTTCAACAAAGCTGCCGTTTTTTACGGGGAAAAACATCTATATCATGCTATCTGGCCTTAAAATAAGAACAATGAATATGGTTAGTCGCCATACTTTTAAAAAATTGATGAAAATCGTTCTATAGTTACAGAACTCGATTGGTGATGGTCTGGTAAGATTCTTGCACCAAACGATATCTACAAGAAAAATACACGCTATCCAGAGCTTTGGATGAGTGGTACCGACGAACTTGGTGGGGGTACACGGACATGCGGCAAAGAGAAATGACACTAATGTCAACCTTTCGGTATCACATGACTGCATCATCTAGACACCAATTTTTCTATAGAGATATCATTAGGCACGCTGTCGGTGCGAAGAGAAAGAACATTATACGCGAAGTTGAGGATAGTATGACCAGTATAGGGCGGATGCAAATGCCAAAAACTAAAAACCGGCCCTTCTTTTAAGAGTGAGAACTCGAATTCCGAAATATGTTACATTCTTTTAAGTAATATTAGGTCCATCGTCAGTGCGAAGAGAAAGATCAACCATGAAGTTGAGGATTATTTTGCCGCTAATTTTCACCATATTTATTAATAGCTGCTTCTTTAATGGGTGAGAACGTGGAGACCGGAATCGAAAGGATATCCTTTGCAAGATCATCATCGATTTAAGAATTAAAACAACTTTCTAATTTATACAACTTTCTAATTCATATAGTTCAAATATTCATATAATTCAAAAACATTTCGGAGCGAATTCACACCTTCAAAAGAACTCGCTCAAAAGTTTTTGTCTTCTTATATCGATTTGTCCAAGTCCTTGGTTTACATTCCAGCCTGCCGTAGACTCCAAGACCTCGTGGAGTGCAAGTCAATATTTGAACTTTTACCAAAACCCTTAAGAAATCCAAGATTCTTCTTTTCTCCATTTCTTTTTAAAGCAAAATCAAGAAAAACACAGAGAGATTTACCAAAAAAATCTTACACTGTAATCTTGTCAATTCAATTATTAACTTTTGTTTTTGTTAATTTAGTCATAAATCTTTTTCATTTGTGTCGGTTGAGATCCTGCAGTCAATTTTAGCCGACAAAGCCTTTGATGTGGTGTTATTGGTGCGACGTGGTAATTTTAAAATTATATTTTCATGTTTCTTATAATTTTTACTTTAAATTTTTCCCCTTCCCCTTCCCTTAAGGCAACGAGGGCATCCCAGCCTTCGTTAGACTAGGCTAGAGCCACGACACCCTTGCTAACACTAGACAATGGTGAGGGGCTGCGTGCCCTTGCCCTGGCCAGTGAGGGCGTCACGCCCTCTAGGTGAAGGCGGCAATGCCCTCATTCAGTGCCAGCATGGGTATTGCAACCCTCGCTTGTAGCTGGTGAGAGTCAGCCGGCGACCCTCCCCTTCCCTAAGAGAAGAGGAAGGACAAGGGAGGGGGAAAATTAGAGAAAATAAAAGAAAAAAATTATTAAACTATTATGTTAAAATTACAAAGTGCCATGTCATCTCCAATCGGTCAAAATTAATTGGATGGACTCAACTGGCATAAATACAAAATATATAGGACTGAATTGACCAAAAAAGTTTAGGATTGAATTTGTATAATTATAATAAGTTTAAAGCTTTTTTAGTAATTTTTCCGAAAAAACACGTTATGTGATATTGTATTCCCCCAACAAGCCGTATTCTCCGTATTCTCCAACAGGCAAAAGATAAAATCTCCATCAAGAACGAAGAAATGAATGAATCCCAGTAAAAAAAGAATTACCAACATAAAAATAGTCTAAAGACGACGAGATGGATGACTTTGGCTTACCAACCAAGAGAAGCGAAGGCAACAGGAAGCATGAGCGCCTGAATCCCCAACCCCGAGCACAAGAGGTGGAACACCGCTGACGCGGTGCTGCCGCCCCTCGATTCTGTGATCGGGAGCCATCCGTCCCGAGGGTCCGCATCACGAGCTGCAGCCTCTGCCTCGGCGGTGGACTCGTCCGCGATGGAGCCAGTCGTGATGACGATGGCCACATGGGTGGGCTTGGTCGAGACGGCAATGTCGTCGGGCGTCGAGTCGGCAATTTCTGCTGCTACTTCCCCCATACGGATTTGATATCCCCGACCCGAGATCTCGAACTTCACTTCTAAGGAGAGAGATCAGACGGGGTGGGTTGGTGGAAGAAGGTTGATGGCGACATGTGACCATGGTGCAATGCATATATATATGGCGACGTGTACAGTGCAACCGCGAGCGGAGGAGGACTACATGATGGGGAAGACGTCACGACCGACGGGGGTTGTGGCGGCTGTGGCGACTGCAATGACGATGCTAAGCTGTAGCAATCGAGACGCACCGGCCTATGATGACTACTTCGTACTTTTTATATTACCGCGCGTTCCACGTGATTATTTTTTCTTTCTTTGATTTGTTGGTGAGGGAGGCTGGATCAACTAATAGTCTGAGCGTCGACTTAATCTGCGCCACGTGATGGACAATGTTTCCTAGAAAATGTAATGTTCATGCATTTACTGAGGGCAAATCTCGACGGTGCATGGGGAGGTGTATATCAAAGTAACAGGTGATTTGGATAAATAATTATGTGATCTAAATATTTCGTTGATCTAGTGTGTCTTACTATACCGAATATCATAAAATTTGATTTTCCTTTTGAACATGATTAAGAATATCTCTAAATATTTGTACTATTTAGAGGACACTTGTAATCTCTGAAAAATTTATTTAATAACGTATTTTTATAAAAAAATATTAATGTATTTTCCACATACAGTGACAAAACCGGTGCCGGTATATCATTGCGTGAAGGCATTCAACTCTCTCTCTCTCTCTCTCTCTCTCTCTCTCTCTCAATAAAAAAAAAAAAAAAAAATTCCTTGCAGACAAATCGGCATCGACCTCCGAAAAGAGGAATAAATTTCACATTAACGCCTGAAACGGACGCAGTCACGTCAGCGTCGTGGTCTCACCTTCGTGACGTCATTAATGGGGACGCTTTTGTCAAGGTCCACGCTGATTAAGTTTCGAGAAGATGAAGAAAACAAAGAATTAGATCTTATTCTAATTCATGTTAGTCCAGTAAATTAAGCAATTTTATATACAACATATATGGAAAAGTTGACTATATACTATTAAAAGAAATTGATGTGGTGGCCTCCCCAAATATGTATTTGTTTTCTCTATTGCATAATTATATTCTTACCAAATATGCTAGATACAAATGGTAGGACGGCAGAATCGGCATCAATGAAAAAAAAATCTTCTCCTCCGGCTGCCAATTAAATTTGGAATCGATCTTAATGTCTGATTTTATAGGGCTAGATAGAAGATTTTAAGCAAATATGCGATGGCATTCGGTGGTGGTACCAATGATTGTGAACCGTTATATTTATTCTTAGCTTGTAATTTGATTCTCCGGACCATTAGAAACTTTAGGAACTATTTGATACGGCTCTTTTCCCTCCACTTATTCACTTATTTTATTTTCAAGAATCGATTTTTTAGCATGGTGTCGCGACCTACCCTCGTGGGAGGAGGGAACAGGTTTAGGGGTATTGCCTAAAGGATGGGCCTAAAGCCCATGATTAGGCGCGAGCTCTCCCAAGCCCATACCCCGCGTGATGTTGGGATATTCTTAAAAATTTTGCACAAAAGGAGTCGCCACTAGCCTATTGGGGTCGGCTAGAAACCAAGTGAGGCATGGGAGCGTGCCTCACTTCCTACGCAACCAGAGAATTTAGGTTCGGGGACTTGATTACACTAATTAACCAATTAGTGCCCTTTCGGTACCTAATCTTGTTCATTTTAACAAAATGATTTTTGGCAGGCAGTTTAAATTGATTTTATGCTTATCCACTAACATGTGAGGTGATCTTGCAGGTGCGCAATCATTAAAATAATAATCATAAATACCAATATCCTAATTGCCATAAAATTAAACACATGCCATCAAACATAATTAGATATGCAAATTAAACGTGCAACATAATTAATATACGAGCACATAAAAGTCTAATTACGCTAATACATGGCAAATCCTAATCAAATCCCATCATTTTTGGATTTTTGAAATTTTTAATTTTTTTAATTTTTTAATTTTTAAAATATTTTTTAATATTTTTAAATTTTTAAAACTATTTTCAATATTTAATATTTTTAGATTTTCGAAATTATTTTTTTTAATATTTTTAATTTCTTTTTAAATAATAAAATAAACTAAAAAAAAATTCGGGCGGGACGGGTCGGGTCCGGTCGACCCGACCGGGTTCGGCCCGTTCGATGCGGGTCACCGGACCCGATTTCGGCCCGATCGGCGGCAACGGGCCCGAGTGGGCCCAAAATTCTTTTTTTTTAAAATACTTTAGTCAAGGCCCAAAGAAAATTAAAAGACCCACCTATTTCCTAAGCCCGCGAGAGCCCACCCAATTTACTGAATCGAAGCCCGGCTGAAGACGGACCCAAGCGACCCACTTCGAAGACCAAACCCTACCCGGTTTGGAGGGTCGCTTGACTCGGTTCTGACCCGATTTGAGCCTCCTTCTCCAAGGCCTCCTGGCGGCACTGACACCGGGCAGCGGTGGCGGCGACGGTGGCGGCGCAGCGGGTGGCGGTGGCACGGGCAGCAACGGCGCGGTGCTGGTGGCGCTATGCTCGAACGGCGTCAGGTTGAAGCGGCGAGGAGGGCGAGCAGCGGCGTCGGGTCACTGGTCCGAGCGGCACGGGCGGAGCAGCAGGCAGGGAGGCGGTGGTTCGGCGAGGGGCGGTGACGACGTCGGGGTCGGCGAACAGGAGCTCGGCTGCTGCAGGGCGGTCGCGGCGTCGCGACCGGATAGGATCTGCTGGCGTCGGGGCGCTCGAGTGGGAAGCTCGGGAGTTGCAGGGGCGTCGGGCTGGAATGACCGGCGCGGCGCGTTCGGTGGCAACGGCAAGAACAGCAGGGGCGATTTCAGAACCCTTGCTCTTGAAGACCCACTCAGTCAGATCTGGACTGCGCTGGGGGGAAGGTGTCGAGGCAGGCGAGGGCGGAGGCGGCGGCTGCTGTAGCGTCGCGACTCCTGGGCAGCAACGTCGAGACGGAGGGCGGTGGCGACTCGGACGAGGTTGGGCAGTGTCGACAACACCTCCTCTCTCTTCGGCCGCCACCCTCTTCCCCCGAATCCTCTGTTTCTCCTCTTTTTTTTTGGTTTTCTCTCCCTCTCTCTGTTTAGAACTCTCTTTCCCTGTTTCCTCTCTGTCTCCTCCCCTCTCCCGCCGAGCTCACACTCCCTCTCTCCCTTTTTTTTTTTTTTTGCTTTTTTTTTTAAACGACTAATTCCTAATTCTGTAGACAGTTAAATCCTAAATGAAAAATGGGAAAATTTAGGTGTCAACACATGGTATCAAAATTAAATTCGACATCCATTGTAAGCGGTTAATCAATCATTACATATGTGGGTAGTCATTATCTCAACTCCCCTATTCTTCTGTGGTTTTGTTTTTGTTTTCGGGAAAATGGTTGATCGATGAATATATCCATAAAAATGATCACTTTGTATCAAGTTGGACTCTATGATTGCCTGAAAATGTAGTAGTAACAAATTGATCTCGAGTCAAATATAGCAAATGGGATCTTAAAGAGCATTTCTTAGGAATTTAAATTTTCACTTTTAACTCAACATAAAGGAATTGGGGGATTTTGCAACAACTTGAAGCAAACGACATGTATTTTGATTAGTAAAAAAAAGAATGATTTGGAAAACATATTTCAAAAAATGAGAGGTTGTATCTCTAAAAAAAATTAGTCAATGAAAACTATATTCACCATTGACAATAATTTATGTCTAAACAATTTCTTTGATGAGAATGATATTTTTCGTTCATTCGTTTCTATAAGTGACAAAAGCGGTTGTTTTTTTTGTCGGGGGGGAAATATTTTCCAAAATATTGATTTTTGTAAAACAAACGCATTGTAGATATCACCACGAAACACGGTTTTCTCTAATTTTCCTTATCTTTAAGTTTTTTTTTTTTTTTTTTTTTTGGTTGCAAATTCTATTTGACTCGAATTTCCTTACTAGTACTCTTGGCATGATTAACAATTGAAAAGATATCAAGTAAAAATGTCATATTTCAAACTAAGCAAAATCACCCCCTCCTCGCCTCTGCGAGTTTTCTCCCTACCTCATGGTAGCGTCAACCCCCCTTCCTTCAAGCCCTAAACCCTAATTTACAGGTGTTCTTCCGAATCTCTGTTTTCTTTTCTGTTTCTTTCCCCAGCATCCAAAAAAAGAGAAAAAGGAGAAAAAAAAAATGTCACTCCTAAGAAATATGATAGGATCTTTCCTCAGTGATTCTCCAGGTGCCTCTAACTTCCATCAGTCGGGATGATCCTGCTCGAAAGTATCCTTCAGGTGAAGTGTGGTTCGCTGATCTGAGTTCTGATTTGAGTAGAGTAACAAAAATATCGGTGCATCCGTGGTAGCCTCTCTTGGGTTGTTTACTTGGCTGATGAGATTGGAGTGGGAGAGGTCGGGATCGGAAGAAAGAAGGTGGGTAGTCTCGGGGATGTCGAAAGTCCAAATCTGATCTTCTTTAGATAAATGATTGATAGTTAGTGTAAATGGAAAGTAAAGAAGAAAATGAGATGAGAGTGGCTGCTTTATGTAAAAGTCTTGGGCACCTGTGGTTTGAGGAAGACGTAGTCGAAGTGTCTGATGAAATACCTCAACAGAAAAGGGAGGAATGTAAACGTACCCTCTTCGGCAAACTGTGTTCCAAACCAAATGTGAACTATCCTGCGTTCATAACTACAATGAAAAAAGCATGGAAAACAGAAGGAGTTATTTGCTCCCAGAAGGAACCAGGGCATTTCACTTTTGTATTTCAATCAGAGGAGGAAAAACAACGAATAATGAGGAACTCACCTTGGTCATACTCAACTAATTTGCTCGTTCTGAAGCAATGTCTCCCTGAAGTCCCTGAGCATTGCTATGATTTCAATAAGGCAACATTTTGGGTGCGCATTGGAGGAGTTCCCCCTGGTTGGCAAATAGACAAAGTGTTCAATGATCTGGGGAATAGGATGGGAAATGTAACAGAAGTTCAACTCGACTCAGCAACTAATGCTTTAAACATAGGAGGTAGAGTTAGAGTTGAGATTGATTTGACTTCACCTTTGAAATCGGGAGCTATTCTAGATGTTGGTCATAATTGGCTATGGGTGGAGTTCAAGTATGAGCGTCTCCCACATTATTGCTTCTCTTGTGGTAGAATTGGGCACTATGCAACCGACTGCGTTGTAATTCCATATGCAACTTCATCCTGGGCAATGAACAAAAAAGGGTTATATGAACCATGGTTGAAGGCAAAAACTAGTGATCACAGCCCTTATTAGGATGCTTTCTACGGGAAAATGGAGGAGTAGGTTGTAGTGGAAGAAATAGTACCTGTTCCACCTACCCAACCTATTGGAATGAACATCCTTCCTCGCGAGTTAGCATCTGATATGCAGATTGTAGCATGTAGCAAAAAGCGATCAGAAAGCAGCCAAGAACAGGAGATAAGTCCGGTAAATGTACCTATTGTAGTAGAAGATCGAGATCGTGGAAAACAGGTATTATGCACTAAAACCTAAAACCCACTGTTATCAAAAGTTGGGAAAAGCAATAAGAAGACTATGAAAGTAAAAAAGGCAAAAAAACAGAAATGCATACCAGCAATATCCCCTCTCCTCACAGATGATGTAGACCTTCTGGAGACCCCGGTGAAATTGATCCAAGATGGAGCAGAATGGGCTTTGGTGGCTAGCCCTAATAAGCCACTACGGAAGCCATGAAAATCGTTAGTTGGAATTGTCAGGGGCTGGGCAATCCCCTGACAATCCAGGAATTAAGAGCTTTAATAGCTCTCGAAAGGCCCAACATACTTTTTCTTATGGAGACGAAAAATAAAGCAACTATGGTGGAAAAGATTTGTAAAAAGCTTCAGTTCCAGAATCTATACTTGGTTAATCCAATAGGAATAGTGGGGGGATTGGCAATCATGTGGCAAGAGGAAATCGCTTTAAAGGTGCAAGCAAGTTCAAAACAGTTCATAGATGTGAAGTGTACTGTCCCTGAAAGTAAACAAGTTATGTAGATTACCTTTGTCCATGCATCTACTGATTTTGAAGAACGAATGGCATTATGGCAATTGTTGGGAACTCTAAAGCCCTCCGATTCTCTTCCATGGATCTATATGGGAGATTTTAATGAGATACTGTATGTATGGGAGAAAGTTGGGAAAAAAAGAAGCAGACAATAGAAGAATTGCAGCCTTCATAAACATGATAAATGATCTATCCCTAATGGATGTAGACAGCCATGGGTGCGCATTTACATGGGCTAACAACAGAGAGGGGGCAGAGTTGGTTAAAAAGTGACTTGATAGAGTGCTCTGTACTTTAGAGTGGTGAGTTACCTTTCATGAAGCAGAAGTTCAGGCCCTTCCAGCCATTGGTTCAGACCACAGTCCCTTAATCCTTCGATTGTCTCCTGGAGTAAAGAAAAGAAAGAAACACTTCAAATTGGAATCTTTCTGGACATAACATGCAGACTATTAGGGGGTTATCCAGCAAGAATGGGCAGAAAAATCAACTCAAAGACTCCCTTTTGCAGAGAAATTAGGGAGGACATCACAAGTATTAACAAAATGGAGCAAAGAGAAGTTTGTAAATGCTTACACACAGATCAAAGAGCTTAACCAAGCCTTAACAGCAATTACAAATCAAACATCTCAGTACACTAGTAAGCAGAGAGTGCAGCATATCATCAGCCAAATCGACACATTGAGAAAACAGGAAGAACAATTCTGGGGAATGAGGTCACGCATCAAATGGTTACACTGGGGAGACCAAAACACCAGATTTTTTCATGCAACGACAGTTAACAAGAGGCAGCAAAACCGCATTACAATGCTACAACTAGAGGATAATAGTTGGTGTAGAGAACCCATGATGCTACAGAAACATATCCAATCTTTCTATGAGAATCTATACAGGACTGTGGGTCCACGACACTACCAATCTATCCTAAATCAATGCCCATCCCCAATAACGGAAAATATAAATGAAGATCTGCCAGTACCTTTATTGGAGGAAATCCATGCAGCCGTTTTTCAATTGGGAGCTTTCAAGGCCCCTGGCCCTGATGGTTTTAATGGAATTTTCTATCAACAATCATGGGAAATTATAAAGACTGACCTGATGCAGCTAGTTCAAGAGTTTTTTCAGAAGAGTGTTCTTGATCCCCGGCTCAATCAAACCCATATTGTGTTGATTCCAAAGGTTAAAAGCCCTGAAAACATCAGCCAATATCGACCCATTAGTCTGTGCAACTTCAATTATAAAGTTATCTAAAAAATCTTAGCAAACAGACTAAAGAAGTGGTTGCCACTTATTATTGAACCAAAGCAAGGTGCATTCGTTCCAAGGAGGCAAATTCAAGATAATATCTTCATAGTATAGGAAGTTCTGCATCAACTACGCATCACAAAAAAAGAAGAAAAAACATTAGGCCATTCTAAAGCTAGACATGCGAAAGCATATGACAGATTGAATGGGACTTTGTGAGGGATATCATGCTACAAATGGGGTTTAATGCTAAATGGGTTTCCTTAATTATGCAATGCATAACAACAGTTACCTTCAGCGTGAAAATCAATGGAGAACCTACCTCTTTCTTCCATCCTTCATGAGGTCTCAGACAAGGTGATCCACTTTCACCCTATATCTTCATTCTAATGTCCAATGTGTTAACCTGGATGATGAAAAAAGCATTAGAAGATGGTACAATCAAAGGCATACAGATAAACAGAAATTGTCCTAAGCTATCACATCTGATGTTTGCCAATGATGTGATATTTTTTCTGGATGGAACTATTACAGAGTGCCAGAATGTTGCCCAAATACTAAATCAATCTTTTGCTATGCTACGGGTCAAGCAATCAACTTAAATAAATCGGGGTTTTCTTCGGTGTTAACTGTCCAAAGCATTACTAAAACACAATTTGGCCATTGAATTGAGAGTTCCTGTTCTACAAAAAACAGGAAAGTACTTGGGCATACCTACCGAGTGGGGTCAATACAAGAAGGAGATGTTTGCGTGGATCCTGGCCAGAGTTAATTCAAAGTTAGCAGGTTGGAAAGAAAAATTACTAACAAAGGCCGGAAAGGAAGTGTTAGTAAAAAGTGTTGTGCAATCCATACCTACTTATGCAATGTCAATATTCAAGCTGCCCGTGTCTATCTGAAGAGCCATAGAACAACGTATTGCGTCATTTTGGTGGCAAAATGGTGATGCTAAAAGAGGGTTGCATTGGAAAAGCTGGGAAGTCTTGAAAACTCGAAAGGATACAGGTGGGGACTTGGGTTTAAGGATTTGCTTACCTTTAATCGAGCCATGTTAGGTAAGCAGATTTGGAGATTAGCTACCTCCCTTTTAGCCCTATGGAGTAGAGTATTGAAAGGGATCTACTTTCCCAATGGTGACGTCTGGATAGCTTCAAAGGGATACCGGCCATCATGGGGCTGGCACAGTTTAATGCTTGGCCGAGACACAATAAAGAACAACATTAAATGGTCAGTAGGGGATGGAAATTCTATTCACATAAGAGAAGACAGATGGCTATCACAGGGAGTAATAAGCGGGCAAACAAACCAAACAGAGCCTATTTTAGTATCAGAACTGATAAATGCAGAATCCAGAGAATGGAATCAACAACTCATCCACCAACTCTATGAAGCAACTACTGTAAACGAGATTTTAGCAATCCCACTAAGCCAGCAGTCAAAGCCAGATATGCTTATATGGACAGGTAACAAAACAGGCAATACTCGTTAAGAGTGGATACAACGAGCAATGATAACCACAAGCAATTGCAAGCAGTAAACGACCCTCCCGCTCATTTCAACCACCACGTACCTTATGGACTCAAATATGGAGTCTTGATGTGCCACCAAAGGTCTCATTCTTTCCTCTAAAGCCTCTGTCAAAATGCCCTTTCTATGAGGGAGAACCTGTACAAAAGGAAGATCATTAACGACCCACTATGTCCGTTCTGCCGCTCGAACATCGAAACCACATAGCACTTGCTGTTCTTATGCAAATGGATAAAGAAAATATGGGAGGACCCGGTATTTGCAACGATTAGACCAAATAGCAGTATAAAACGAACAGATCAGTGGATCTGCAACGCTTTCAGAAGAGATAAGTCCTCACCGGCTCGAGAGCTCACTAGCTTGGTTCTGTGGAACATCTGGAAGGCAAGAAACAACTGGATCTTCTGAGCAAAAGAACCCACACCAGCATATCTGATGAGTACATCAAAGGAACAACAGATCTCGTTCAGTAAAGGAAAATCCAACAGAAACAAAAGACCACTCAAAAGACACAAACCTGATCAGTGGCAGCCTCCGAAAGGGCAGGATCTGAAGCTAAACGTCAACGCGGCATGGTGTTCAGGCGACTTTCTTGGTTCTGTGGCTGGCGTCGTGCGTGATTCGGCAGGCAAAGCTCTCGAAGGTTTCGCAGCCACGGCTTGGGTTTCTTCGTCAAGCAAAGCGGAAGCTTAGGCGATTTTACACGGCATACTTTATACCCAGGAACTTTAGTTGAACCACGTGCGGGACTTTGGAAGCCGGACTGGGAAGTGGGTGATCGAAAGTGACAGTTCCGCGGTTGTAGAAATGGTGATGGGCCAGGCCGAACCTTCATGGAATCTCAAAGAAGTCGTGCAGCGCTGCAGGAATGGGCTAAACAACAATATTCTGGTGACCCATTGCCCACGCCAAGCAAATGCCGCAGCATTTTGGATCGGAAGAAATCATAGGCTTAAAACTCTCCCACGTAATTGGTTGATTTCCCCCCCCCCTCTTCCCCTATGGAATATTTTATGCGCAGATCTCTCTCCATCTGTGTTGTGTAAGACTCCTCCTTAATCAAGTAATACTCAGTTCTATTTTGCCCAAAAAAAAAAAAAAAAAAAAAAACTAAGCAAAATAAGGAGAGGAAAAAAAGAGAACCTAATTGGGTCGAATTCCCTTATGATGCTCTTACTAATAAGTCTTCATTGACTAAGAGGGAAATGTTTGGGAGGCGCGTGCGAGACGTGTAACTCTCAATTTTTCTCCTCTGAACAGTCAAAGACACGTCGTTTCCAATCGGTCTCTCTTTCTCACAGAAAAAGAAGAAAACGAGTGAATAGAGTCAAGCCATCCTTGTTGCTTTCCCATTGCTACCTTCACTTTGGTCTTTTCTCAAACAAACACGGTTATTTTCCAAATGCTCCAGATGCAAATCAAGGCTTGAGATTATTTTCGTAATGACCCGATCTATTCGAGCATTGACCATTTTGGGAGCATGTCTCGACTCATGAATTGCTCAACAGGTCATCTCCCAACTGAAATGGGACCCCTGAATGTCACGTTTTTGAGTTTCAATACATGGCTATGAAGCTTCTTTTGGACATGTACGAGGGTAGAGCATGTCAAGCGAGGTTGGGACACCTGGAGTGCCATAACTTGGCACGGAGGGACACTTAAGTGCCATAACTTTAACATGGTACACTTAAGTGCCAATATTGGAGTAAAATGGGGCACTTAAGTGCCACTCAAATAAAATCCGGCCAAATGGTGACGTGGCAATTTTCTGGCGAGTTTAGTCCAAAACGGCGTCGTTTTGCACGCCGACGTGACGGAGAAAACGCAAAAACGACGCCGTTTCGTGTCTATGTGTAAATAATAATATAAAAATTAATTAAATTATAAAATATTCAAAAAATTAAAAAAAAATAAGAAAAATTAAAAAAAAATTAAAAAAAAAAAAGGTGGGGGGATGTCTAAGGGGTGGCCGAGGCCGAGCCCCTCGCTACCGCCGCCTCCCGCCGTCCGCCGGGAAGGGCCGGCGACGGAGGGGAGGGTCGGCGGGGTCACCGGCCCCGGCCCGATCGACGACGAGGGCTGCGAGCCCTCGCGGATCGCGGCAAGGGCCGTGACCCTTGCCCCGGATCCGGGCGGGCTCGCGGACCCTCGCCGCCGGTCGGCCGGCCTCGCCGGTCGGCCGGCCTCGCCGGCCCTTGGCGGGCTCGCGACCCGGCCGACCCTCCCACTCCGTCGCCGGCCCTTCCGGCGGCGGCGGGAGGGCGAGGCCCGCGAGCCCTCGCCGGATCTAGGCGGGCCGCGACCCTCGCCCTAAATTTGGGCGCGGGCCGCGACCCTCGCCTAGATCCGGCGAGGGCTCGTGGGCCCTCACCGCCTCCCGCCGCCTGGCTGGAAGGGCCGGCGACGGAGTGGGGAGGGTCGGCCGGGGTCGCGGGCCTTAGCCTGGGGCTGGCGAGAGCTCGTGAGCCCTCGCCCGGATCGGGGCGAGGGTCGCGGCCCTCGCCGCGATCCAACGAGGGCTCGTAGCCCTCGCCGTCGGTCGGCCGGGGGTCGGTGACCGCGGCCGACCCTCCCCCTCCGTCACCGGCCCTTCCCGGCGACGGCGGGAGGTGGCGGCGGCGAGGGCTCGTCCTCGGCCGCCCCCTTCGACCTCCCCCCTTTTTATTTTAATTTTCTTAATTTTCTTAATTTTTAAAATTTTTGAATATTTTAAATCTAATTTAATTAATTTTTATATTATTATTTACACGTAGGTGCAAAAACGGCATCGTTTTTGCGTTTTCTCCGCCACGTCGCCTTGCAAAACGACGCCGTTTTGGACCAAAGTCTCCGGAAAGTCGCCACGTAAGCCATTTGGTCGGATCTTCGTCGGAGTGGCACTTAAGTGTCCCATTTAACTTCAAAACTGGCACTCAAGTGTACCATTTTAAAGTTATGGCACTTAAGTGTCCCTCGGTGCCAAGTTATGGCACTTGGGCTGTACTTTTGCCCATGTCAAGCCATCAATTCACTTGTCCAAAAGGAACGCCGACTTTCTATCATCTGAGATTATTCCTAATTTTACGTAGTTATTTTTTCATGGGAATCTATTAATGACATATGGGACAAAAGTTACATGGCTTGGCTACCGAATAATATATTACGTCATATTGTTTCAAATTGCGTAAAAAATATTGGCATTACTATAATAGAAATCGGATGGATAGTCCGTATTGGTATTCGGTCTATTCCCATGTTCCAATCTTTTCATTTTTTTAAACCATTTATTGGGTAAAGTCTTCCGATTTATATTTGAAAATAAAGTTCTCATCCATAAAGATAAAGAAAGCTTTTTTGTAGTTCCGCTTGTTACTCCCTCTAAAATTGAAGAAAAACTTGACATAGATCGCCAGGTTAGTCCAACCAAAAAAGAGGGAGAATTACAAAAAAAAATCTTCAACCTGTTATAATTATTGCAATTCAGTCATAATAATTTTTGTGATTAATTGAGTTATAAACTTTTTGTATTTGTGTCAATTCAATCTATCTAATTAATTTTGGTTGAAAATTAGTGGCATGGACGTTAGAAGTTGGCCATCATATGTAGCACAACCGACTCTGAAGTGTATAATTTTTTTAATTATTCTTTTCTTATTTTCTTTCTTCTTTTGTTTCCTGTGGCTAGTGAGGGTCATTGGCTCTCACCCAAAGTGGGTGAGGCCATGGCAGTTGTGGGCGATGGTAGCCTCACCCATGGCCAGGCCTCCCACTTGGTTTTTTTTCTCTTTGAAGCATCACAATGGAACCTAGAAAGGAAACCCTCAAGGCCTACCCAACAACCTCTCTCTCTCTCTCCCCCTCTTTCTCTCTCTCCCCGTCCCTTCGTCTCTCCTAGTTTGGAGTTGAGTACATTGTGCTTGCAATCAACCGATGAAGCTTGTGGCCGTAGTCGAAGGTAGCCATGGCCTCACCTATGGTTGCTATGGCCTCACCTAGATTTGTATAAGGCCCAATGAGAGCTGGCAAGGGCTTCACAGCCCTTGCCCAGTGGCTGGTGAGCTTTGGTGACCCTTGCCAGCCATATGGAGAAACCAAAGAAGGAAGAAAAAATAAAAGAAAAATAAAAAATTAATAGAAATTTTCATGAAAGCACCAACAAATTAAAAAATTTATCCATGTTAATGTTGATCGCACCACATAAAATGACTGGCATTCACGTTAACTGAAATAATAACAAATTTGGCACTATGAAGACTAACTCTTTGAATTTGTTTTCATTTATTTATAGAGATTGTTGAAGCAAAATGCCAAGATGGACTTGTCTTCCATTTATTTGATTAGAATAAATCCAATTTCAATTTGTACCATTTTCCAATGAAATGCTATGCACTATAGAAAAAATTGGAAGACCCATACAAGATATGAAGTCTCAATTTTTTCCTCTTCCGAAAAGTAAAAGGCTCGTCGTTTCTAATAACAAAGAAGAAAACGTGTGAATGGGGGGAGCCATCGAGGTTGCTTCCCAATTTCTACCTACTTTTTGGTCTCGTTTTAAAAGAGCATAGTCATAGCTTCATATGAAAATTAGAGCCGCTCCATTATTTGCTTAACGATTCGACCAGTTACATGTGAGCCAAACCCTCAAAAGGAGTACTCGAAGTAATCACATAAGGTGATGACAATTTGGAGATGAGTATTGATTTGTGAATCACTTAATAGGTTGCTTTTGAAATGAGTTAGGGCTTTGGATATTGCACTTTCAATTTAAAAAGAACAACTATAAAAATGTTTTCAATGGTATTATTATGCTGTTTCGCTAACGTCAAATGGAGATGTACGAGTATAAAGCATGCAACTTCTCAGAAAAAGAAACCCCGACTTCCTTTCATTCCTCTAAATGTATTTATCTTGTGAATATAAAATGGAAATAATTATATCTTTTTGGGTATTTAAGTCGTTCTAGACATATTATATTGGTAATTGATAGAACAAAGACAAAAATTAAGTTCAAATTTAAAAGGGAGAAGTACACCAAAAGGGCCTTAACTTGTCTATAGTGCTCACTAGTGCCACAAGTTCGTCAGCTCACTCAAGTGCCACATTTTAGGAAAAGAAAAACAAAGCAATCACTTAGGGTGCGCATGGTAATGCTTCTTGGCTAGGGAATAGTTTGTTTTGAAAAATAGTTCTTTTTGTTTCCACTCCAGGGAACAATTTCTAAGTAAAATAAGGTGTTTGGTAACTACACAAAATTTCTACTCTTGAAATAGAAAAAAAAATAGAAATTTCGTTTGGTATAAAACAGTTTTTTTTTGTATTTATTCGTTTTTATTCTTGTTCTCGGATTGCTGACCGCCTCCGTCGGCTATCACCGCTTGTTGCTGCCCATCGTTGCCACCGTCGCCCGTTGCCACCCGCCACCACGACGGTTAGGCGGTGACTATCGGTGGCGGCTGGCGGTTGGCAGTGGCGGCCGGCGATTGGTGGTGGCGGCTGACGGTCGGCGGTGGGCGGCAGTTGGCGGTGGCGTCTACGGTCGGTGGCGATTGGTAGCAGTAATAGGTGGTGGGCAGCGGTGGCTCCGGGCGATGGGAGGTGGTCGCGGCAAGAGAGAGGAACAAAAAAAAAAATTGGCTTATTTTTAGAAATTGTTCCTGAAAATAAGAAGCTATTTTTTTTTGTTCATTGTTTCTGCTCCAAATCTATTCCTTAAGTTACTTTTCTATTCCAAGGAATAGAAAAACAAGTTGGCATTACCTATGTAGCACCGACACGGACACGTGACACGCGACACGACACGACACGACACGACACGCCGACACGTCATTTCTTAAAAATAGAGAATTTCGATACGGTCCGACACGTTATATATTAAAAATATTTCTATATATAAATACATAAATAATAATAATAATAATAGCCTAGAATTAATTTACACGAAAAATATGAAATAATATCATTCCTTATTTTAATTTGTTACAATAATACACAAAACTTAGAGGAAAAAAATATTGTTTAAAGAAAAATGCTGAAATGATATTTTTAAATTTATTTATTTATCATATATAGCATTTTTTTTATTACTTCTTTCATAGTAAAAGACTTTAAAAAAAATTCTAAAAAAACAAAACTGAAAAAAAAAAAATTGACCCCGTGCGTGTATATTTATAGCAATTTTATTGCTTCTTTTATTACTTCTTTTGTGTATATTTATATTTTGACCCCTCAAGTATTAAAATTTTTTAAAATTGACCCCGTGCGTGTCAAAATTGCATGTCGAAATTCTGGACTCGCGTGTCGGAGCATGTTGAAAAGGGTTGACCACGTGTCGGATTTTTCGACACTCGTTAACTGCGTGTTGGAGCATGTCGGGACGTGTTGGAGCGTTTCGGACACGTGTCGGAGTGTCGGACACGACACGAAGGCTTCCGGAGAGTGTCCATGCTACACAAGGCATTACTAAACGGATTTCTGTTCTTTTTTTGTTCCGAGAAACAAAAGAACAAAAATCGGGAGGAACATATATGTTACCATGCAGGCCCTTAACTACCAATTCCGATCTAAGTTGTCGAAAATCTGACATGGTAATATTTTAATAATTTCTCAATCCTACGTGACTTGTCGGCATGTCCAATCATTATATAATCTCTAAACGACGTCGTATAGCAAGTTAAAAATTGATCACTTTAGTGCTAGTGTTGAAGAAAACGATCACTTTGATCACTTTAGTATCAATCTTAATGAAAAAGTGATTACTTCATTGACTCAAAAACTTTTAAACGATATCATATAATAAGTTAAGAAGTTATCACTTTAGTATCAGTCATTGTAGAAAAATGATCACCTTAGTTCCGATCGTTATTAAAAAGTGATCACTTCATGCCAATCTTAATAAAAAAGTGATAACTCAATGCCAAAAAATGCCACATCAAATGATATTTTTAATTATAAAAGCTACTTAATTAGTTTAGCTGGAATTTCTTACTGAAGGCATTTAAGTGATAGTTTTTCTTCAATTTTAACACTTAAGTGAGTCGACAAAAAGTTGTGATACTAAAGTGAGCGCTACAGACAAGTTAAGACACTTTTGGTGTACTTCTCCCAAATTAAAGTATTTTACTTGAGTGAAATGATGATTGTTTCATATACTCCAAAAGAATGGTTCAACAAATATACAAGAGATAGAAGTTTTTCTTTTGAAAAAATGTATACTTACACGTGTGCTCACCGCCGGACGAGTGACGTATGTATTCGAAACTAGTGTAGTGACCGTATTCCACCAGGTGTATATAATCCAACGGCAAGTGCGAAAGACATTCCTTATACTAGCTGCGGACCCAATTTTTTTTTTATTTCTTTATAGTGTTTGTGCTTAATTTCATCGAGTGTATTCTCTTTTCTGAGAAAAAATGAAAGGACAGGAAGACAAAAAGGATCCCACCACGTCTTTCATGGGATGTACTTCTTTTGACTATGGTCTAACTCTTTTTGATTATGTTTATAAGAAACGGCGGGTCGACCGTCCCCCCAGATTAACGTCAAGCGCAGACAAACTTTCTGAGGAGCAATGATCGATGTTGGTTAAATATTCACTGCATTATACATAGCATCTGCCATATTGGTTTCACTTCTCCATTACCAATAAAGACTTTGTTTTAAAGATGGGGCCCCGTTCTTCAGCGTTGTGCTGCACAATACGTGTTCAGATGTAAGAATAAAGCAACCACGATCTTTCCACACTAGCTAGGAAATGCATTCATAAGCTGTCCTTCGCAGATGACGTATTTGAGCGAAGTGCAAACGTGGTACGCATGATAATAGAATCCTTGGAAGGGAAGTTTTCACAAGATCATATTTCAGAATTCAACTTGCGGACGTAAGTAAAGACAGGAGGCGAAGAAAATAGTGAAAAAAGGTCGGTTTTGTATTCAGTGGGGTTCATTTTTGCCATCCTGAAATTATTGCAGTAGATTAAATTCATACATACTAATGTATCGATGTTGTACTTAGGATGACTAGTTCTAAGGTGGATCGGCTCTAAGATTGGAATCTAGAACTTGCCTTATAGGTCTCCATTCGGAAAAATCAGACCTGGGAACCGAACCAATTATACTTGGCACTGACGTGGAACTAAACTGGTCGTTGCAGGCCACTTCCGAGTTCTATCGGAGAACTAGGTTTGTTTTGTTTAGCTTGTGATTAGTAAAGCCTTGTTAGTTGAGTTGTCTGTGTGCCTAATTGAAATTGGAGGTTGTTGGTTCCATTCTCTCTAGTTGCATCTCACTTTTTTCTTTTAAAACAAAGGTGTATAGGTCCGGTTCTACCTACCAAAACGAAAAGGTCCAATTTTAAAATGATTCGACCTGGAACAAGCTTGTTTGGTTGGTTCTTGGATAGAACCGACTGTATTGACATGGGACCCAAAATGGTTAAAGGCCGGAACCTTAGAACCAGATTGATTCTTCCTGGAACTGGCCTGGAATTGACTGAATATGAGGCCAATTTGGTTTGGTTACCTCGTTAAATCAACCTAGTCACTCACATCTAGTTGTATGTAGTTCAATATTAATGAGGTGGCCATAACTGAACTATTTTAAAAGGTTCAATATATTTGGAGAGTCTTGGATTAATAGTTAATTGCTCTTCAGAAAGAGAACCGCATTGCTTCTTCGTCTATTATCGACATAATTTCATCGACTACCAGAGAGTTTATGGAAAATTTGGCCCTCAAATAACATAAGTGATGACTATATTGTAGGTGAAACGACGGACTGAGCCATTGGATAAATTGATGGATTTGTCTCCTCAGTGATATCTGCCGTGGACATGAAATGTCTGACATTATCCCACTTTGGCAACATATAGGGCCACGAATACAAGTGGGAATAGGCCTCTTTTAGAATGGTACAACCCATTTTCTTTATCATTGTGGAACAAGCTGGGTGGCCACTACACAATCAGTTGGAAATCCAGATCAGACAACAGTTTTTTTCCATCAAATCAACCATCTTCTTTTAGTATGGACCCCTACCCAATGTGAAAAGTATTAAAAAATAAATGTATAGATGCAAAAGAAATATGAATTGGCTTTAGTTCGCACGCAAACGTTAAATTTCATATTTAAATCATAAAATCTTTCACTCGAAATGATATTAACATAGATTCAAATTACTACTATGGGTGAAGCCTTTCTTGATGTATATGAATGAGGTGAGTATTCACGAGATTTGTTGAGTTGAAGATTTGGATACTCTTCGCAATGAGAAAAGGTTATGAGTATATACTTATTCCGTCTATAAACACATACATGTGTAGTTAAGACACATTGTGTTAATTTGAAACACGACTTTCGATGACTTTAAAAGACATCATTGAGTTAAAAGAAATTTGGATACTCTTCGCATGACTTTAAAATATGTTGTGTTAATTTAAGGTTTTACCAAAAGTATTTACCCAAGTAACAATGCACATGTCGGTAATATGGGATCAAAGACGTATTTGACCTCTAACATGCTTAACTTGGCGCTAATAATATTGTAAGTTGTCTGCCTCACCCCGAGCGATTCGCTATCACGATATTGTCTGTTTTATTCACAGCTCATACATGTGCACATGACTTTAAAATAGATTGTGCTAGGACTTATTTATTAGCAGATTACACGTATTGGTGAATATGGGATTAGGAACAATTTCCAACAGTTGGAGGTCACAATTGTTTGACTCTCAAATAGGATCAGAAACTAATTGTCAACAGGAAGTTTAACAATAAGATGAAGTAATTTGATCGACTCTTTTCAGTTAAGAACATAAAAAGTTGAGCTAAACCTAGTATTATCAGCAATTCTTATTTAAATCATTCAAAATATTGTTGGGAAAATCCTATATATTGTTTTGACAATAACAAAGACAATCAAATCTACTAACATATTTATTGATTGAGTAATAGTAGGTGATGTATACACAAGCCACAATGTTGATGATGTCATAAACAACACTTGGAGATTCTGATACGAAGAGTGCTTTCCCACTATCAAGAGTATTCTTGCTGATATCGAGGGATCACTGTCGATATCTAGGGTGAACTAAATATTGGGCATTGAAGATGTCTACAAGTTGGAAGGATCTTTAGATAATGTGAACATTTGGAAGTGCCTTGATTGATGGTGAACAAGTCGAGAAGAACGGCGATGTTCGTGATGGCTTGGAAAGATCAACATAAGGTCAAAAGTTGGATATACTTGGTGATGATGAACAAGCCCAGAATGAGAATGTTTGATAAAGCTTGCAAGGGCCACGGAGGTCACCAACTTGGTAGAGTCATAATCATCAATGTGCTTGGAAAGACTGGAAGATAGATTAGTAGGATCGTTACTAAGAGCAACAGATTACTAGCAAGAGTAGTTGCCTTGATATCAATGACCTATGTGAGTTTAGCAGAACTAGGTATAAGGATGGGGATTTTGATAGGGAGTAAAACAAATAAAAAATGCTGTTGAGTTCATGATGATTTGGAGTTATCATGGTCAATCTTTTAATCAAAGTGGCACCTTTGGAAGCTGAAACACTTAAGAGGATCATTGAATGATTGATCGTAAGGTATTCTACATGATTTTTTAGTGAATAACATCAATAGACTAGTGATAACCTGCATGTCCTAATTACGGGTAAGTGATAATGCTCATATGGAGTCTTGGATGGCATTCATCACTTGCTCATCTAATTGAAACATCAATCAAGATGAAAATAACCGTATAAAGGTTTAGAATACCAAAAAGAGCACGAGAGTTTATCAGGAGCAGTTATGGCATTAATGAGCATGGGACATATAGACAAAAGTAAAGTGACATTGTTTTGGAAAGCTTTTATTGTCAAAGAGATGATGTCCACCTTAGAGGGCCATTCTAATGATTTCTAGCGATGTTCTATTGCTGACAATGGTAGAACTAATAGCTACTTGAGGATTTCAAATAGGGAATAGTCATTTGAGAATGGATGACTCTATAATGAGTCAATGAGAAGGAGTGAGATTGAGTGGAAGCGAAACGAACCAAACTTATCTAGTACTTTGATCTTCTTCTTTGCTCTATTTTTATTGTTAATAGCTGTGTATCCTAATGTCAATGTCTGTAAGTTGGTGGTGTTTGTAATCAATGACAAAAACAAGTGTATAAGATTGATAACAAAGTATGTAAATCCTAATAATGTAATCTATTAGAAATGTGCTGCTTGCTGATTGTAACTTGTCCTGAAGATTTGTAGTGGATTCCAATCTCATTGTGGTTGTTAGAATTAGAAGTGGGCGTAGGCTTGGGATAAAGGTGAAACTCTATATAATTGCTTGCAATATTTTCTACCTCTTTACTATTAGCATTAAGTGTTCATTATCATCACTATCTATTATAGAGCTGCACGCTCACATGATTATATTCTATTTTTGCTACTGTCTGAAATTTAACTTGTTATATTCCTCAAATATTTTTCATAATTCTTAGACAACTTATTCACCTTCCTCTAGATTGTATTGTTTGTCCCAACAATATTTGATAAGCAAAGGATACTTACACCCTTACGCCATAAATTATAATTTTATGGCCATATGGCTTTATTAAAGAATGGGCAAAAATTGAAGCTAGGATCGAGAAACTTGCGCGTAGGTTTCGTTTCGACCACTCTAACTCAAAAGTGTTGCCCATGTACAGTGCAAACCCAGGACATGTGTATGTGGGCCACATGCAAAGGCACTACTTTAACTATCATTGTAGCTATCAAAATGCTGATCTTTTCAAGAAGTCATTGTCCAATAATGCATTTAAATATCGACTTTGCACAAAATTTCTCTCATTCATGTAGAAAGAATTGTCCAAAATATCTTGAATCTATTGACTTTTTACAAATGAAGTCATAAACCTTTCGATTGTATTAATTAAGTCTTATACTTTTTCACTTTTGGTCAATTAAGTGCATTCAGCCTATTTTGGTTACTACTTTGCTTTATATACATCATGGTCACAGTTTAAATTTTGAAAATGATCAAATGGTCGATCCTGAATTGTTAGTGTTAATGCATAGGATAATCGGTGGTCATACAAGTCTTAACACACCATCGATGAAAATTTTTCAAATCTCAAGATTGGCTAACTTTCAAAATGTTTGATATTAGTGACAATTGCACGTCGCATGTTGTGTTAGAATCACTATTTGTCAATTTGTGTTGCTCCCATCGTGGTAGTGCTGGTAGGTTTAGATGCTCCTTTTGCAGAGGCGGACATAGTTTTGGGGTTCCATGGCCCATTGAGTCTTCTTCTTTGCTCTATTTTTGTTGGTAATAGTTGTCCCTTGATGTCAAAGTCTGTGTACTACTAATGGTTGTAATCAGTGATATGAACAAGTATACAAGAGTGATAGTAGCACAAGAGTCCTATGAGTGTAATCTATTGAAAATGTAATACTTGCTACTTGTAACTTTTCTTGAAGGTTAGTAGATTTCAGCTTTGTTATGGCTGTTAGTATTGAGAGTGAACGTAGGTTCAGAGATAAAGTCGAATCATTATATATCTATTTACAAATCTTCTACCTCTTCACTATTAGTATTACATGTTTATTATCATCACTGTTGACACCTATTTAATTTTTTAGAAAATAATAATATAGCATTTGGTTGTTGAGGGAAATTTAAAAAAAAAAAAAAAAAAAAATTTTGAATTCAAAATAATTCAACGGCCGGATTTTTGGAGCCATTTCTTTGTTGAAGAGGTTGAGTGAATATCGCCAGATCTTCAACAATTTCAATTTTTTCTTCTATAAAAGAGAGGCCGAGGCTTCATGTTCGGGGGGACTTCTTTCCGTCAAAAATTGAAAAGTGAAAAAGAGAAAACAGAGGAGAAGGGCTTCGTTTCTTGAGGAAAGAAGAAAAAAGTCAGAAAAAGTACAGAGGCAGAGAGAGAGACAGAAGGGGAAGGCGTGAAAGCGACGTGTGAGAGAGAGAGAGAGAGAGAGAGAGAGGTGAGAGTGACCAGTCAAACAAAAAAGGGGGCATCGTCTTCCTCCCCTGCACTCGCCGCCCGCACTGTTTTTTCTGCAACTCACAGCAGCTTCTTCGCCGCGCCATCGCACCACTCCGCCGCTTTCGTTCGTTGTCACCGGTACGCCAGCGCTCGCCGCCCCGAAGCCAAGCAGACCCGCACTGCTCGCTCCTCCGACGTTCTGCAGACTCGCGCCGCGCCGCCCTGAGTCCCCGACACCGGAGCTCTGCTGCTCCCGATCCGTGCATCCTGACGCCGTCCGCCGCTCGTGTCCTCCCCTCACGACGCTGACGTTGCGCCTTAGCCCGAGCCACCATTGCTGCGACCTGCGACCCTGCTGTTCGCCGGTCATCGGCGCCGCACCTCCCTGCTGCTGTTGCTGCCGCTCAGTCCTCACCGGAGCTCCGATTCCGGCCCGCTCCGACGCTGACCAACCTTCATCCGAAGTTGCCCAGCAAGTTTAGTACTGTTGGTATTATTTTCCTTGTGCAGGTCATTTAAGGCTCGAGAGGGGTGAGCTTGGCATCATTCCTTGCTGATTTCCATCTTGGAAATAATTTTTCTAAGCTAGGTAAATACTTTTATAAGTTCAAATTTTAGGTTTCATAGTTGGTGATTTGTTCTAATTTATTTTTATTATTACCCAATTAGAAAATATGTCACATTAAGTCATGATAATCAAAAATATTGAGCCGCGAGACGTCGGGTTAGATTTTTGATTATTTTGACTTTTTAGGACAAATTCATGATTTGCCTTGCATTATTGACTTGCATTAAAATATATGTCATTGATATACATTGATGGATTATACTTTGGTGCGTTATCACATATTATGCATATCCAGAATTTATGTACTTAGGTCCATATGCATTTTATATTTAAAACTTTGCATTTTTAAGATTCATATAGAATTATGATGATTTTCTTTTAATAAAACCAAAAAAAAAGAAAAAAAGAAAAAAAAAAGGAAGAATAAAAAAAATGTTATTTAGGTCATATAAATCACACCACATGTTGCATTCTAGTTAGTAGGTCATAGATTAATGTTTTAATATTCTCTTCATGTATTTTTTATAATAAAAATAAAAAATGTCAAAAATTAGCATCGCATCATTATGTCATCTTTTTTTTTTTTAATAAAAATTACCGGGTCATTTCAAAAGAAAAAAGAAAACACAAAAGTCTTTTACCTAGTTAATTAACAGTCTAATTCATAATTAATCCAATGTCATGTCATCATTGTTTAATATATGTTGCATATGTGTAATAAAAAAAAATCATTAAAAAATCACAAAAGAACATGCATATAGAATTATTATGTCATTCATCTCATGTCATGAAACACATGCAAATTTAAGATTATATAAATAAGATTGCATACATATAGTGATAGTTCTAGTTAGTCCATACGAATTGCATTTCCATGTCATTAAAGTAAAATCCATGCATATTAAATTTAGATCAAGATTGCATAATAGTAAAAGTAGGTGTCCTGTCATTTAGAAATCATGTTTAGGACATGCATTTTTGTTAATATTTTTCATTGAATGTTACTTTATTGATTGTGCACCCGCATGACCACCATTTGCATGTTAGTAGCTTAGATTAAAATTAATCAATATTGTTTGCAAAATATTTTTTAGAAAATAAAAGGTACCGAAAGGGCGTTAGACTAATCTAGCGTAATCATGTCCCCGGACTTATTGAATCTCTGGTTCGTAAAAATAAAGTATTCTCTCATACTTTATTTGGGTTTCTAGTCAACCCTAATTGATTAGTGGCGGCTCCAAATTGAATAGAATTGCATGTTTAAATAGATTAATTTCTATCAAGTCGCGATTGGTAGGACTTGAGAGGGTCCGTGCCAAGTCTTTAGACTTAGTAATCCATTAGCCTCCTTTCGAATAATTAGCCCTTCAAAAAAAATTCGGGAAGGTCGCGACAATCACCTTCTGTTAATAATAGTTCGCGCACCTGATTTATATATTCGCTTTTGGTTATTGTTTGAAGATCAACTTGTTATTTTCTGTGAATTTCTTTTAATTGTTCTTAGACTACCTATTCATCCTCCTTCAAATTTTATTATTAGCCTCAACAACTATTAATATCCAACGAATACTTACGCCATGAATTGTTATTTTTTGACCGTACGTTTCATTAAAGAATGTGCAAAAATTGAAGCTAGAATCGAAAATCTTGGGCGTCGCATTCGGTTCGCCCACTTTAACTTAGAAGCGTTACACATTTGCATCATAGTACGCACCCACATGAACATGGGTACGTAGGTCACATGCAAAGGCACTAATTTAGCAATCAATGTAGCTATCAAATTGCTGATCTCTTCGCCAATTGAAAACTTACGTTGCAATTTGGGAATATGTGATTCTCATTTAAAATAGGGAAAATTGTCTAAAAAATTATAAACCTATTGGGTCTTTGCCAATTTAGTTATGAACATTTTACTTATATCATTTGAGTTCTAAACATTTTTACATTTTGCCGATTTAGTCAATCCGGCCAACTTTTAGCTAGAAATCATTGACGTAGACAAATTTTAATAATATTTTAGTATTTTTTAAAATTACTCTCTCTCATTTTCCTTATTTTTTATTTTTTCCTCTATCCCTTCGTTGACCATTGCTGGCCCTCGCTAATTTATTTATGTTTTCCTCTATCCCTATGCTGACCATTGCCAACCATTGTCGACCTTAGGCGAGGGCCGCTCTTGCTAGATTGGAGGAGGGTAGCCCATGCTTGCCCAAGGGCCTAAAAGGGTGGCTCTAGCCTGAGGTCTGCATACTCTGCCCACCATCAACAAGGCCTGGCGATGGCTAGTGGAGGAAAAAAAAAAAACAGAAAAGAAAAAAAAATGTAAAGAAGGAAAAGAGAAGAAAATAAAAAAAAGAATAATAATAAAAAAAGATTTAGGACATTGGTAACTCATTAAAAGTTTTAGAACTAAAGTAATACAATTAAAATATTTACGACATAATTGATTACCGTACAATAAATTTAGGAATTTTTGGATAATTTTGCCACCTCCATGACATCCTCGATTAGAATGTGACCCATCATGTTATGTCTGTGAGAATATAATTTGTGCTAGGATACAAAGGGCATCTTCTGCTATGATTTTAAAGGTTGCACTATGAAAAGCTGACTAATGGTTTTATTATCTTGGACCCCGAAGGCCCCGGTCGTGCCTTTCCTGGTGCACTGGAGATGATAGTGGGGACAGGGGAGCGTCATAGTTCACTTGCAAAAAGGCTATCTGTGATTATGGAAATATACAGGGTGGATGTCCTTGTTACAACCACGGCCCATGCAGATTCATATCTATGATGGCGACATATGAAGTACACGCGTATTCACATCTCAACCCCAGAACCAGTAAAATTGGTCTTGAAGATGTACAAACGGCAAGGAATCTGAGCACCCCCAAGGGTTTGTGAAATCAAATTTGCTTCACGTTATGGCTACCACTACTTCATATACATATGGTCGCAGTTTAAATTTTGAAAATGATCAAATGATTGATTGATCGATTGCAAATTGTTAGTGTTAATGCATACAATGATTGGTGATCATATGAGTCTTAAAGCGCCGTCGACGAAGAATATTCAATTCCCGAGCTTCGCTAACTTTCGAAAGGTTTAATAAAACCGACAGTTGCACATCGCATTCTGTGCTAGATCGCTATTTGTCAATAGTGTTGCTCCCAACGTGATAGTGCTGGTAGGTTCATATGCCCCTTTTGCAGAGGCGGACACGGTTTTGGGCTTCATGGCCCTTTCCTGGTGTCTTATATATGTTCTCTTCTCCCGCTCTAGTGGCAATCGTCGTTGTTTGGCATTCTGAGATCGTGACTCTTACCGATTGTTTGTAGGGATAGCGATTGTATGTTACCGTTGATGGAGGCTGTGCAATCTTGCTTTCGGCGGGGAGATGAAGCTGTTGTGATCTTTTGCTGTCTTGAGTCACCTTTTATATAGCCAAACAGTTCAGGTTTATATGCGTGGCTTGCTTCTTATACTTTACATGGGAAAGTTACCCTGTTAGTTTAGAAGATCTCGCATCTTTAGTTTTGATACGCCAGGTTATGGGGAAGAGTTTGAAGCTAGGGTTAATTGCTAAACGTGATGATATAGATAAATTCTATTTTAGATTATGATAAAACAGTAAAAAAATGCAAAAGGGGAAAAAAAAAATACACAAAATTGCAAGAACTATGAAAGTAATATAAAAAATAATGGAAACATCCTAACATGAATGTTATTATATTTCTGAAAAGAAAAAAAGTGAACTTGGCCCAACTGAAAAATGGGTTTTAATGGGTCGGTCATAGACCCATTTTGAACCCACTTATAAGTAATAACTCAGTCCCCAAAAGCTTAATGCAGTTGGGGAAAGGATTAGAGGAGATGAGCTATGGAAAAAGAAAAGCTTACCGCCGCAAAACCCAATAATAAGCCATTTTGACCCATATGCATGAGTCTTGCACAGCTAACTCACACGGCACACCCCTCCTTCAAGTTCAACCTGGCCCATTAACATCTAAGGATGAAGATAATTTTATTTTATTTTCTTTTTTGGTTCATATTCCCTTTTCTACACAGCATATTAGCCTTTATACTTTTATTTTGAAGACAATCTGAGTTTTCTCTTATTACTAAAATTTTGGGCAATGTTGCCTATAAGCATATTTCTGGAGAGATCCAATACTTTAATATTGGATAAAAGGTCAAGTTGCCAATGGGACACTTCATCTAAGATGGTAGCATTATACATGTCTAATGAGTAACAAGGTTGGGAACTCTTAGTTGCACTTTGCAACTTGACATATGAATTTCTAAAGGAGGAACCCAAGATGTGTTGATATTTGTGATAAGTTTGTTCAAATAAAAATACAACTTGATCAAGCTAGTGAGATCTACAAAATGGGGAAAAGTATAAAGAAAAAGTGCTAAACCTTTTGCATTTGTGCCAATTTAGTCATAAACATTTTTTTTATACTAATTTAGTTCTAAACATTTTTACGTAGTGCCAGTTCAATCATTTCCGGCTAATTTCGACTAGATTTTGTTAACTGGATGCCGGTTGATTGACGTGGCATGGTCGGCACCGACAAAGTAAGAATTTTTTTATACAATTTTAATATTTTTTTGAAAATTTTTATTTTATTTTATTTTTTCCTTCTCCTCCTCCTTCCTTCAGCCGGTCATTGGACCTCGGCAACCGGCCATAGGCGACCTGGCGAGGCTTGAGCCCTCGCCGGTGACCGCTAGGGTAGCCTTGAGTTGACCTTTCACTAGGTTGACGAGGGTTAAGCCTCGCCGGCCATGGGCAAGGCTCGACTTAGTTAGATCTAGCGAGGTCAAGCCTTACCCAACCTTTGGCGAGGCGGGCTTGCGGCCACTAGTGAGGCTGAGGCTAGCCAGCCGTTGCCTCTGGCCGATTATTGAGGTCTAGTGACCAACTAGAGGAAGGAGGAGGAGAGAAAAAGAAAAAATAAAAAGAAAAAGAAAAAAATATTAAATATTATTAAAAGTTACATTCGGCCGGTGCTCAGTCAGCAAAATCTTGTTAAAATTAGTTGAAAATGAATAAATTGGCACCAAGTAAAAAGGTTTAGGACTAAATTGGCACAAAACAAAAATTTAGGACTAAATCAGTACAAATACAGAATGTTTAGGGCTTTTTTAACATGTGAAGTTCGATGAATTTATATCCAATTGATTATTTCCAAAGAGCATCAACTCTAGATTGGGTAGTTGTCCAATACCTTTGGAATGTTCTCTCTCAATTTGTTAAAAGAGAGTTGTAGCTTTCTCGGAGATGATAGCTAGTCCAAAGTAGCGAGAATATGACCTGAAATCGAATTCAATGAAAGATTAAGGAATTCGAGATCTATAAAATTCCCAAATTGATTCCATCGATGACCATTGAAGTTGTTGAAAAAACATCAATAGTCTGCAAGTTACTTCATCCGCAAATTAAAGCACTATTTTTGGTGTTTGAAATCCTCCCACTAAAATTGTTGGCACACAAGCTTAGATGCTCATGTTTCTTAAAAGTTCACCTTACAACTTAAATCAAAATGGTTGAGTTTGCTCAAGTTTTGAAACCAAAGAGGAATAAATAAATTAATGGAGTTGTCATTCAAATCAAAAACTTTAAGAGAAGTAAAATTGACATGCAGAGTAGTTGAAGCATCTTCCGGATCACATCCACTCAAAATTAAAAAATCCAAGAAGAAAAGTTTGTTGATAGAACTTAATCATTCTTTAGGGTTCGATAACCATTGGAGGTTCAATGTCCTTGAAGGGGGGGCTCCACCAGGTCCACTCATTAAGATCCAAGTATGGTAAGCTGGAAAGGTTATTGAGTTGATTGTAAATATGTCCATAAAAGCCTGCAGATGAGAAGTTGATATAATCCAATTTTTGAAGAGAAGCTAAGGAATGGAGGATTTTTTAGGTTGAAATGAAGCTGAGATCTATATACTACAAATGCTTTAATTCATTTCAAGTAGGATGTATCTTACCTCCTAAAGGATCTTGGTTGAACTTTAGAAGAGCTTTCCTCTCAGTGCCAATATAGCTTACATTTGTTAAGGCTTTGGAAGGATTGAACTTCGAGGCTTGAATGAAAAAGGTTGTACACAAGAGTGTAGGCATGAAGCTAAAGCAGAAGTGGGACACATTGTTGCTAAAAATGAACCTCAAAACTTTTATTTATATTGGCCAAAGAAAAACTTCCCCTTAAAGAATACGTTATTTTCTTTCTTTCTACAGATCTTAGTCCTAATTGACAAATACAACAGACAAAAAAGACAAAAAATGAGGAAATTATTATTATTATTATTATTATTCAAAATCCTTTTCTAGCCACCTAAATAGACTAGAATTTTCCAAGTATTTGCCTTGCAAGACCCGACAAATGGTCTAGGCAATGAATGCAATGCCTAAATATTTTCCATTGGTTAAATGTGCATGTTGTTCGCCATCACCTTTCCTACTCATGGAACCTGTAACAGCCACTTCAATAACCTTTGCTAATCAAAACCAAATAATGAAGTTTCATGAAATACTTGTAAAGCAAAGCAAACATTTTGTCAGAAAGATAGCTTCCATGTCTGGAATGTTTTTTTTTTTTTTTTTCGATGCCGAGGATTTGGCTTAGCTCACCTTACGGGAGAACATCATCGACTATACCTCAGGGGAGACTAGCCCAGTAACCCACTAGCCAAGGCCCCTCGCTTAAGTCACGAAACTGCTTTGGGAGTTGTGGCGGACTTTGGGAGTCAAACCCCTGACCTAGCAGTCAGGAGGCGAGGCCTCAACCAGCGCGGCCATGCGTGGGTGGGTTCCATGTCTGGAATGTTGATGTCATGCTTCACACAAAATGAGCAAGTCCCCTCTTCTAACAGGACTCACCCCTTTCTGAGTCGCATCTCAAACCATGTCTCTATATAACCAACTTCCTATTGCGCCTTGCCCAGAGCAAAACCTTTTCTGAGTTGGCATCCGGGTAAAATCTTCTTTTGTCATCCCATTTGTTTCTTCCATTTCATACTTCATAGGTAAGACAATATGATCAACACTGAGAAACTACTCGGAATTGCTAGAAAGTGGAGAAAGATAGTTACCCCAAGGAGAAAAAGAATTTCTCATCCCAGAACAAGGAAACTTTCAGGCGTACAGAATTGTGGAGTGTTAGAAGTGAGTTGGAAGGGATACTTGGTCATCTATAGCACAGATGGCAGGCGCTTTGCTGTTCTGTGGCTTTGTCTCCAACCTTACATTTTCCATGAGCTATTCATAATGTCGAAGAAGAGTTTAAACTATTATTTTTGATGGTGTGATTTATCATTTGATGAGAGCAATTGTGCTAATTATAATTTGTTTTGAAGAATATTAGTGGATTGCAGTCTTATTGTGGTTGTTAGTTGTGAAGAGTGGATGTAGCATTGATAATAAGCTGAACCATTATGTATCAGCTTGCAATATCTTCTATCTCTTTATTACCAACATTATCTATTCATTATTTTTAGTATCTATTCAATAGTAGCATATGTGCCTGATATTATCAATCTGATTCTACTTACCATCAAAATTTAAGTTACTAAGTTGCGCAAATTTTTTTCATAGTTCTCAAACAACATACTCACCTTTTCTCAATTGTATCGTCGACCCTAACAATAATATAGACCAATAAATTAACAATAAATACACAAATTTCACACTTTTGGCCATAGCGACTTGCAAAATCCTAGGCAAATGCCGGACTCCAGCCTGCATTGCCTTTGCTATTACCATTCAAAGTCGAATAAATAAATAAAAAGTTCTCAGCTCTACTTTGTGAGAGAGCAACAACAGAAAAGAAGTTCTCTTGATTCAGCTTATGATTGACAAAGCAAACATGTATCATTAACATCACACAGATGCTTCATTCTATCATATAAGTTTGCAATTTGTCGAGGATGGCTAGCCAATTGATGAATGCATGCTTAGGCACATAAACAAATCGATGCCTCATTACTATAGAGCCCCTGCCTCGACCAATTTTCAAGTTTCAGCCTGATTCGATACACCATTGGAAGAACTAGTAAAAGTCACCTTATCCTCATAGTCAAATAGGAAGCCACCAAGAGAAGCTTGTATCTCTACTGATGCACTAGAACAAGCTAGAGACCTTTCTCCATTTTTGTGTACAATACTATAAGCAACTCTAACAGCAGCTCAATGTTTTGTGATATATATCTCTATGAGGATATACAATGGCCAAAACACCAAGAGGGTCGATGATATCAAACCAAATGGGGATAGATCTTCCATTTCACTACCACGTAATCTACATAAGGCTTCAAAATGCACTTGAGCTTGAGTACTTTTCTCGATGCAGGAGTACTCTGAGCCTTGTTCATCCCCTTAAGATGTCGTGTTCTGTAATATTTATTAGAATCCAGCCGACAAAGTGTTTGGTTTTGTTGTGACTTGGGAGACACACATTAAAGCATCTTGAATGTTTCAAGCTTTCATCATTCTAGATTACTTTTGGAAAAGGTGTCAATTTATAAAGATGGTGAAAACTCGGCTAGTAGTGATTTCCCTCTACATTTGGTTGACATGATGGTGATACATCAAGCCGATGTTAAAATCCAAAAACTAAGAAAGCAGTAAACTTTTCTCAAAGGGGTAAACAGGAACAAGAAAAAAACTTTCATTTACCATTAGCATTTTTCACATTCCCATTGGACCAAAAATTACAGGGACCGCAAAAAGCTTTTCTCGTCCCTCCTATTCCACCTTTGAAAGCTTAAAAGGAGTGCAAAAACATATACCTACACTGTACAGAGTATAATTAGGTCAAGTCATCTCCTGAGTTAGCAAAACTTGGAACTTAGCTTGTGCACTTCAGCCAAGAGAGACACATTTCCTTCACAAGCCTCTTTAAGTACTTCAAGCGTTCCGTGGATAGTGCTCGCTTGTGATGCACCCTCCTCTTGTGCAGTCATTTTAGATGGGGATGACATCTTGTATTGGATGAGATCCATCATCATTCCTAGCGGTAACAAATCCCAACGATAAGCCAAATTCAAACTACAAGTTTCACTAGAATGATTGCCTACATGGCTATTCCCATATAGAGGGATACGAGTAAAAATTGCAACCACGATCTACATTGCATGTACACAGTCATTGCAAAACATATATTTGCTGAACCGCACCACACCCCTTTCCTCATAATTTTATCTATGAATTAGTTAGTGAGTTTTTGATCTTTTCGCAAAATCCCAACCTTCACACAATGGTGACCGTGAATGATAACTATTATACATGACCATCCAGCAGAAAGAGGTTACCATAAAATTACTCCTTTTCACACAAGAAAAAGAAGAGTGACCTGTAGATTGAACAAAGCATTCGATAGTCACATCCACGTTTTACAAGACTCTACTTGACATTCGACTGCTCTGCAGAATTGCATACCTCATATTGTTGCTTCCGGGAGCAATACGGCAACAAGGACTTCACTAACATATTTCGTAGCAAAACATGATCTTTTGCATGGTCAAGGAAAATGAAAGAGGGGATATGATGCAAGCCAAGCGTTAATGCTAGTGATCCTCTAGCAGCGGCTCTTTCAAGTGCTCTAGAAACCCATGACTTTACATATGCTTCTAAGATGTGTTCATTATCCGCAAATGAAAAGATATGAAACTCATCAAGGAGTTCAATACAAGTCTTTGAGCATTTAGACAATACCCTCAATGAAGTTATTCCTCGGAAATAGTGTAATGTGAATGGAACAAAGAGCTTCTGTAATTTGGGAACTTACCCAAACTTATATATTGTATTTGTGCTTTGCTTGGCCACTGTATTAATATAGCAACTACTGATATTTTTGTAAAAGATGAAATGTATGTATATTAATTAAACTTGTGGGATTTCTTGTATGGGATGGTATGAGTATTTTATTGTGCTTCCACTTGCAAATAATACATACAAATTATAATTGGAATAGACATGTGTCATGCGTGACTTTTTAGGGCGTTACACCAAGGTATATCAAAAGGCACTATCTTTTTTTTACTTGTTAGATTTTACTTCCATAAATTTTATCAAAAAGAGAAATTTCCAAAAAAAAACCTATGTTCTTTTCTATGTTGTCAATCAAATTTATTTGATTTATAAATAAATTGTTAGTAGAATCTAGAAGTAATTAAACATAGACATTTTTTTAGCACAATCATTTGTTTATACATTTTTACTTTTATTGTGTATATCATCATCAAATCTCGTCTTATCAGTCTATATAATAGGATTATTAGATGAAACAAAAAAAAAAATTTCTTTGAAGATTTTCCAAGAAAAATTCACAATTACATTGTCCAATGTGAAACTTAAAAGATAAATTCAATTATATCAAACGTGGCATAAAATAATTATTTTTTTCAAATGCTAGTAAAATCGCATTATTTTTATTAACAAAAATTAATATAATCTATAAGGTATTTATGAAAAGATATCAAGATGTCTCATTGTGCATAATATTTTCAGTGTATTTCTAGATATTTCTATAATGTCGTACATGCTTTGTGTAGAGATATCTCGCCGATAGTGAGGAAAAAAGATAAATTCTTTTAATGTAGTTAGTAAAGTGACTCAATATATTTTAGACTAATGAAATTAAAAATATAAAATTCACCAAAAAGTGAGTTTTTGAGAAAGAGAGACAAATATTAGATAGGTTATTTTAGGAGAAATAATGAAAAAGATTTTTAAGTTTTTTACTATATCAAAGAATTTATCTCTTTTCCTCATGATGAGTGAGATATTTTTACACAGAGTAAGTAAAACATAATAAAAATATGTAGGAAGACACTAAAAAGTTCTTTAATATGCTAAAAAACATGCAAATTGCAAATAGATCCTAAAGCAAAAAAAGAAAAAAGAAAAAAAGAATAAGGCCTTCACTTTGCAATTAAATTATTGAGGGTTGTTTTGTCTTTCTAGTGGATATGGGATGGATATAGTCATATAGAGCGTAAAAATAGCGCTGCCCGATATATGTGTATACATATATATTAATATTATTTCCTTGGTTAGTTGGTGAGTTGAAATACTAATTTGTTGAGGCGTAATATAAGTGGCGCATTGTTTTTTAGAATTTTATGTTTATGTTTTTATTGAGGGCAAATATTGGGAATGGATGGTAAAGTGTATATTGAAATACATGTGCCTAGATTCAACTTTTTTTCGGTTGTAATTTGACCTAGATTCATTTTAGCTCATAAAAGTCATTATATATCGGTATAGTAATGAAAGATATGAACGGAAAACTATTATGTAATCTAAATATTTTCTCAATTTGACTAGTCTTATCATATGGAAATTCATAAAGATCGCTTCTTCCTTTCGGACTTAAACGTTATGAACATCTCTAAATAATTATCTCGGCGGATTTCTTCCTTAAGAAATCATAATATTTAGAGGATATCCAATTTATTATATTATGTAGATGACCATAAGTGATCTTTGGAACTCTTTTATTTAATAATGTACCTTTAGAAAACAGTAATGTATTTCCTACATGCAATGACATAACCGGTGCTGTCATATCATTGCGTACAAGCATTCAACTCTCTCTCGATTGAAAAGATTCCTTGGAAAAATTTGGTCCGAATGAAGTAGAATAAAGTTCACTTAACGCCTAAAGTCAACGGGACGTACCACTGGATGATGTCATCAACGTAATCTCACCTCATGACGTCATTTGATGCCGACGCTGCCGTCAAGGTCCATGCTCAATTTAGTTTTGAGAAGAAGATATAAGAATTAGGTCTTATTCCAACTCATCTCAGTCCATTAAATTACCTACCTCCTTTTTTTTTTTTTTTTTTATAATCTCTACCTTGTGTTGAAAGTCGATTATATTATTAAAAGAAATTGATGTGATGGACTCCACAAATATGAACTTTTATTTTTATTTTTAACTGCCAAAATATATTCTTACCAAATATTTTACATGTACTAAATGCAAGGACAGCGAATCAGCATCAATGAAAATTCTTCTTCTCCTGTTGCCAATGAGAGAGCGAATCGATCTCAGCTTTTAGATTTTACATCTAGGAAAAAATATAAAAAGTACCAAACATATTATATTTATAATAAACTTTCCATTTTAGCTAATTTAGTCATAAACTTATTGCATTTGTGTCAATTTAGTTCTAAATATTTTGATAATTTACTATTTAGTTCTAAATATTTTGATAATTTGTCAATCGAGTCATTTTAATCAATTTTGATCAGAAAATTGTCGACGTGGTAGTCTCATGACCATTGATGCTTACATTGACAATTTTAAAAAATTTTAATTTTTCTTCTTTTTTTCTTTTCTATCCTAACCTTAGGGCAACAAGGGCACAGTGGCCCTTATCAGCCATAGGTGAGGCCATCAACTCTTGCCTCCATCCAAGTGAGGATGTAGAGGCTCTTGACACACAAGTGTTAGCTAGCCATGACAACTAGTGCTCACTAGACCGCTACGTCGATAATTTCCGGCCACAATTGATTAGAATGACTAAAGTTGACAAATCATCAAAATATTTAAGACTAAATTGGCAAAAAATTTATGACAAAAATGACATAATTGAAATGTTGAGAATTGAATTGGCACGAATACAATAAGTTTAAGACTCAATTAGCACAATTGAAATAATTATGACTAATTCAATACAAGTACAATATGTTTAGGACTAATTGGCTAAATTGAAAGGTTTAGAATTAAATTAGCATAAATGCAATAAGTTTAAGATATTTTTGGTACTTTCCCCCAAGATATGTGATGACATTACATGGTGTTACTAATGATTTTGAACCATTCACTTTATTCTTAGTTTAATCATTTGATTCTTAGGTCTCACTAGAAACTTCCGACAAATTTGAAATTTAGGATGCATTTGGTAATATTTATGTTCCAAGAATAATTTCTTTTTAGAATTAGTTTTTATTTCCATTTCAATTGTTGGGAATAGTTTCTGAGTAAAAGTACATATTTAGTAAATGTACAAAATTTCTATCCTCGGAATATAAAAAGAACATAAATGCATTTGATACAACTTATAAATTTTTTTGTGACGTAGAATTTCTTTTAATAATTTTTAATTTTTTTAATTTTTTTCTTTTCTTTTTCTCTTCTTCTTCCTCATCTAGCCAATTGGTGACTGTCAACGGGCAGCTAGGAGGCAACTGGCAACAAGCAGTGTCCGGTGGGTAGTGGACCGGTTTCAAGAGGGAAAAAGAAGAAAATAATAAAAATAAAAGAAAGAAAATGACTTATTCCCTGGAACAAGAAGCAACCTTTCTCTATTTTTTATTTCTGTTTTACATCTATTCAATGGCCATTTTTCTATTTTAGGGAATAAAAAAATTAACTGACATTACCTAATAGATTTCTGTTTTTTTTTTTTTTCTATTCTAGGGAACAAAATAGCATAAAAATAGAAAAATAGAAACGTTACCAAACGAAGCCCTAAGAGCATGTTTAAATAAGCTTTTATTCCTCCACTTGTTCATTTAATTCATTGTTTTGGTGGAGGTTTAATTCATTTATAAATTAAAGTTTTTAACAAGATGTCAAAGTTATATCAATATTTGTTGTTATTGATATATTGCACATGTGGGTTGTCACTGGTCAAGCAAGTGGGAATTTGGGTAGGTCGAAGAAGTACCTAACCCAAATTGGTCAATTTAATCTACATCGACACATTATTATAAAAACAAAATTTCAAAGATCCACAGCCAACCGACTTAATTTGGAATTAACCCATACCTAGTCTAGTTGGGGCTCCAATTCTTGACAATTTTCCCCTTAAAGATCGAAATTCGGGTTTCTCTTTTATGAAAATGAAGCTTTTCCTTAAAAGGAAAAACTTAATACATGAGGTTTCTTAATAGTATCTCCTTTTAATGGGTCTAATGAGTAATTTTCAGGTCTTATCACAAGATTTTTTTTCCCCCGAATCTTCACAAGATTGAATAGTGTTACTATACACACAAATACAAGAGAGAGGTATTGGATAGAGATTGAAGAAATTAGCTTTAATCCCCCTATCCATTGACATACAAATTTCTGTGGCATATATTAAACCGAGGCAAATTGTCCAAAAGTCATAATTCTATTTTAGTTTTGATAATTGAGTCATACATCTTTCAATTTTATCACTTGACTCCTAAACCCTTTCAAATTTTGTCAATTGACTCTATTCGGTTGATTTAAGCCCAAAATCACTAATGTGGACATCAGCCTTCCTACATGGTACGACTTATGCTGACGTGAATGATTTTTAATAATATTTTAATATTTTTCAGATTTTATTTTATTTTTCCTTTCTTATCTTTTCCTTCTTCACTTTCTTTTTTCCCCCTTTTTTCCTCCATCGACCATCGCTAGGCCTCATCATTGGCTAGCAGAGGCCTTCAATGTTAGGAGGGGGTTGCCCTTGCCTAACCTAGCAAATGGCCGCCATTGTTGATTTGGTGAGGGTAGCTCTTGTCAACCTTCGGCAAGCCCTTGCTCAATCGGGCGAATGACAACACCTTGCCGAGTCTAGGGGAGGGTCGCTCTTACCTAGGCTAGCGTGAGCAAGGCCTCGCATGACCTGGTGAAGGGTCACCCTCTATCCTCACTAGCCTAGGCATGAGCTCCCTCACTTGAGGCCGGGAAAGGTAGCCCTTGCTTGAGGCCAGAGGAGGGACAAAGGGAAAAAAGAAAAAAAGTTTAAAAAGAAAAAAAAAAAGGAAGAGAAGAGATCATAAAAGGGAAAAAAATAAGAAGAGAAGAGATCATAAAAGGGCTCAATCATAACACATGTAGCTATATTTAAATAGTTTTACGCCAATCAGGCATGTCCCAAATTACCATCCTTAAGTCTTGAAAACTATTGTAATTGTTGTAGCTTTGAAATAAATTTTCTCGATGGAAATTTTGTTTTTACTCTTCCTTTTATCTAAATCATGGATCGCACATGTATTTTGACTTTTATTAACTCTGACTCGAAACTACTGAAACTTTCACAATACTTAATGTTGGCACATAGAATTTTCACGTATAGTTTTTCCCCTAATTTTTCAAAATCTAAATTTCTTAAATGCAAAAACACATCATGCCATTTCTAATTCCATCATTTTTTTTTTTATGACATACCCTTTTAAAAAGTGTCTATCACAACTAGAAAGCATGTCCACTTTGTGCAATGTCACACAATTCTTCATTTTTTTATGACATACCCAACTCAAGCCCTGTTTAAGTATTTCAAATGGGTTTTGGGACTCTAAAATCCATTGGCCAAATGCAAATAACATTTGATTCTTTTTTTGCTTAGCTTTGAGGAAATACAATTGCATTTCCAAAGGGCTTGAAGAACGTTTAGCTTAAAGCAGGTTTAGAGGTCTTTGGGAAACGTACATCCTTGAAATGCAAGTCTTGACCTGGTCACTGTTCATCACTATTCTTCTCCATGGGTTTGGATGGAGAAGCTAGGTGGAGGCCGATGACCGTTGACTAACAGTGTAGTGTGCAGCGGCAATTGACACGTAGGGGTCATGATCACCCAAAGTGACCATTGCTTGGGGGTCACGACCACCTTATGATTGTTGCCGGGTCATGCGAGCTTAGGAGATCATCGCTTGGGTGGTTGCGACCTAGGCGAGTGTTGCCTGGGTCACAACTCAAGCGGCCACCCGAGCAATAATTGCTTGGGTTGTGCAACCTTAAGCAAGGCTATCCAGCGGTTGTTTTGGTCGATGGTAGCGGACCTTAACCAAAAAATTATTTAAATTATTTAAAAAATATTTAGCAAAAGTCATATACAAAATGTGGTTTTTATCAAACGACATTTAAGTTAAATTGTTTCCCAATGTATTTTAAAATTACAATTTACCAAATGCTATTTGCATTTCGGAAAACCGTTTTAATCTAAAAGTATTTGCATTTTTTCAAGGACATTTCCTCAAAACCGAACCGGATGGGGCCTCAATCTCATGAACACTACTCAATTATTTATCAACCGACACTCGTACATGTAAAACTCTTCTATATTCATATTTTGTTTCACATTTTCTTTTGACAAGGCCAATCCTTTCTCCGCTAGAATTCTTCTTTCGAGATCCGATTTGTTATATATTTTTCCAAGTCACTCTCAAGGATCGAAGAAGTTAGCATTAATCCCTCTATCGACTAATACCCAGATTGCTGCGGCCACCATCACCGCCCACAACACCACCCCGAGCCACCCCAGCCCAATGTTGAGCCACCACTTGCCGCTCTTGCGACGAGGCCTCTTGATCATCAGCCACATGAAGCATGGTAGCACAAACGTCAGGGTGGAAGTCATCCCCCCAATCAGTGGGGCTAGACTCCCTAGGAAGGGAAGCGCCACCGCCACGAAGAAGGTGAGGCAGCCGAAGAAGACCCTAAGGGACGTGCGGGCCCGCCGCGAGCAGCGGCAATTCCTGATGCCGGTGTATCGGAGCTCTAGGTTGTCGAAGGCTGGCATGGCATAGATCTGGAATGCGCTGAGGCAGTTGGCCACAATGAGGAGGTAGGTTAGGCCCATCACGAGCTTTGGTGTGTCATGACCATGAAATTGAGGGAAAGCGACGTATAGTCCTTCGTTTGGGATTTTGCTTCCATAGGCCCAAAACCCACCAATGGCTAAAGAGTATAACCAGAGAGCGATGAGTGAGTAGGCGATGATCACAGCCCTCCGCATGGACTCTTTGGATGAGCATTTCGAGGTTGAAGGCAATGTTCCCTGCAACACAAAATAGACACAAGGCAAATCATCATTGCTGAATGAGTGTTGGATATGAAACCCTAATCGCGGCGGGCCTGATATTGCTCGGTTCTAGGGGAAAAAGCTATCTAGAGTCTCATGAGTTTTATCCGTTGCAACCAATGCAACCAAGGACGGAATAGATTCCTCATGGTCATTGAAAAGCAAAGAAATTAGACAAAAGAAAATATGGTCATTTTACCTGAATCTCAAGCACAAGGTTGTGACCTCTAAAAGATAGTGCGATGATCCCGATGGCATTCAGCACGCTGCCGATTCTCGCCTCCTCCGACTTTGCCTCAATCAACGGTTCGTAAGACACGCCCTCGGGCCTACCTTTGGCGACAGATAGGATCCAAATCAGGGCGCCGTACCCAACAGCCGCGATTGCTCCAAAAAGTGAGACTATGGCTATCGAATTTAGATTTGGTAGTTGAGCTATTACGATGGCTATGCACGTGAACAACAAGAACCACTCCACGCCGTCCAGTGGCCTGATGTGACACGCGGCACCATCTCTGCCGCACACGGTGTTGAAGAGAAGCTCCATGGCCCCCCCTCCGTTGATGATCAACATCACGCACGTGCCCCCCGATAGGTACATCACGGGGAATAGAGCAAGCAATTTTCCCAACCTTGATCCTAAAATATCATTATAATACATAAATTAAATTTTGATTTCTGACAAACCAATTTGGCTAATTACTATTAATAGCCGATTTTCCCATGACGAAAATATAATAGAAAATACATCACCCTAAAATTAAAACAACATTCGATTTGACTTATGCTAATTATCATTAATAGACTAAATTTTAAACTCGAACTCATGCTCAAACTTTGCAATTCGGAAATACTAAACTTTCTTTTTTCTCTAATGTAAATTAATTAAATTGATAACAAATATTTAATATATAGAGGCTTACCGAAGGCATCAATAGAGAGGTGGAGGAATCTGCTGTAGCGGGTTCGAGGAACGGATTCATGGAGCTCCACGAGAGCCCATATGGTGTAGAGTTGCCATAGAAACCCTATGGACAGAGTGATAATTCCCCAAACCCTTCAAAATTTTACAAAGGGTATAATGAGATAATATTCAATAATAACAAATAAGATAGATTTTAAAAAATATAGGTAATCAAAAGTTAAAAAAGACAAATTTTACCCAAAGCCATTAAATGGAAAGAATGGTAGTTTTTCTTTTAAAGCATGATCACTTAATATATAGGATATTCTCCACTTCCTCCGGCACCTCTCGTGCAATATATGGGAAAATATTCTCCACTTCCTCCGGCACCTCTCGTGCAATGTATGGGAAAAAGTGGGTCATGGAATAGGCAAAGTAACAAATAGTGGATTTTCCATTAAAAAAAAAAAAAACCCAAAAGCCAAAATTTTCTACAAAGCTGCCGTTTTTTACGGGGAAAAACATCTATATCATGCTATCTGGCCTTAAAATAAGAAAAACGAATATGGGTAGTCGCCAAACTTCTTTAAAAAATTGATGAAAATGGTTCTATAGTTACAGAACTCGATCGGTGATGGTCTAGTAAGATTCTTGCACCAAATGATATCTACAACATAAAGACACTTTATCCAGAGTTTTGGATGAGTGGTACCGACGAACTTAGTGGGAATACATGCAAAGAGAAAAGACACTGCATCATCGAGACACCAATTTTTCTATAGACATATCATTAAGCACGCTATCAGTGCGAAGAGAAAGATCATTGTACGGGAAGTTGAGGATAGTATGATCAGTACGCAGGTGCAAATGCCAAAAACTAAAAATCCGCGCTTCTTTTAAGGGTGAGAACTTGAATTCCGAAGTATGTTACATTTTTTTAAGTAATAGTAGGTCCATTGTCAATGCGAAGAGAAAGATCACTTAAGGATTATTTTGCCGCTAATTTTCACCATATCACTTGAAGATCACATGGGTGAGAACGTGGAGACCGGAATCGAAGGGATATCCTTCGCAAGATCATCATCCATTTAAGAATTAAAAGAACTTTCTAATTCATATAATTCAAAAACATTTCGGAGCGAATTCACACCTTCAAAAGAACTCGCTCAAAAGTTTTTGTCTTCTTATGTTGATTTGTCCAAGTCCTAGGATTCCATTCCAGCCTGCCGTAGATTCCATGGCCTCGTGGAGTGCAAGTCAATATTTAAACTTTCATCAAAACCCTTAAGAAATCCAAGATTCTTCTTTTCTCCATTTTTTTTAAAGCAAAATCAAGAAAAACACGGAGAGATTCTCCAAAAAAATCTTAAACTTATTGTAATTTTGTCAATTCAATTACAAACTTTTGTTTTTGTTAATTCAATCATAAATCTTTTCATTTGTGTCGGTTGAGATCATGTAGTCAATTTTAGCCTACCGCCACTGATGTGGTGTTATTGGTGCTGACGTGGCAATTTTAAAATAATATTTTCATGTTTCTTATAATTTTTTCTTTAAGTTTTTTCCCCTTCTCCTTCCCTTAAGGCTGGCAAGGGCATCTCAGCCTTTGTCTAGACTAGGCTAGAGCCGCAACACCCTTGCCGACACTGGACAAGGGTGAGGGGCTACGTGCCCATGCCCTAGCCAGCACGGGTGTCGCACCCTATAGGTGAGGGCTGCAACACCCTCATCTAGTGCCAGCGACCCTCCCTACCCTAAGAGAATGGGAAGGGAAAGGAGAAGGAGGAGGGAAAATTAGAGAAAATAAAAGAAAAAAATTTTAAATTTTAAATAAGTATTAAATTGTTGCGTTAAAATTGCAGTGTCATGTCAGCCTCAACCGGTTAAAATTGATCGGATGGACTCAACTAGCACAAATACAAAATATTTAGAATTGAATTGGCCAAAAACTTTTATGATTGAATTTGTATAATGATAATATGTTTAAAATTTTTATAGTAATTTTTCCGAAAAAACGTCTGTGATATTGTATTCCCCCAATAAGTCTGGGAGGCCGTATTCTCCAATAGGCAAAAGACAAAATCTCCATCAAGAAATGAAGAAATGAATGAATCCCAGTAACAAAAGAATTACCAACATAAATATAGTATAAAGACGACGAGATGAATGACTTTGGCTTACCAACCAAGAGAAGCGAAGGCAACGGGAAGCATCAGCGCCTGAATCCCCAACCCGGAGCACAAGAGGTGGAACACCGCTGATGCGGTGCTGCCGCCCCTCGACTCTGTGATCGGGAGCCATCCGTCCCGAGGGTCCCGAGGGTTCGCATCACGAGCTGCAGCCGCTGCCTCGGCAGTGTACTCGTCCGCGATGGAGCCAGTCATGATGGCGATGGTCACATGGGTGGACTCGGTAAAGACGGCAATGCCGTCGGGCGTCGAGTTGGCAAATTCTACTGCTACTTCCCCCATACGTATTTGATATCCCCGACTCGAGATCTCGAACTTCACTTATAAGGAGAGAGATGAGAGGGGGTGGGTTGGTGGAAGAAGGTTGATGGCGACATGTGACCATGATACAATGCATATATATATATATATATATATATATATATATATATAGCGACGTGTACAGTGCAACCGCGAGCGGAGGAGGACTGCATGCTGGCGTCACGACCGACGCGGGTTGTGGCGACTGCAATGACGATTGCTAAGCTGTAGCAGTCGAGTCACGCTGGCGTTTGATGACTACTTCACACTTTTTATATTACCGCGCGTTCCACACCATCATTTTTTATTTCTTTGGTTTGTTGATGAGGGGGGCAGGTTTAACTAAAAGTCCGAGGGTCGACTTAATCGGCGCCGCGTGATGGACGATGTTCTCTAGAAAATGTAATATTCTGGACGCTGCATGGGGAGGTGTATATCGAAATACATGTGACCTGGATAAATAATTATGTGATCTCAATATTTTATCAATTTGTTGTGTCTTTCTGTATCGAAATTGATTTTCTTTTTGAACGTGATTAAGAATATCTCTAAAAAAATGTACTATTGAGAGGACAGTTGTAATCTTTGAAACTCTTATTTAATAATGTATTTTTTTAAAAAAATATTAATGTATTTTCGCATCAAAACGCCTGAAACGGACGCCCAGGGACGACGTGATGACGTCAGCGTCGTGATCTCACCTTCGTGACGTCATTAATGGGAACGCTTTTGTCAAGGTCTACGCTGATTAAGTTTCGAGAAGAAGAAGAAAACAAAGAATTAGATCTTATTCTAATTCATGTTAGTCCAGTAAATTACGCAATTTTATATACAATTCGTACGAAAAAGTTGACTATATACTATTAAAAGAAATTGATGTGGTGGCCTCCCCAAATATGTATTTTTTTCTCTATTGCCGAACTATATTCTTACCAAATATGCTAGATACATAAAATGGTAGGACAGCAGAATCGGCATCAATGAAAAAAAATCTTCTCCCGGTGCCAATCAAATTTGGAATCGATCTTATAGGGCTAGACAGAAGATTTTAAGCAAATATGAGATGGCATTCGGTGGTGGTACCAATGATTGTGAACCATTCTATTTATTCTTAGCTTGTGATTTGATTCTCCGGACTGCTAGAATCTTTAGGGACTATTTGACACAGCTCTTTTCCCTCCACTTATTCACTTATTTTATTTTCGAGAATCGACTTTATGGTATCAAAATTAAATTCGACATCCATTATTAGCGGTTAATCAATCATTACACATGTGGGTAGTCATTATCTCAACTCCCCTATTCTTTTGTGGTTTTGTTTTGGTTTTCAAGGAAAATGATTGATTTGATGAATATATCCATAAAAATGATCGCTTGTATCAAGATGGACTCTATGATTGCCTGAAAATGTAGTAGTAACAAATTGATTTGAGTCAAATATAGCAAATGGGATCTTAAAGAGCATTTCTTAGGAATTGAAATTTTCACTTTTAACTCAACATAAAGGAACTAGGGGATTTTGCAACTACTTGAAGCAAATGACATGTATTTTGATTAGTCAAAAATAGAATGATTTGGAAAACATATTTCAAAAAATGAGTGGTTGTATCTCTAAAAAAAATTAGTCAATGAATACTATATTCATCATTGGCAATAATTTATGTCTAAACAATTTCATTGATGAGAATAATATTTTTCGTTCATTTGTTTCTATAAGTGACAAAAGCAGTTGTTTTTTTTTTTTTTTTTTTTTGGAAATGTTTTCCAAAATATTGATTTTCCGTAAAAAAAAAAAAAAAAATGCATTGTAGATATCACCACGAAACACGATTTTCTCTAATTTTCCTTATCTTCATTTTTTTTTTTGGTTGCAAATTCTGTTTGACTCGAATTTCCTTACTAGTACTCTTGGCATGATTAACAATCGAGAAGATATCAAGTAAAAATGTCATATTTCAAACTAAGCAAAATAAGGAGAGGAAAAAAAAAGAAGAGAACCTAATTGGGTCGAATTCCCTTATGATGCTTTTACTAATAAGTCTTCATTGACTCAGAGGGAAATGTTTGGGAGACGCGTGCGAGACGTGTAACTCTCAATTTTTCTCCTCTGAACAGTCAAAGACACGTCGTTTCCAATCGGTCTTTGTTTCTCACAGAAAAAGAAGAAAACGAGCGAATAGAGTAAAGCCATCCTTGTTGCTTTCCCATTGCTACCTTCACTTTGGTCTTTTCTCAAACAAACACGGTTATTTTCCAAATGCTCCAGATGCAAATCAAGGCTTGAGATTATTTCCGTAATGACCCCATCTATTCGAGCAGTGATCATTTTGAGAGCATGTCTCGACTCATGAATTGCTCAACAGGTCATCTCCCAACTGACATGGGACCCTTGAATGTCACGTTTTCGAGTTTCAATACATGGCTATGAAGCTTCTTTTGGACATATACGAGTCAATTCGCTTGTCCAAAAGGAACGCCGACTTTCTATCATCTGAGATTATTCCTAATTTTACGTGGTTATTTTTTCATGGGAATCTATTAATGACATATGGGACAAAAGTTACATGGCTCGGCTACCGAATAATATATTACGTCATATTTCTTCAAATTACATAAAAAAATATTGGCATTACTATAATAGAAATCAGATGGATAGTCCCTATTGGTATTCGGTCTATTCCCATGTTCCAATCTTTCCATTTTTTTAAACCATTTATTGGGTAAAGTCTTCCGATTATATTTGAAAATAAAGTTTTCATCCATAAAGATAAAGAAAGCTTTCTTGTAGTTCCGCTTGTTACTCCCTCTAAAATTGAAGAAAAACTTGACATAGATCGCCAAGTTAGTCCAACCAAAAAAGAGGGAGAATTACCAAAAAAAATCTTCAACCTATTATAATCATGTCAATTTAGTCATAAAAATTTTTGTGATTAATTGACTTATAAACTTTTTGTATTTATGCCAATTCAATCTATCCAATTAATTTTGGCTGAAAATTAGTGGCGTGGACATTAGACGTTGGCCATCGTATGTAGCACAACCAGTGCTGAAGTGTATAATTTTTTTTAATTATTCTTTTCTTATTTTCTTTCTTCTTTTGTTTCCTATGGTTGGTGAGGGTCATTGGCCCTCACCCCTCACCCAAATCTGGGTGAGGCCATAGCAGTTGTGGGCGATGGCAGCCTCACCCATGTTCAGGCCTCCCACTTGATTTTTCCTCTTTGAAACATCACAATGGAACCTAGAGAGGAAACCCTCAAGGCCTACCCAAAAACTTCTTTCTCTCTCTCTCTCTCTCCGTCCCTCCATCCCTCCTAGTTTGGAGTCGAGTACATTGTGCTTGCAATTGGAGATGAAGCTTGTGGCCGTAGTCAAAGGTAGCCATGGCCTCACCTATGGTTGCTATGGCCTCACCCAGATTTGTATAAGGCTCGATGAGAGCTGGCAAGGCCTTCATAGCCCTTGCCCAGTGGCTAGTGCGCTTTGGCGACCCTTGCCAGCCACATGTGGAAACCAAAGAAGGAAGAAAATAAAATAAAAAATAAAAAATTAATAGAAATTTTCATGAAAGCACCAACAAATTAAAAAATTTATCCATATTAATGTTGATCGCACACATAAAATGACTAGCATTCACGTCAGCTAAGATAATGACAAATTTGGCACTATGAAGACTAACTCTTTGAATTTGTTTTCATTTATTTATAGAGACCGTTGAAGCAAAATGCCAAGATGGACTTGTCTTCCATTTCTTTGGTTAGAATAAATCCAATTTCAATTTGTACCATTGTCCAATGAAATGCTATGCACTGTAGAAAAATTTGGAAGACCCATACAAGATGTGAACTCTCAATTTTTTCCTCTTCTGAAAAGTAAAAGGCTCGTCGTTTCTTCTAACAAAGAAGAAAACGTGTGAATGGGGGGAGCCATCGAGGTTGCTTCCCAATTTCTGCCTACATTTTGGTCTCATTTTAAAAGATCATAGTCATAGCTTCATATGAAAATTAGAGCCGCTCCATTATTTCCTTAACAATTCGACCAGTTACATGTGAGCCAAACCCTCAAAAGGAGTACTCGAAGTACATAAGGTGATGGCAATTTGGAGATGAGTATTGATTTGTGAATCACTTAATAGGTTGCTTTTGAAATGAGTTAGGGCTTTGCATATTGCACTTTCAATTTAAAAAGAACAACTATAAAAATGTTTTCAATGATATTATGCTGTTTCGCTTACGTCAATTGGAGATGTACGAGTATAAAGCATGCAACTTCTCAGAAAAAGAAACCCCGACTTCCTTTCATTCCTCTAAATGTATTTATCTTGTGAATATAAAATGGAAATAATTATATCTTTTTGGGTATTTAAATCGTTCTAGACATATTATATTGGTAATTGATAGAACAAAGACAAAAATTTAGTTCAAAATTAAAGGGGAGAAGTACACTAGAAGGGCCTTAACTTGTGTACGGTGCTCAAGAGTACTACAACTTTTCGTCGGCTCACTTAAGTGCCACATTCTAGGAAAAAAAAACGATTACTTAAGTGCCAATTCCAATCTAAGTTGTCGAAAATCTGACATGGTAATATTTTAATAATTTCTCAATCATACGTGATTTGTCAACATGCCTAATCATTATATAATCTCTAAATGACATCCTATAGCAAGTTAAAAAAGTGATCACTTTAGTACTAGTGTTGAAAAAAATGATCACTTCGATCACTTTGGTACCAATCTTAATGAAAAAGTGATTATTTCATTGACTCAAAAACCCTTAAACGATATCATATAATAAGTTAATAAGAGATCACTTTAGTATCGGTCATTGTAGAAAAATGATCACCTTAGTTCCAATTGTTATTAAAAAGTGATCACTTCAGTGCCAATCTTTATAAAAAAAGTGATAACTTCAATGCCAAAAAATGCCACATCAAATGACATTTTAAATTATAAAAGCCACTTAATTAGTTTAGTTGGAATTTCTTGCCGAAGGCACTTAAGTGATCGTTTTTCTTCAATTTTAGTACTTAAGTGAGTCGACAAAAAGTTGTGATACTAAAGTGAGCGCTGCATACAAGTTAAGACAATTTTGGTGTACTTCTCTCAAATTAAAGTATTTTACTTGAGTGAAATGATGATTGTTTCATATACTCCAAAAGAATGGTTCAACAAATATACAAGAGATAGAAGTTTTTCTTTTGAAAAAATGTATACTTACACGTGCGCTCACCGCCGGACGAGTAACATATGTAATTGAAACTAGTGTAGTGACTGTATTCCACCACGTGTATATAATCCAACGGCAAGTGCGAAAGACATTCCTTATACTAGCTGCGGACCCAATAAAATTGAGTTTTGGACACTTGGAGTGCCATAACTTGGTACGGAGGGACACTTAAGTGCCATAATTTCGGAAATGTATACTTAAGTACCAGTTTCGGAGTAAAGTGGAACATTTAAGTGCCACTCCGGCCAAAATCCGACCAAATGGTTGACGTGGCAATTTTCCGGCGAGTTGGATGCAAAACAGCGTCGTTTTGCACGCGACGTGGCGAGAAAATGCAAAAACGACATCGTTTTTGTATCGATGTGTAAATAATTAATATAAAAATTAATTAAATTAAATTTAAAATTAATTTTATATAAAATATTCTAAAAAATTAAAAAAAATTAAAATTAAAAAAATTAAAAAATTTAAAAAACTTTAAATTTAAAAAAATTAAAAAATTTAAAAAACTTTAAATTTAAAAAAATTAAAAAATTTAAAAAACTTTAAATTTAAAAAATTTAAATTTAAAAATTTAAAATTTAGAAAACGTAAAATTTAAAAAATGAAAATTTTAAAAACTTAAAATGTTAAAAACTTAAAATTTTAAAAACTTAAAATTAAAAAAATTAATTTAAAATTTTAAAAAACTTCCATATTTAAATTTTAAGTTTTTTTTAATTTTAAGTTTTTTAAATTTTAAGTTTTTAAAATTTTAAGTTTTTTAAATTTTAATTTTTTAAATTTTAAGTTTTTAAAATTTTAAGTTTTTAATTTTTAAGTTTTTAAATTTTAATTTTTTTAATTTTAAGTTTTTTTAATTTTAATTTTTTTTTTAAAATTAAGTTTTTTTTTTAATTTTAAGTTTTTTTAGAATATTTTATATTAAATTAATTAAATTAATTTAATTTAATTTTTATATTAATCATTGTACATCGGACACAAAATGATGTCGTTTTTGTATTTTTTCGTCATGTTAGCGTGCAAAACGACGCCGTTTTACACCAAACTCGCCAGAAAATTGTCACGTCAGTCATTTAGCCAAATTTTAGCCGGAGTGGCACTTAAGTGTTCTACTTTACTCCAAAACTGGTACTTAAGTGTACCTTTCCAAAGTTATGGCACAAGTGCCTCTCCGCCAAAATCTTATAAGACTTGGGCTGTTCTTCTGCCCAATAAAATTTTATTTCTTTATTGTGTTTGTGCTTAATTTCATCGAGTGTATTCTCTTTTCTGAGAAAAAATGAAAGGACAGGAAGACAAAAAGGATCCCACCACGTCTTTCATGGGATGTACTTCTTTTGACTCTGGTCTAACTCCTTTTGATTATGTTTATAAGAAACGGGGGGTCGACCGTCCCCCCAGATTAACGTCAAGCTCAGACAAACTTTCCGAGGAGCAATGATCGATGTTGGTTAAATATTCACTGCATTATACAGAGCATCTGCCATATTGGTTTCACTTCTCCTTTAACAATGAAGACTTTGTTTTAAAGATGGGGCCCCGTTCTGCAGCGTTGTGCTGCACAATACGTGTCCAGATGTAAGAAGAAAGCAACCACGATCTTTCCACACTAGCTAGGAAATGCATTCATAAGCTGTCCTTCGCAAATGACGTATTTGAGCGAAGTGCAAACTTGGTACGCATGATAATAGAATCCTTGGAAGGGAAGTTTTCACAAGATCATATTTCGAATTCAACTTGCGGACGTAAGTAAAGATAGGAGGCGAAGAAAATAGTGAAAAAGGGTCGGTTTTGTATTCAGTGGGGTTGATTTTTGCCGTCCTGAAATTATTGCAGTAGATTAAATTCATAAATACTAATGTATCGATGTTGTACTTAGGATGACTAGTTCTAAGGTGGATCGGCTCTAAGATTGGAATCTAGAACTTGCCTTATAGGTCTCTATTCGGAAAAATCAGACTTGGGAACCGAACCAATTATACTTGGCACTGACGTGGAACTAAACTGGTTGTTACAGGCTGCTCCCGAGTTCTATCGGAGAACTAGGTTTGTTTTGTTTAGCTTGTGATTAGTAAAGCCTGGTTAGTTGAGTTGTCTGTGTGCCTAATTGAAATTTGAGGTTGTTGGTTCCATTCTCTCTAGTTGCATCTCACTTTTTTCTTTTAAAACAAAGGTGTATAGGTCCGGTTCTACCTACCAAAAAGAAAAAAGTCCAATTTTAAAATGGTTCGACCTGGAACAAGCTTGCTTGCTTGGTTCTTGGATTGAACCGACTGTTCTGACATGGGACCCAAAATGGTTAAAGGCCGGAACCTTAGAACCAGTTTGATTCTTCCTGGAACTGGCCTGGAATTGACTGGATATAAGGCCAATTTGGTTTGGTTACCTCATTAAATCAACCTAGTCGCTCACATCTAGTTGTATTTAGTTCTAGATTAATGAGGTGGCCATAACTGAACTATTTTATAAGGTTCAATATATTTGGAGAGTCTTGGATTAATAGTTAATTGCACTTCAGAAAGAGAACCGCATTGCTTCTTCGTCTATTATCGACATAATTTCATCGACTACCAGAGAGTTTATGGAAAATTTGGCCCTCAAATGACATAAGTGATGACTATATTGTAGGTGAAACGACGGACTGAGCCATTGGATAAATTGATGGATTTGTCTCCTCAGTGATATCTGCCGTGGACATGAAATGTCTGACATTATCCCACTTTGGCAACTTATAGGGCCACGAATACAAGTGGGAATCGGCCTCTTTTAGAATGGTACTACCCATTTTCTTTATCATTGTGGAACAAGCTGGGTGGCCACTACACAATCAGTTGGCAATCCAGATCAGACAACAGTTTTTTCCAATCAAATCCACCATCTTCTTTTAGTATGGACGCCTACCCAATTTGAAAAGTATTCAAAAATAAATACATAGATGCAAAAGAAATATGAATTGGCTTTAGTTCGCACGCAAACAGTAAATTTCATATTTAACTCATAAAATGTTTCACTCGAAATGATATTAACATAGATTCAAATTACTACTATGGGTGAAGCCTTTCTTGATGTATATGAATAAGGTGATTCGTTGGGTATCCACGAGATTTGTTGAGTTGAAGATTTGGATACTCTTTGCAATGAGAAAAGGTTATGAGTATGTGCTTATTCTGTCACACCCTAATCCTCGGGCACGCACCCATCCCTCACCTAGGTCGATTAATAGCGACATCTCAAGACGCATCGCCGACTTATTCATTTTTAATATCATGCGGAAACATAATAAAATCCCCAGACAATAAAACAATAGAATAAGAAAGCGGGGCTATATTTTTCGAACCTAAAAAATCACAACCACGCTTTTATACAAAGCAAACCTCATAGTATATATTACAATACATTAACAAAGTCAGATCTATCACACATGGGTTCATGACTCAGGGTTTGCAAAATAGGGTGGGGTCTCAATCTTTGTCGGGGTTATACTCTGGATCCTCCTCCTACTCGTCTTCAGGTTCTTCTTCAGAGTCCTCTTCAGGTTCCTCCCCTGGGTTCTCCTCTGGGTACTCATTTGGGTACTCCTCAACGATCTCTCCTTCTTCCATGCTCCAGCTGGAGTCCACTGTTGATTGCTTTGGAGAGTCGGGATCATCACCCAACTTGGGATCCTTCACATCAATCACCGATCCACCCCTAGAATCTGTTATGCCCTTCCCAAGCGCAACCTCCAAAATGTACCGAGGTACATCAGACTTCGACACAGGACCCTCCCTTCGCTCGTCATGATAGTAATGATACCATGACCGATACCTATGAGGCACCCTCTCGGGTTCACCCACATGGACCCAAACGGTGGATTTTATCATTATATACTCCAATCCTTCAGGGTGAGAGTATCGGAATATGATAACCCACTTCTGTGACTTCCTTCAGTATACCAAAATGCATGGGAGGAGGGAGAGGTGCTACTATCTAGGGACCTAAAATGTTGTCCCACAACGGGGTGAGACTACGTTTCAACAAGTTCTAACCCCCTAAGACCCGATTAGGAAGCCAATACGCCTTAAGGGCTGCCTAAGCACAAGACGAATCAAAAGACTTACCTTGGCCTCAGTTCCACCCTGCAAGTCAATATCATTTACAGATATTGATCAAATCATTAATTAATCGACCTAGTCGATTACATGTCATCTCGACTCTTTCTTAGTTAGCTCATCTCATACTATCTATAAATTCCGCTTATAGCAAGACTGTTCACTACTAAGCTGATAAATATATAGTATAGCTTACTTCTGAAATGATCGGGTATACTGCTTTCTGCTAAGCTGCCATATCGGCCTCCGGTGGATAAAATATACCGATAATTTTCAATCTAAGTTGATAAGGTATACTACTCGTTGCTAAGCTAACATATGGCCCGTAGACCGATATAGTATACGGGTATAATACTCTCTACTAAGTTGACATATCGCCCATAGGTCGATATAGTATACTATCACAATCATACAACCAATTCCATATTTTTATCATTCTGGATAAAATAGCCACGTGTGGGTACATGGTCGGCCTTAGCCAAAATATAATAATTTTACTTTTTGAACATCCCACCAATTTCAATAGCTCATAACATATTTTTGGCACTGTAAACCGATGCCCGGGTAATTTTCTCATTAATTACCAAAATTAATTAATTTAGGAATAAAATCCTAAAATCACAGTTAATTCAATTCAGCATAATTTAGAGCTCAAATAAATAAACAGACCGCATGACAATAACCAGCACAAAATTCCGGTTATCGGCTATCCCAGCCTAATTTTTAAAAATAATTAATTAATTAATTATTCACGAAAAATATTAAATAAATGCAATAAATCCAACTTAGGTCTGTAATACCTAATTAGACGCCGAAACAAACTCGGAAAAATTCCAAGGTTTGTTTAATAAATAATAGCACGAGTCTACTTGCTAATGTCACTATCTAACTACCTAACATGCATCGACAAGGCACTAAATTAATTGCTATACTCTAATTTATCAACCTAATCACACTTAATTAAATCTAATCAACCCATAAGCATTATTAACATACTAAGCGAGGATTAGTGATTCAACTCACTTGTTTATCGAACCGTTCGGTTCAATTTGACGGGGATGCGACGGGGACCGACTTTCTCCAAAGCGGGCCAAACTTTCGAGGCCCAGAACCACCTCAAAATGGGCCAACAAGCTTGCTGGAAACCCTCTCTGTTCTGATATGGAAATGGCTGAAACAGAGAGCAACAAGCTCGATTAAGGGTGGAAATGGATCAAGAAAGGTTGCAAAGGTTAAGCCGGGCCTTGGCGAGCACTCACAGTAGCTGGCAACAGCTCACGGCAACTTGAGTTGCTCGGACAGCCTCGTGGACCCGAGACAAGGATGCTGGAATGGCGAGCTGGGCTCGACAAGGTGGAGGGGCATGCGCAGGGTGGCGGGCGCGTGTGAGGACAAGGACAAGGACTAGCAGTGGCGTGCGACCGGCAGGGCTGCTCTGGTGGCTTCCTTGGTTGTCGGTGGTCTTCGAACAACAAGAATAAGGGGGAGGGTAGTGGACGGTAGGTGAGGAGGAGAGAGGGAAGAGATGAGGGACAAGGGCCCTACCTTGGCCATTTCTTCTCTTCCAATGTCTCCCTTGACCATTCTCCACCAAGCTGTCTTCCTTAGCTGTAATTCAGCCACCTATGCCTATCCTACAACCCTTGAATTGGTCCAAAATGGTTAAGCAAAGGAGGGCATATGAATTTCAATAATTTTCCTCTCCAATTGGACTTCAATCCACTTTGAATCCATTCAATTCGGCTTTGATAAATTCAATCAACACCTCTCCAATCAAATTGGTATTTTTCCTCACTAATTGATTCCACTTGCTTCCCAATTGTGCGATCAAAACGGTCCCAGACTTTTTCTGAACAAAAATGGCTCTAGGACGACTTTTTCTCAAAAAGTCTCGGGTTACAGAAAAATCTTTTGAAACTGAGTCGACGCTCATAGAATTTATTGTGATATGACAGAACCTTCAATTTCTGAAATCGGATTCAAATTCACGGTTACCGGTTAATTTTACTCAGGCGCGTTTTTAGCGTGACCTAGGCTACCGAGTAGTTTTCAGAAATTTTTAGTACAAATGACTCATGATTGACTTTCTTCAAGCCACATTGAACCCACTTGACACATTGGTGACTCTCGGTTGTCGTGAAAATCTCGAGAATTCAAATACGAACACTGGGTATCAAAATGATAGAAAAATCAGGCTAGTGCCGACCGATGAGAATTTTCCAATTTAGGAGTGTCACCCACAATTAGCCACACATCCCAGTTGAATAGACTTATCTCTGATCTTAAATCGATTTTTAACTGTGTCGTAATGGCCTCTAGAGATAAGCACGGTTGAGAAGCCGATTCTTAGTTGAATTCTCAAGTCTATCGCATTAAAATTCCTTAATGGCTTCCCTAGATAGTCTAATTATCTCGAGAGTGATCGACTCTGAGAATAGCCCTATATACGCATCGATGAAATGCCCAATTTATTCAATAGAAAATAGGATTGAAAATCTGGGATGTTACAACTCTTTTCCTCTTATAAAAATTTCGTCATCAAAATTTAAACCATTACAAAACTTAAGCAAAAAGGTAGGGGTATAACTGTCTCATCGACTCTTCAGTCTCCCATGTCGCTCCTTCAATACCGTGGTATTGCTAGATCACTTTGACCAATGGAATGGTCTTTGTACGCAGGACTTTTCTTTCCGATCCACTATCTGAACTGGGCTTTCAACGTATGACACACGATCATCCACATTTAATTTCTTGAAATTAAGCACGTGGGTCGGGTTAGACTCATACTTCTTTAACATCGACATGTGAAAGACGTCGTGCACTTGCGCCAATCTCGACGGCAATGCAAGACAATAAGCTAAGGTCCCAATTCTCTCAAAACGGACCTACATACCTCAAACTCAGTTTTCCTTTCTTCCCAAAGCGTGAAGCTCCCCTCATTGATGACACCTTTAGAAAAACGTTCGATGCTTATCTGCGTAGCTTTTCTAACGACTCTGAGCGGTCTTTAATTTATTTCTGACCACTACCACGGCATCCACTGATTGCTGAATTAATTCTGGGCCTATAATTTTTCTCTCTCCAACTTCATCCCAACATACCGGTGTTTTGCATGATCTACCATACAACGCTTCACATGGAGCCTTTTATATGCTCTACTGATAACTGTTGTTTTAGGCAAATCTACCAAGTGAAGTTATTCTTCCCAACTTCCCTTGAAGTATAGCACACAAGCTCTCAGCATGTCCTCGAAGGTTTGAATTGTCCTCTCAGACTGGCCATCCGTCTGAGGATGATATGCCGTACTGTACTACAGCTTGGTACCTAAGGCACTCTGTAAGCTCTTCCGAAAAGCGGCGGTAAACCTTGGATCTCTATATGAAGTTATCGTAATTGGCACTCCATGTAGGCAAACCACTTGATGCACGTATAGATCTGTGTGTCTATACAAACTGAGGTTCTTTTGAACTGCAATGAAGTGAGCTGACTTCATTAGTTTGTTGACTACTACCCAAATTGAATCATTTCCTTTCTGACTCCTTAGTAGTCCAGTCACGAAATTCATCGTGAAATGCTCCCATTTCCACTCTGGAATCTCTAGAGATTGCAGAAGTCCTCCCAGCTTGTAATGTTGAGCTTTCACCTGCTGACATGTCAAACACTTGGCGACATGCTTGGCGATGTCTGCCTTCATACTAGACCACCAATAGTGTTGACGCAGATTCTGATACATCTTAGTACTGTCCGGATGAATGCTGTAACTGCTATGATGCGCTTCTAATAGAATATTCTCTTTAAACTCCATATCGTCAGGTACAACCAATCGCCCTCGGAACCTCAGCGTTCCATCATCATAAACCTAAAAGTCAGCCTTTCTTTTCTCAGTATTCTCTTAAAGGATCTTTTGCACATCTGGGTCTGCCGGTTGGAGTAACTTGATCCTGATCTGGACATTTGGCTCAATTCTGAGGGTGGCTATAAGACTTGAAAGGTGGCCCACCTCAAACTTAAATACTGAATCTCGAGCTCTATCGATTAAGCTCCACTCTTTAATCAAAATATGAGCAATTGAAAACTTTCGACTCAAAGCATTGGCGACCTTGTTCGCATTTCCTGGGTGATATAAAATATCATAGTCATAGTCCTTCATTAATTCCATCCATCGGCGCTGTCTCATGTTCTACTCCTTCTGAGACAATAGGTACTTGAGACTTTGATGGTCTGTGAAGATCTAAAGTTTTTCTCTACACAAGTAGTGTCTTCAAATCTTCAAAGTAAAGATAATCGCTGCGAGCTCTAAGTCATGCGATGGATAGTTCTATTCATGAGGCCTCAACTGACGGGAGGCGTATGCAACAACTCGGTCATGTTGCATCAGTACGCAATCAAATCCTCTGAATGACGCAGCATTGTAGATCTCGAATCCTCTAGGACCAGATGGAATGGTCAGCACTGGTGCGGTAGTTAGTTTTTCCTTAAGCTCTTGAAAACTACTATCGCACTTGTCTGTCAACACAAATTTCTCTTCTGTCTTCAGGAGTCTTGTCAATGGCGACGCTAATGATGAGAATCATTCCATAAACCATTTGTAATAACTTGCTAAACCCAAAAAAACTTCTAATCTCTATTACTGTAGTTGATCTTGGCCAATTGATCATGACTTCAATCTTGCTTGGGCCCACAGAGATTCCTTCGCCTGAAATCACGTGACCTAAGAAAGCAATACGAGTCACAAAAGCTAGCACTTGCTAAACTTGGCATACAGCTGATGGACTCTCAATGTCTGCAGCACTAGTCTCAAATGACTCTCATGTTTTTCATTACTCCTCGAATACACTAGAGTATCATCGATGAACACGATCATGAACTGATCTAGATATTCCTTGAATACTCGGTTCATTAGATCCATGAAAGTAGCAGGAGCATTCGTCAACCCGAATGGCATCACTGTGAACTCATAGTGACCATACCGAGTACGAAATGTTGACTTAGGCACGTCTTCCTTCTTAATTCTCAGCTGATGATATCCTATCCTCAAGTCAATTTTTGAGAAAATCAACGCTCTTTGCAATTGATCGAACAAGTTGTCGTCGATCCTCGGGAGTGGATACTTGTTCTTGATCGTTACCTGATTGAGTTGTCGATACTCAATGTACAGGCGCAACGAACCATCTTTCTTCTTTACAAACAGAACTGGTGCCCCTCAAGGTGATGCACTGGAATGAATGAATCCCTTATCCAATAGCTCTTGCATCTGCACCTTCAATTCCTTCAACTCAGATAATGCCATCCGGTAAGGAGCCTTAGAGATTGGCTCTGTTCCGGGTGCTAGCTCGATCATGAACTCAATTTCTCTCTCTGGTGGCAATTCTGGCAATTCCTTTGGAAAGACATTTGGAAATTCTTGCACCACAGCAATGTCTTCCATTTTTAGCTCAACAACTCTCGTATCCATGACAGTTGCTAGGTAACCTTAACAACCCTCATCTAACAAACGAGTTGCCTCTGGCGACGAGATTAGGACAATCGAGGGCCCTCCTCGATTTCCAACAAACTCAAAGCTCTTACCCTCTAACGGGTCAAATTGAATCGCCTTACGATAGCAGTCCATTATAACTCGTTGCTTGGTGAGCCAGTTCATGCCAATTATCAAATCCAAGTCATACATGGCTAGGACTAACAAGTCTATTTTCCCCACTCACTCACCAATCGCTAACTTGCAACCAGAATAACCCAAAGCAGCAATAACTTTATCCTTCAATGGTGTAGATATGCAAACTGCCAACTCCAACAATATAGGATTTAATCCTAATAACTTAACATACTACTTGGCAATAAAGGAATGAGTTGCTCCTAAGGCAAATAAAGTGTAAAAGCAGGATGGTCATTCAGCAAAACAATACCTACGATCACGTCAAGCGCAACCTCTGCTTGACTTTGTGTGATGGCATACACCGTGCCCTGAACTGGTGGTCTCAGCTGACCTCCTTGCGGCGCGTTTTGAGGCGCATACCCTTTGATTTGTCCCATAGGTGGCGGTGGTGGCAACTACGGTTGTCCTCTTGGTCTATTGGGACAATCTCTAGCTTTGTGATCCTGCTGGCCACATTCAAAACAGGCACCCATCCTTCAGGGGCACTGATTCACAGCATGTCGTCTTCCACAAAGGCGACACATCTCAATCCAACTTGGTCTAGACTTGCCAACTCCACCCTTCCTGTTGGGCGGGATCTGGAATCTACTTCTAGGCATGAGCCTCTTTCCCTGGCGATTTCCTTCTCGATGTGAAGTAAACCTCGATCCAGACGAGGTGACTTGCTCAATCAGGCTCCTTTCAAGTAGCTATGCTCGACAATAGATTTCTCGGTAATCGACTAAATTGAATGGCACTAACGGCTGCTTCAACTCTTGTCGAAGGCCATTCTTGAACCTTCGAGCTTTCTCTTCAGGGTCTTCAATCAGTCTTGGAGCATACTAAGGTAACTTTGCAAATTTGACTCCATATTGGTCAACAGTCATTGACCCTTGACGGAGTCACAGAAATTATTCTATCTTATGCTCTCTTGTGTTCCTCGAAAAGTATTGCTCATTGAACGCCTTGAGGAATGCATCCCACAGCGGGGCCACTCCTTCAGGAAACACTATCTCTCTGGCGGCTCTCCACTAGGTGTTAGCATTGCCCTACAATTGATGTACTACCAAGGTTACCTTCTTTGCCTTAATGCACATCAGGAGTGCGAAGGCTTTCTTCAAATCTTAGATCCACAGTGAAGCTGCCTTAGGGTCTCCAGTACCCGAAAATCTTGGCAGGCTCAATTTTAAAAACTATTCCACTAGCTTGTGGATCGGTCTTTCTCTCTGCACCTCCATGTTCTCAACCAGAACATCGGCAGGCGCGACGACAGCTTGATTCTGGCCCACTACCCCATCATTTCTCGCATGGCGTGCAAATCTTGGGTGATCCCAATGGTTCCTTGATCACCTGGGGCTACAACCCCAGCACCAACAGGACGTGGTGCTACGCCACTCGCGCTAGCCTGTGTTGGCACTCGATCTCGGCCTCCTCAGCTAACGACCCTGGTCGGCATCCTACCCCAAGTTATGGCGCTATTGGTCCTCTTGGCAGGAGTTCTTGGCTCTTGACCACTCATGGCTCAGCTTTCTTTACTGAAGCTTGCCTCCAATTCTACACTGAATTAGAAACAGAGTGATCCAAACAACAAGCAAGTCTACCAAACAACTATCCTAGACATGCACCAGCATGAATTTAAATGTCATTCTTACTACTATCCCATGGTCCATCGCACCTTATCACTCCAATCCCTAACCATTGCTCTGATATCACTAAACAGGGATGTCATGCCCCGATCCTTGGGTACGCACCCATCTCTCACCTAGGTCGATTAATAGCGACATCCCAAGACGTATCGCCGACCCATTCATTTTTAATACACATGCAGAAGTATAATAAAATCCCTAGACAATAAAACAATATGATAGGAAAGCAGGGCTATATTTTTCGAACATGAAAAACCACAACCACGCTTTTATACAAAGCAAACCTCATAGCATATATTACAATACTATTAACAAAGTCAGATCTATCAACATGGGTTCACGACTTAGGGTTTGCAAAACAGGGTGGGGTCCCAATCTTCATTGAGGTCATACTCTAGGTCCTCCTCTAGATCCTCCTCTAACTCCTCTTTAAGTTCTTCTGGGTCCTCTTCCGGTTCCTCTTCCGGGTTCTCCTCTAGGTACTCCTCAACAATCTCTCATTCTTCCATGCTACAGTTGGAGTCCACTGCTGATTGCTCTGGAAAGTCGAGATCATCACCCGACTTGGGATCCTTCGCATCAATCACCGATCCACCCTTAGGATTTGTTGTGCCCTTCCTGAGCGCAACCTCTAAAATGTATCAAGGTACATCAAACTCCGGCACAAGACCCTCCCTTCACCCATCATGATAGTTACGATACCATGACCGATACCTATAAGGCACCCTCTCAGGTTCACCCACATGGACCCAAACGGTGGATTTTATCATTACATACTCCAATCTTTCAGGGTGAGGGTGTATCGGAATATGATAACCTACTTCTGTGACTTTTTTCGGTAAACCAAAATGCACAAGAGGAGATGAAAGTGCTGCCATCTAAGGACCTGAAATGTTGTCCCACAACGGGGTGAGACTACATCTCAGCAAATTCTAATCCCCTAAGACCCGATTAGGAAGCTAATATGCCCTAATGGCTGCCTAAGCACAAGACGAATCAAATGACTTACCTTGACCTCAATTCCAGCCTACAAGTCAATATCATTTATAGATATCGCAAATCACATCAATTCATAACATCATATCAAATCATTGATCAATCGACCTAATCGATTACATGTCATTTCGATCATTTCTTGGTCGGTTCATCTCATACTATCTATAAAGTCTGCTCATATTAGGACTGCTCACTGCTAAGCTGATAAATAGATAATGTAGCTCGCTTCTAAGATGATTGGGTATATTGCTCTATGCTAAGCTGCCATATCGCCCTACAATTGATATAGTATACTCGACAATGCTCAATCTAAGCTAATAAGGAATACTGCTCTATACTAAGTTGACATATCACCTGTAGGCTAATATAGTATACTGGTATACTGCTCTCTGCTAAGCTGACATATCGTCCATAGGTCGATATAGTATACCATCCCAATCATACAACCAATTCCATCTTTTTATTATTCTCGATAAAATAGTCGTGTGTGGGTACACGGTCGACCTTAGTCAAAATATAATAATTTTACTTTTTGAACATTCCACCAGTTTCAATAGCTCATAACATATTTTTGGTGCTGTAAACCAATACCTAGTAATTTTCCCATTAATTACCAAAATTAATTAATTTAGGAATAAAATCCTAAAATAACAGTTAATTCAATTCAACACAATTTAGAGCTCAAATAAATAAACAGACTGCACCACAATAACCACATAAAATTTCGGTCGTCGACTATCCTAGCTTAATTTTCGGAAAATAAATAAATAATTAAATAATTACAAAAAATATTAAATATATGCAATAAATCCAACTTAGGCCTGTAATTCCTAATTGGACACCGAAGTAGACCTGGAAAAAATCCAAGGTTCGTTCAATAAATAATAGCACGATTCTACTCGCTAATGGCACTATCTAACCACCTAACATGCATCAGCAAGACATTAAATTAATTGCTCTACTATAATCTATCCACCTAATCACCATTAATAAAATCTAATCAACCCCTAAGCATCATTAACCTACTAAGCGAGGATTAGTGAGTTCAACTCACTTGTTTATTAAAACATTCGATTCAATTCGACAGGGACGTGACGGGGACCAACTTTCTCCAAAGTGGGCCAAACTTTCGAGGCCCGGAACCACCTCAAAATGGGTCAACAAGCTTGTTGGAAACTCTCTCTATTATGATATGAAAATGGTTGAAACAGAGAGCAACAAGCTCAGTTAAGGGTGGTAATGGATCAAGGAAGGTTGTAAAGGCTAAACCGGGCCTTGGCGGGCACTCACAGTGGTTGGTAGCAGCTCATGGTGGCTTGAGCTACTCGCGCCTCCTGGACGTGAGATAGGGATGTTGGAATGGCGAGCTGGGTGCAGCAAGGTGGAGGGGCACGTGCGTGGGCGAGGGCGCGTGCGAGGTCGAGGATGGCGACCGACGGTGGTGTGCGACTGGCGGGGCTACTCCAGTGGCTTCCTTGGCTCCTAGTGGTCTTCGAACAACAAGAATAAGGGGAAGGAGGGCAGTGGACGGCAGGTGAGGAGGAGAGAGAGAAGAGATGAGGGACAAGGGCCCTACCTTGGCCATTTCTTCTCTTCCAATGTCTCCCTTGACCATTCTCCACCAAGCTGTCTTCCTTGGCTATAATTCAGCCACCTATGCCCATCCTACAACCCTTGAATTGGTCCAAAATGGTTAGGCAGAGGGGGGCATACGAATTTCAATAATTTTCTTCTTCAATTGGACTTTAATCCACTTTGAATCCATTCAGTTCGGCTTGGATAAATTCAATCAACACATCTCCGATCATATTGATATTTTTCCTCACTAATTGATCCCACTTACTTCCCAATTGCATTATCAAAACAGTCATTGCCTTTTTTCTGAACAAAAACAGCCCTAGGACGATTTTTTCCCAAAATGTCCCCAAAATATCTCGGGTTGCAAAAAAATCTTCTGAGACTGAGTTGACGCTCCTAAAATTTATTGTGACATGATAGAACCTTCAATTTTTGAAATCGGATTCAAATTCACGGTTAATTTCACTTAGGTGTGTTTTTAGCTTGACCTAGGCTACAGAGTAGTTTTCAGAAAATTTTAGTGCAAATGACCTATAATCAATTTTCTTTGAGCCACAATGAACCCCATTCGACACATTGGCGACTCTCGGTTGTCGTGAAAATCTCGAGGATTCAAATATGGACACAAGGTACCGAAACGATAGAAAAATCAGTCTAATGCCAGCTAACGAGAATTTTTCAATTTAGTGGTGTCACCCACGATTAGCCATACGTTTCAATTGAATCGACTTATCTCTGATCTCAAATCAAATTTTAACTATGCCATAATGGCCTCTAAAGATAAACACGATCGAGAAGCCGATTCCTGGTCGAATTCTCAGGTCTATTGCATTAAAATTCCTTGATGGCTTCCCTGGATAGTCTAGTTATCTCGAGAGTGATCAGCTCTGAGAATAGTCCTATAGGTGCGTCGATAAAATACCTGATTTATTCAATAGAAAACAGGATTGAAAATCAGTGATGTTACATATTTCGTCTACAAACACATACATATGTGTAGTTAAGACGCATAGTATTAATGTAAAACACAAGTTTTGATGACTTTAAAAGACATCATTGAGTTAAAAAAAAAAAAAAAAAAAATTGGATACTCTTCGCATGACTTTAAGATATATTGTGTTAATTTAAGTTTGTACCAAAAGAATTTAGCCAAGTAACAATGCATACGTGGGTAATATGGGATCAAAGACGCGTTTGACCTCTAACATGTTTAACTTGGCACTAATAATATTGTAAAAAGGCGGCCTCACCCCGAGCAATTTGTTATCACAATATTGTATGTTTTAGTGGTAGCTCATTCATGTGCACACGACTTTAAAATAGATTGTGCTAGGACTTATTTATTAGCACATAGTCCTTACACGTATTGGCGAATATGGGATTAGTAATATATCTCCAACATTTTGAAATCACAATTGTTTGACTCTCAAATAGGATTAGAAACCTATTTGTCAGCAGGAAGTTTGACAATAAGATGAAGTAATTTGATCGATTCTTTTTAGTTAAGAACATGAATAAGTTGAGGTAAACCTAGTATTATTAGCATTTCTTATTTAAATCATTCAAAATATTGTTGGGAAAATCCTATATATTGTTTTGACGATGACAAAGACAATCAAATCTACTAACATATTTATTAATTGAGTAGTACTAGGTGATGTATACACAAGGCACAATGTTGATGATGTCATAAACAACAATTGGAGGTTCTGATGTGAAGAGTGTTTTGCCACTATCAAGAGTATTCCTACTGATATCAAGGGATCACTATAAACATCTAGGGTGAACAAAATATTGGGCTTGTTTACAAGTTGGAAGGATCTTCAATTAATGTGAACATCTAGAAGTACCTTGATTGATGGTGAACAAGTTGAGAAGAACAGGGATGTTCATGATGGCTTGGAAAGATCAACATGAGGTCAAAAGTTGGATATACTTGGTGATGATGAACAAGCCCAAAATAAGAATGTCGGATAAAGCTTAGAAGAACCATGAAGGTCACCAACTTGATAGAGTCATAATCATCAATGTGCTTGGAAAGACCATAAATTAGATTAGTAGGATCGTTATCAAGAGTAGCAGATTGTTAGAAAGAGTAGTTGGCTTAAATGAATGAGGTGGGAGATTGATGATATCAATGACTTGTGTGACTTCAGCGAAAACTAGGTACAAGGATGGGGATTTTGATAGGTAGGAAAACAAATAAAAAAATGCTGATGTGTTCATGATGACTTGGAGGTACCATTGTCAATATTTTCATCAAAATGGCACCTTTGAAAGCTGAAATACTTAAGAGGATCATTGGATGATTGATTGTAAGGTATTCTACATGATTTGTTAGCGGATAACATAAATAGATCGGTGATAACCTGCACGTCCTAATTATGGGCAAGTGATAATGCTCATATTGAGTCCTAGATGACATTCATCACTTGCTCATTTGATTGAAACATCAATCAAGATGAAAATTACCATTATAAAGGTTTAGAATCCCAAAAAGAGCATGAGAGTTGATCAGGAGCAGTTATGGCATTCATGCGCATTGGACATATAGACAAAAGTATAGTGACATTGTTCTGGAAAGCTATTATTGTCAAAGAGATGTTATCGATGTTGAAAAGTCATTCTAATGATTTCTAACGATGTTCTATTGCTGACAACGATAGAACTAACAGCTACTTGAGGATTTCAATAGGGAATAGTCATTTGAGAATGGATCACTATATAATGAGTCAATGAGAAGGAGTTAGATTGAGTGGAAATAAACCAAACTTATCTAGTACTTTAATCTTCTTCTTTGTTCTATTTTTGTTGGTAATAGTTGCGTATCCTGATGTCAATGTCTGTAAGTTGTTGGTGTTTGTAATCAATGACAAAAACAAGTGTACAAGAATGATAACAATACGTAAATCCTGATAGTGTAACCTATTAGAAATGCGATTCTTTTTGATTGTAACTTGTCTTGAAGATTAATAGTGGATTCCAATCTTATTATGACCGTTAGTGTTAAGAGTGGGCATAGACTTGGGATAAAGGTGAAACTCTATATAATTGCTTGCAATATTTTCTATCTCTTCACTGTTAGCATTACGTGTTCATTATCATCACTATGTAGTAAATAGCTACACACGCATGTGATTATATTCTATTTTTGCTACTATATGAAATTTAACTTGTTATTTTCTCCAAATATTTTTCATTGTTCTTAGACAACTTATTCACCTTCCTCAAGATTGTATTGTTTGCCCCCAACAAATTTTGATATGCAAAGAATACTTACGCCCTTACGCCATATATTATAATTTTTTGGCCGTATGGTTTTATTAAAGGATAAGTGCATTAAAAGTCCTAAAACTTATCATGAAAATAAAATTGAGTCCTAAAACTTTTGAAAAGTGCAATTAAGTCTTAAAACTTATCACGAAAGTTCAATCAAGTTCTAAAACTTTCAAAATGTGCAATAAAGTCCTAAAACTTGTCTCGAAAGTGCAATCGAATCCTGAAATTTTCAAAAAGTGCAATCAATGGAATGACTTATATTGAACCATTTTGACAAGTATTAGGAGTTAATTGCACTTTTTGAAAGTTTTAAGACTTAATTGTACTTTGTGACAAGTTTTAGGACTTAATTGCATTTTCATGACAAATTTTAGGATTTCCAATGCACTTATCCCTTTTATTAAAGAATGGGCAAAAATTGAAGCTAGGATCGAGAATCTTGGGCGTAGCTTTCGTTTCGACCACTCTAACTCAAAAGCATTGCCCATGTACAGTGCAAACCCACTTAGACACGTGTATGTGGGCCACATGCAAAGGCACTACTTTAACTATCATTGTATTTATCAAATTGCTGATTTTTTTTTTCGAGAAGTCATTGTCCAATAATGCTATTGAAAATTGATGTTGCAAATTGGGAATTTAAATTTCTCCCATTCGTATAGGGAAAATTATTCAAAATGTCTTGAATCTATCAAACTTTTATCAATTGAATCATAAATCTTTTGATTGTACTAAATGAGTATTAAATTTTTTCACCTTTTGTCAATTAAGTGCATCAGGCCAATTTTGATTGGAAATAATTGACATGGATATTGGTTGTTCTATAAGGTGTAGTCGACATTGACGTGGATCACTTTTAATAATTTTTTTTATTTTGATTTTCTTCTATTTTCCTTCTCTATTTTTTACTCTTTATTTTTTTTGCCTTCTCTTTACCTTTTTCTTTTTCCCTTCGCTAATCATTGCGACCTGAGGGAAAACACTCTCATTAGATTAGGTGAGGGCCACTCTTATTGGTCCTTGGTGAGGGCAACCCATGCCAAACTAGGCAAGGGCTAGGGGCTAACAAGCGTGGCCCTCACTTGAGGCCGAAGAATTCCATCGATCATCACTAAGGCCTTGCAATAGCTAGTGGAGGGAAAAGGAAAAACAAAAAGGAAAAACAAAAAGAAAGACAATGACAAGAAGAGAATAAAAAGAAAAAAAAGGGAAAAAGTAAAGAATCAAAAAGAGAAGGGAAAGAATGAAAAAAGAAAGAATTAAAAAAAAAAAAAGGACTAAGTTGACGATTTATCAAAGAATTTAGGACTAGATTGAAATAATTGAAAGGTTTAAAACTAAATTGACAAATTGTCACAAGGTTTAAAATTTAAATTGGTACAATAGAAATGTTTAGAATTGAATTGGCCGTTGTACGATAAATTTAGGGCAATTCAGATAATTTTCCCTCTTCCTTGACATCCTTAATTAGAATGTGACCTCATGATGTTATGTCTGCTAGAAGATAATTTGTTTAAGGATATGAAGGGCATCTTATGCTATGATTTTCAATGACACATTGTGAATAGAGACTTTCGTGCCTTTTCCCATGCACGAAAGGAACAAGAGGTGACAATGGGGGCGTGTCCCACGAGGGAGCGTCATAGTACACTCGTAAAAGGCCGCCCTAGTGTGCACCGAATATCTCTCAATGGCAATCTGGGATTATTGTGATATACGGGGTGGATGTCCTTGGCACAACCACTATCCATGCAGATTCATATCTATGCCCGGTCATAGATGACGTATATGTAGAAAATTATCCTCATAAGCAAATTAATCAAGAATAATCAAATTCATATATGATTGTCAAACACCAAAATCGATATGTGCAACGGAATTAAAATGTACCCATTTGAGCCATTCTTTCACCTTGAAGAAAATAGATCAATCTATTTATAATTAGAGATCTATTTGAATGTTAAATTTTCCTCTCTATGATATATTTCAATATAGCAGCTTTTAATGGGATTAATCGATTGATAGGCATAACCTCCCTTTTATAAGCTAAAGAGGGGACCTAGCAAATTCTATCAATAGTGTGTCAACTGAGCCTCTATCATTACAGGCTTCAGTTATATACAATTGCCTACACTTTGCTGCTTAATTAGGCCTGCTATTAATAGATGTCAAAACCTAATTCAATAATATCACTTAAGGGTTTAACAAATATTGGAATATCCATTAACCTAATTCTTTAAAATAGAAATTAATTAATTAATGTAAGCTCATATTATAAAAAATTTCCAACATTATCTCACTTGGCTCCATTAATTAACTTATTTTTATTTTTAAAAAGATTTTATATTGAAAACGATACTCTTAGGGTAATAACTAAAAATTTTGTTTTATGTGGCCACAACTTTGAAAAATAATATTCCAATAATGGCATCTCAAAAACAATCCAATCATATATAACCTTAGTATAAGACTACAAGGATCAATATGTTAAGAAAATAATGCAACACATGACCTTTCATAATCACATATAATAAACATTATATTTTCATGGATCATGAGTCTAGTAGTGTAGTAAGAAATAGTGCCAACAAGTGATCAAAATATACATTATTTCTTATCGATGCTCAATGCAATTTCTCAACGACATGAAACTGCATTAGCACAATTTCAAAACAACATGAAATTGCCTCAGTGCGATTCCTAAACTATATGAAATTACACAATTATGTCACGATCTAACATAAAATCTCATAATTAGTGACATTCAGTCGTCTTTGAACTAAGAATTTGTTTAAAGATAATGTTTTATATTTCCATTTCTTGGTCAACAGATTAAACGATAACAATAGAAACAATAATAATGACCATTGAAAGTAAATACTTTAATAGACATCATGAATGCATTATCAGTTTGCATATAACTATAATATCCAAAAATACAAATTATATAACTCCTGCTAACAAAAAATATAAAAAAATAATAATCTAAAACACCCATATTTTTTACACGTTCTTTAAACAAAATGAGTCGTAAACCTTTTGTTAGGGGATCAATCAACATGGACTCAGTTCTGATATTCTCAATCACAATGTCTCCCTTTTTGACCAAGTCCTTAACAGTATAATATTTGATCTCCATGTATTTGGACACATTGTTGATCTTGTCGTTCTTGGAATAAAACACAGCTGTAGTGTTGTCAAAGTAGATCACCATAGGTCTAGCAATAGAGTCAACAACTCACAATTCTGAGATCATATTTTTGAGCTAAACAGCTTGAATTAACACATCGTAATACGTTACAAACTCAGCATACATTGTAGAGTTCATAACTAAGGTTTGCTTTGTGCTCTTCTAAGAAATAGCACCTCTAGCCATCATAAAAATATATTTAGAAGTTGATTTTCTATCATCCAAACAATTAGCAAAATCAACATCTCAATATCCAATCACCTTTAGGTCCTTTACTTTGCTATACACGAGCATGAAGTATTTTGTTCGTTATAGATATCTCATCATCTTTTTAGTTGCAATCCAATGTTCATGACCTGGATTAGAAAGATATCTCTTAAGAGTATTCACAGCAAAAGCAATATCAAGTCTGATACATACTTGTGCATACATAAGACTGCCAACTACACTAGCATATGGAACGTTCTTCATTACTTCTTTTTTAACTGCTCAATTTATTTCCTTTTACAACAGGAGCTTCACCTGATGTGCAGGTTTGCATATTGAATCTTTTTAATATACGATATATATAACTTTTTTGAGATAACCAGAACCTTCTTAGATCTGTCATGATGAATCTCAATGCTTAGAACAAAAGAGGCTTCCCTAAGGTCTTTCATATCAAACTTTGTAAATAGAAAACTTTTTGTGTCATTCAATAGTTCAATATCTCTACTAGTAAGTAATATATCATAGACATAAAGTACTAAGAAAATATATTTACTCCCACTTACTTTCATGTAGATGCATTGATCAAACTTGTTTTCTTCAAAGTCAAATGATCTCACAACCTTGTGAAATTTCAAATACTACTGACGTGATGCTTATTTGAAACCATAGATAAATCTCTAAAGTTTGCACACCATATGCTCTTTACTGGCTTCTTTAGACCCTTTAGGTTGCTGCATAAATACTTCTTTATCCAGATCTCCATTTAGAAAGGTTGTCTTGACATCTATTTGGTGAAGGTCTAAGTCAAAATGAACCACCAATGCCATGATTATCCGAAAAGAGTCTTTGGTGAACACTAGAGAAAAGATTTCAATATAATCAATGCCTTCTCTTTGTGGATACCCCTTTGCGACTAACCCTGCCTTGAATCTTTTTATGTTGCCTTTATTCTCTTTTTTTTATTCTGAATACCCATTTGCAGCCGATCAGTTTATGTCCATCAGGTAAATCAATAAGTTTCCATACTTGATTATTTGACATGGAAATCATTTCGTCTTTCATTGCTCCTAACCATTCATTTGCCTGATCAATATTAAGAGCTTCTTTGAAGGTCACCTGATTAACTATATGTCTAATGTCAAAATCAGCTTATCCAAGATAGACATGATAATCATTTAGAGGCGTTGGTCTTCTTGGTCGTTGTGATATTTGCTCAAGCATTTCTAAGGCTGCATCATTTGTTTGGAGAATTTCATTTGTAATAAAAGGATCTCCCGTCATATCTCCAGTGTCTGCTTCTTGCTTAATTTCTACTCTGCAAGGCTCTCGCATAGAATCATCATTCAATATGAGCAATGGATAGATACCACTTTGTTTGGTTCTTTCCTTTCGAAATATTGAGAAAAATTCTCTTCAGCAACATCTAATTTCAGGAAATTTGATAGTTTGAGATTCAACGATTATATTGCCATGAGTAGGACAATAGAACCTATACCCTTTGGAATGATCAGTGTATCCAATACATCCCCAAACTCGAAAGTGATTCAAGCTTGGTTTCCTCCTCGTTCACAATTCAAAAGATTTTTTCGACACTGATTTACTAGGTACACGGTTCGATATATAAGTTGTTTTAATTGCATCACCCCATAAGTATTTAGGCAAATTATAACTGCCCATCATACTTCGTTTCATCTCCATGAGTGTGCAATTGTGCCGTTCAGCTACACCATTCTATTTAGGACTACTAGGCATTGGATACTAAGCGACAATACCATAGTCCTGCATATATTTAGCAAACAGTCTCATTTGTTGTCCAGTCTCGATATATTGCCCATAATACTCACCACCGCGATCAGATCTAATAATCTTGATAATTTTTCCCAATCGTTTCTCAATTTTAGTGCGAAACCCTTTGAACATGTCAATAGCATCATTCTTCTCCTTAATTAGATAAACATAATAATAACAGGAGAAATCATCAATGAATGTAATAAAATACTTATTTCCACACAAGGTGGTTGAGTATGGCCCGTTAATATCCATATGAATTATCTCTAATAAATTTTGACTATGAGTAGCGCCTTTCTTCTTGGTTTTAATTAATTTTCCTCTCATACAATCAATACAGGTCTCACTGTTATCTAAGTCAAGAGGAGGAATCGCTTTACCCTTTCTTTAGAGATATGCCCTAATTGCTTATGCCATAGCAATGAAGATCTTTCTTTGATTAAGGATCTCTTAGCAACATTATTCTCGACATTGAAAGAACACTATAGTCTATCGGGAGATAAGGATAATCAATATAATCCATCAAATAGAACATAATTCCCAATAATTCTGGAATCATAACTTAATCCACTCTTTTATTTGCAAAATAAAGACAATATCTAGCTTTGTCAGGCGAGGAAAGAGATATCAAGTTTTTCCTAAAACCAGGAACATAAAAGACATTATTCAAAATAAGCTGAGAACTAGAGTCTAAATTCAAAACAACTATGCCTATGCACTCCACATCAACTTCAATATCGTTTCCAACTTTAAGTTTTGACTCCCTCAGACTTGGATTCCTTAGATTTATAAGATCTTTTAAGGTAGTAGTCACATGAACAATAGCACTAGAATTAAGTCAGCAAGAATCCAAAAGAATATCAACCAAATTTGATTCAAAACAAACCAACAACTCATCTTGGTGACTTTCTTTTTTTAGCTTTTAGCCAAGCTTGGAACTTGTAGCAATTGGCTCTCTTGTGACCTTATTTCTTGCAATGAAAACACTTGAAATCCTCATCTTCATTTCTCCCATGATTCTCATTTTTCTTGAAGTCTTGACCTTTCTTTGGTCATCATTTTCCACTTGATGAACTCAACTTGGTATTGGCAATTAAGTGAGCAGACTTATATTTCTCATTCTTTAAGTTCTCATTTTTTAATTTCTCAGCCTCAGTCATACATTTGGTAATCAAGGCATTGACGTTTCATGTCTCATTCTAAGCACTATAAGCAGTTTTAATCTAGCTAAATTCAGCTGGCAGAACATTTAAGGCGTGATACACAATATAATTTTCAGAAAGGATAATTTCATGGGCCTTAAGTTTAGACTAAATATGGATAATTTTCAGTATAAATTCTCTAACACCTATAGTAGCATCATATCTCATATTCGTTAACTCACTCAGTAAGTTCCCAGCTTTAGCCTTATTTGAGACTTTATATTTTTCTCCCACTGCTTCAAGGAGCTATCTTGCATTCGTATCTTTCGGTAAACCACTAATGAGATGCTTAGCAATGGATCTCTTCATAATAATGAGGCTTAGTCAGTTGGATTTTTCCCATCTAGCATAATGGACCTTTTGATTTGTAGTACTTTGATCATTGGGCTTGGAAGGTTCATCCTCACATAGAGCCAAAGTCCATATCCACAATTCTCAAAGCAAACTCTATATCTTGCTTCCATATTTTGAAATTTGATCAAATTAACATTTCAACCGTGGCATTGTTGTTGTTTACAGTAAATGTAACGTGTTTGTCTCACATAACGCAATAAGATTAATTATGGGTAATAAGCAATTCAACAAAAATAATTAGTACATTATAAACTCCCATTTAGGCATAGTGTATAATGTATCAATATTTTTAACAGTATGAAGTTTATAAAGTGATAATAAGGAGTATTACATATAATTGTCAAGGATCCATCCCCTTTGGACAAAAAAATCATTTAAATTATACATCTCCATAATATATAGAGACAATAAGGAGAATTACATATAATCATCAAGGGCTTATTCACTTTGTGTAAACAAGAACTTTAAATTATATATCTCCATTATCACAATATACAGGGGAATTACATATAACTCTAAAAATTTATCCCTTTTAGAAAGATAGAACTTTTGAGTCATACATCCCCATCAATCCTCTCTATTATATCAATATAGAGGGCAATTACATATAATTTTCAAAAAAATTATTCCCTTTGGGCAGATAAATATTTTTCAATTATACATCCCCATCTTTTAAATTGGAAATTTATCTTCATGCAATTTTCCAAATTAATATACACAATAACCCCCTTTAGATGAGTTATTGTATACACTAATTTTTATCAATAGGGAACTCCATAAAATTTATAAATAATGTTCCATTTAATTAATGCCGAAAATTCATCTAACAATATGGAGCACTTTACCACATGTGCTTTCCAAGATCATATTGCATATATCAAACAAGAATTTTTGCCACAATTTTTAATTTTTAATTAGTTAATTAATTTAATTTATATCAATTCCATATGTTTCGTGTAATTAAATATGGATAAAAATAAATAATTCCAAACAGATATTTAAATATGCCTAAATTATAATTAATCATATCAAATATTTGTTAAATTAAAATTAGGCATATTAAAAGAAAATTAGAAAACAGGCCCATTGTACCCTCGCGGCCCATGCCTTCGCCTGGCCCACACGGTCCTCTCCTCTTTAGTGCCGCACAAAGCCCAAGCCTTCTCCTGGATCGCATAGGCCAACTCTCGACTTGGAACGAGCAAGCCAAATAATAGCCATGCAAAGCCCGGCCCAAAGATCGCGTGACAAGTTCTCGTTGCTAAGCCTAGCCCAATGGTACAATTCTGTGCTCACGCCCATGAACTAGGAACATAAAAAAAGAAAGGGCTTACACCCATATATTGACCTTGGCTCGGCTGGAGGTCTTCTTCAACCTCAAGCCAGGTCTCAAAATTCTGCAAATCAAGTCACATGACCCGGTTTCGACTTGAATATAAAAAACACATATAATTGTTGATTTTTGATGAAATTTATCCATGGGTCGTGCTTCTAACATCCTTATAAATTGACAAGAGTGAATCAAACGAAGAACAAACAAAAAAACATCCATATTCAAGTTTCAAAATTTTGGATCTAACACCCATGGCTGAAATTCGATTTTCTCAAATTTAAGCCCAAAAAACTAACCTTAATGCAACCAAAAGATTCTAAAACATATATATATATATATATATAAATTGACAAGAGTGAATCAAACGAAGAACAAACAAAAAAACATCCATATTCAAGTTTCAAAATTTTGGATCTAACGCCCATGGCTGAAATTCGATTTTCTCAAATTTAAGCCCAAAAAACTAACCTTAATGCAACCAAAAGATTCTAAAACATATATATAACAATACCGATGCAACAATTTATAACTAACATCATTCAATTGCAACTAATTTAAAGATTCTAGAACTTTTTCAAGGTAAAAACTCTAGGATTTCAAATTCAAATTTCTCACTCGATTCACAACGAAACTATACAAATTATATATGGTTGGAAAGGTCTCTACATGTAGAACAAAAACCATAAGTTTCAGAATAAATTGATCAAAAAACCCACATAAAAAAATAACGACAATATTTGGTTCAAGAGAAAAGTTTTTGAATTTGTTCATAAAAAAATAATTTTGGATTCTGCAATCATATTTGACCTGCTCTGATACCACATATAGAAAATTATGCCTATAAACAACTAATCAATCAAAAATAATTAAATCCATATATGACTATGAAACACCAAAATCAATATGTGCAACGGAATTAAAATGTATTTGTTTGAGCCATTCTTTCACTTGAAGAAAAATAGATCAATTTATTTATAATCAAAGATCTATTGAAATGCCAGATCTTTCTCTCTATAACCTATTTCAGTATAGCAACTTCTAATGCGATTAAGCGACTAATAGGCATAACCTATTATAGGCTAGAGATGGGACATAGCAAACCCTAGTCAATAGTGTGTCAACTGGATCTTTCCAATTATGGACTTCAATTAAACACAATTGGCTATACTTTTCTACTCAATTAAGCCCATTATTAATACATACCAAAACCCAATTCAATAAGATCACTCAAGGGTTTACCAAATATTGAAATATCCATTAATCCGATTATTTAAAATAGAAAATCAATTAATTAATGTAAGCCCATATTATAGGAAATTTCCAATAGTATATGCATGTTCATATCTCAACCGCAAAACTGGGAGAACTCGTCTTGGAGATGTGCAAACAGCAAGGAATCTAAGCACCCCCAAGATCTTGTGAAATCATTTTTGCGTAAGTTATGGCTACTACTAGTTTATATAAATCATAGTCCTAGTTTTAATTTTGAAAATGATCAAATGGTCGATCGTGAATTGTTAGTGTTAATGCATAGGATAATCGGTGGTCATACAAGTCTTAATGCACCATCGACGAAAAATTTTCAAATCTTGAGCTTCGCTTCGCTAACTTTTGAAAGGTTTGATACATGTTGTGTTAGAATCACTATTTGTCAATTTGTGTTGCTCCCAATGTGATAGAGTTGGTAGGTTGGCATGCTCCTTTTGCAGAGGTGGACACAATTTTAGGGTTCCATGGCCCTTTGAGTCTTCTTCTTTGCTCTATTTTTGTTGGTAATAGTTGTGTCTCTTGATGTCAATGTCTATGTGCTACTAATGTTTGTAATCAATGATAAGAATAAGTGTATAAGAATGATAGTAATACAAGAGTCCTAAGAGTGTAATCGAGTTTGAGACACCTAGAGTGCCAAAATTTGGCAGATGAGATACTTAAATATCAAAAGTTAGTAAAGTAACATTTACATGACAAAGTCATAGCAAAATGGATCAGTTAAGTGCCAACAGCAAGAAAATTCGGCCAAATTATTGATGTGGCAATTTTTCAGCAAACCAAGTGTAAAACAACATTATTTTGCATGCTAATGTGGCTAGAAAGTGCCAAAATAACATCGTTTTTCTACTAACGTGAGTAAACACTTATATAAAAATTAATTAAATTAACTTTAAAATCAAATTTAAAAAAAAAAAAAAGGAAAGGAGGAAGATGAACAGCAACCGGCGGTTAAGGGCTTAGTCCTTGTCGTTGCTGTCGCCACTCCATTGTCCCCGGGAAGGTGGGGGGAGGATCGATCGGGGCCGCCGAGCCTTGGCCAGGAGTTGGCGGCCCTAGTTGATCGGCGAGCCCTCGTCGTTGGTTGCTGGGGTTGTCGGCCCTTGGATCCCAACCCTCCCTCGGCCTTCCCGAGGACGGCTTTCATCTCTCTCTCTCTCTCTCTCTCTCTCTCTCTCTCTCTCTCTCTCTCTCTCTCTCTCTTAATTAAAAATTTTGATTTTAAATTTAATTTAATTAATTTTTATATTAAAATTTATTAAGTACTAAAATGACATCGTTTTTATGTTTTTTTGGTAAGTCAACCTTCCGGTGAGTCACGTAAGCGAGAAAAATTAATAAAAAATTGCCACGTAGGATTTCTGGTGGGGTTCACCGTTGTGGCATTCAAGTATCCCATTTCAAAAAAGTGGCACTTAAGTGTCACTTTCCTAATTTTTGTCATTTAAGCATCCCATTGTACCAAGTTTTGGCACTTGGAATGTTCTTTTGCCGGGTGTAATCTATTGAAAATGTCATACTTGCTAATTGTAACTTTTCTTGAAGGTTAGTGGATTTTAGCTTTATTATGGCCTTTAGTATTGAGAGTGATTGTAGGTTTATCTATTTACAAATCTTCTACCTCTTCACTATAAGTATTATATGCTTATTATCATCACCGTATGTTAATAATAGCATGCGCACCTGATTTATCTATTCTTTTTCAGTTATTGTTTGAAGATCAACTTGTTATTTTCTGTGAATATTTTTCCTTTTTTTTTTTTATTGTTCTTAGACTACCTATCCAACCTCCTTCAAATTCTATTATTAGCCTCAACAAATATCAATATCCAACAAATACTTATGCCATGAATTATTATTTTTTTTGACCATACAGTTTCATTGAAGAATGTGCAAAAATTGAAGCAATCGAGAATCTTGGGCATTGCATTCGTTTCGCCAACTTTAACTTAGAAGCGTTACACGTGCATTTCTCGTACGCACCCACATGAACACGTGTACATAGATCACATGCAAAGGCACTAATTTAGCCATCAATGTAGCTATCAAATTGCTGATCTCTTCGCCAATTGAAAACTTATGTTGCAAATTGGGAATTTGTGATTCTCTCATTTAAAATAGGGAACATTGTCTAAAAATTCATAAGCCTATTGGATCTTTGCCAATTTAGTTCTAAAGATTTTACTTATATCATTTGAGTTCTAAATATTTTCACATTTTACCAATTCAATCAATCGGCTAACTTTTGGCTAGAAATTGTTACCGTAGACAAAAATAATATTTTAATATTTTATATTTTTAATTACTCTCTATCTCTCATTTTCCTTATTTTTATTTTTATTTTTATTTTTTCCTCTATCCCTTCATTGACAATCGCTAGCCCTTGCCTGATTTTTTATTTTTTTCCTCTATCCCTACGCTGACCATTACTAACCATCGTTGACCTCATGCAAGGGCCGCTCTCCCCATATTGGGGGAGGGTAGCCCACGCCTACCTACACAGGGGCCTAAAAGAGCGTCTCTAGCTTGAGGTTGATGTACTCCGCTCACCATCAACAAGGCTTCGCGATGGCCAGTGGAGGGAAAAAAAAAAAGAAAAAAAAAAAAAAAAAGTAAAGAAGGAAAAGAGAAGAAAATAAAAAGGAATAATAAATGAAAAAAAAGATTTAGGACAATGGCAACTCATCAAAAGATTTGTAAATAAATTTGTACAGTTGAAAGGCTTAAGATTAAATTGGCTACTCATCAAAAGTTTTAAGACTAAATTAGCACAATTGAAATGTATAATTGATCACCGTACAATAAGTTTAGGATTTTTTGGATAATTTTGCCTCGTCCATTACATCCTCAATCAAAATGTGACCCATCATGTTATGTCCATGAGAATATAATTTGCGCAAGGATACAAAGGGCATCTTGTGCTATGATTTTCAAGGATGCACTATGAAAAGCTGACTGATGGTTTTATTATCTTGGACCACAAAGGCCCCGGTCGTGCCGTTCTCGGTGCACAGCAGATGATAGTGGGGTATGTACCACAAGGGAGCGTCATAGTTCACTTGCAAAAAGGCTATCTGTGATTATGGCGATATACAGGGTGGATGTCCTTGTTACAACCACGGCCTATGCAGGTTCATACCTATGATGGCGACATATGAAGTATACGCGTATTCATATCTCAACCACAAAACCGGGAAAATTGGTCTTGAAAATGTGCAAACGGCAAGGAGTCTGAGCACCCCAAGGGTTTGTGAAATCAAATTTGCTTTAAGTTATGGCTACCACTGCTTCATATACATCATGGTCATAGTTTAAATTTTGAAAATGATCAAATGATCGATTGATCAATTGCGAATTGTTATTGTTAATGCATAGGATGATTGGTGGTCATATGAGTCTTAAAGCGCCGTTGATGAAGAATATCAATTCTTGAGCTTTGTTAAATTTCGAAGGTTTTAATACAAGTGACAGTTGCACGTTGCATGCTGTGCTAGAATCGCTGTTTGTCGATAGTGTTGCTCCCAAAGTGATAGTGCTGGTAGGTTCATATGCCCCTTTTGCAGAGGCGGACACAGTTCGGGGCTTCATGGCCCTTTCCCGGTGTCTTCTATATTTTCTCTTCTCCTGCTCTCCCGGCAGTCGTTGTTGTTTGGCGCTCCGAGATCGTGACTCTTACCAATTACTTGTAGGGACAGCGATTGTATGTTACAGTTGATGGAGGATGTGCAAACTTGCTTTTGGCTGGGAGATGAAGCTGTTGTGATCTTTTACTGTCTTGAGTCCCCTTTTATATAGCCAAACGGTTCGGGCTTCTATACGCCGCTTGCTTCTTATTCTTGGGAAAGAAGTGCCGAAAACCTGGAGTGCCAGACACGTAGAGAGACACTTGAGTGTAAAAAGTTCGGAAAGTGACACTTAAATGCCAAAATCGAGCAAAATGGATCACTTAAGTGCCAACGGCGAAAAAATTTAGCCAAACTACTGACGTGGCAATTTTTTAGCGAGGCAAGTGCAAAACAACGTTGTTTTGCATGTTGACGTGGCTAGACAAATGCAAAAATAACGTCATTTTGCTGCTGACTTGGTAAATAATTAATATAAAAATTAATTAAATTAAATTTAAAACTAAATTTATTTAAAACATTTTAACTTTTTTTTTTTTTAAAGAAGGGAGGAAGCATGCCCCACCATCATTGGGAATGGCCGACGACAGTGTGAGGAGGGTCGGCTGAGGGCTCAGTAACCCCGAACAACCAGCAGCGAGGACTCGCAAGCCCTCGCCCAAATCTGGGGCGAGAGTCGTAGCCCTACTCTAGATTTGGCGAGGGCTCAGCGACCCCAGCCAACCTTCCTCCTACCGTCATTGGCCTTTCCCGGTGACGGCGGGGAGACAGCAGTAGCAGGGGCTCAACCCTCAACCACGTGCTTCCTCCCTCTTTTCTTTTAAGTTTTAAAATTTTAAATTTTAAAATTTTGTATAATTAATTAATTTTTATATTAAAATTCAAATCCACGTCAAAACGACGATGTTTTTGTATTTCTTTGCTAAGTTAGCTCTCTAGCGCGAGCCACGTAGATGAGCAAAAATAATATTAAAAAATGCCACGTAGGATTTTTGGCGAGGTTCATTGGAAATGACACTTAAGTGTCACTCTCTTAACTTTTGACATTTAAGTATCCTTTCATGGCAAGTTTTGGCACTTGGGTTATACTTCTTCGCTTAGAAAAGTTACTCTATTAGTTTAGAAGATCTCGCATCTTTAGTTTTGACACGCCAGATTATGGGGAAGAGTTTGAATCTAGGGTTAATTGCACAACGTAATAATATAGAAAAATTCTATTTTAGATTATCATAAAATGGTAAACAAATGTAAAAGGGAAAAAAAAAACAGTACACAATATTGCAAGAACTATAAAAGTAATAAAAAAATAATAATAATAGAAACATCCTAACATGAATGTTATTATATTTCTGAAAAGCAAAAAGAGTGAACTCGGCCCAACTAAAAAATGGGTTTTAATGGGTCTGTCATAACCCATTTTGAGCCCACTTACAAGTAATAACTCAATCCCTAGGAGCTTAATGCAATTCGGGAAATGATTGGAGGAGACAAGTGATGGAAAAAATAAAAGCTTACTACCGCAAAACTCACTAATAAGCCATTTTGACCCATTTGCATGAGTCTTACACGGCTACCTCACATGGCACACCTCACCTTCAAGTTCAACCGGGTCCATTAACATCTAAGGATGAAGATTATTTTCTTTTCTTTTCTTTTTTAGTTCATTTTCCCCTTTCTACATCGCATATTGGCCTCTATACTATTATTATGAAGACGATTTGATTTTTCTCTCATTACCAACAATATGGACAATGTTGCCTCTAAGCATATTTCTGGAGAGATCCAATGCCTCATTATTAGATAAAATGTCAGGTTGCCAGCATAACACTTCATCTAAGATGGTAGCATTATAGATGTATAATGCTGAAATGTTACTTTGTGTTTGAAGTCAATTTGGGAACTCTAGTCACACTTTACAACTTGACATATGAAGTTCTAATGGAGGAACCCCATATGCACTAACATTTATGACAAGTTTGTTCAAATAAAAATACAACTTGGTCAAGCTAGTGTGATCTACAAAATGTGAGGTTCGATGACAACTTTATATCCAATTGATTATTTCCAAAGAGCATCAACTCTAGATTGGATAATTGTCCAATATGTTTGGAATGTTCCTACTCAATTTGTTAAAAGAGAGCCATAGCTTTCTCAAAGATGATAGCTAATCCAAAGTAGCAAGAATATGACCTGAAATCAAATTCCATGAAAGATTTAGGAATTCGAGATCTCTAAAATTCCCAAATTGATTGGATAGATGACCATTGAAATTGTTGAAAAAACATCAATAGTCCGCATGTTACTTCATCCACAAATTAAAGCACTGTCTTTGGTGTTTGAAATCCTCCCACTAAAATTGTTGGCACACAAGCTTAGCACTTGCGAATTGTAAAAAATACTCGTGTTTTTTAAAAGCTCACATTGTGTGACATCCCGATTTTCCAGTTTTATTTTCAATTGAATGACTTGGGCTTTTCATCGATGTATCTATAATTCTTTTCCCTGAGCTAATCACTCATGGGATAACTAGTCCACTGGTGAAGCCGTTAAGGGATTTTAACGTAATAGACTTGAGAATTCAACTAGAAATCTACTACTCAACCGTGTTAATCTGCAAGGTTCATTACGGCACCATCAAAATTGATCAAAGACCGTAGATAGGTCGATTCAACAAAGGTATGTGATTAGTATGTGGGTGATTCCACCTGATTGCAAAATTTCTGTCAATGGCACTAGACTGATTTTTCTGTAATTTTTGTACCATGTGCCCGTATTTGAAATCTTAAGATTTTCACGACAATCGAAAGTCACCAATGTATCGAAAATGTACAATGTGGCTCAAAAATAATCAATCACGAGTCAATTCCACGAGTCAATTGCATTAAAAAATTATAAAAGCTACTCGGTGGCTAAGTCACACTAAAATTGCATCCAATTGAAATTAACCGCGAATTTAAACTCGATTTCTGTGTTCTGTCATGTCACGATTCATTTTAAGAATGTCGACTCATCCTTCGAAGATTTTTCAGCAAATCGGGATTTTTGGCGAAAATTCAAAGTAGGGCCGTTTTTGATCGGGAAAATTAGAGGGCCATTTTTTGTCGTGTTTTTGGCCATTAAGTTGGACTAATTGGCAAGGAAAAATTTGGAATTTGATGTGGGCACCTTGGCTGAAATTTTGGACACCAATTTGAGTCCAATTGGAGAAAAATTGAAGTGAATTGAAGTGGGAGATGTCCAAATTCATAGGCCAAGGGGTGTGCAACATTTGGGGCTTCAATTGAGGCTTGTTGAGGAAGATTGAAGGGAAAATGGCTGCTATGGATGAGGCTTGGCTGGTGGGGGCAAGTGATGATGGTATTAGGATATTTATGAAGACTTTGGAGGCCAAATGGGTCCCCCCTTTTCGCTGCAGCCTCTTTCTTCTTCCCTTGGCTCACTTTCTCCATTAGTGAGTGTTTTGAGAGCTTAAAATTCTAAAGAGAACTAGAGAAGTTAGCCCCCGTGCCAACGACCGCCCTCCCCGCCATCGGCGTGCCCATCATTGCCGCCCGTAAGCTGCGCACTAGCCCATGTGCACGTCTGCTCGTCCTCGCCATCTCGTGGTCCCTCGCCATTCCCCCGCATGTCCTAGTCGCCGTTGAAGCCCAATCAGAGCTCCACCGTTGCTGTCCAGCCACCGAAACCGCTCACCTGGCTCGTCGCTATAGGCCGTCGTCCCACCTAACCGTTCCAGCTTAACCGATTGCTCGATCCAGCCCCTTCGGCCTAAGGATAGAGGTCGAAGACAGCAAGGGCCCTTGGACTTCAAGGCCCGTTTTAGGTCTTGTCCGAGCCTTGGTTGGTGTCGCCTGCCTTCGTGTCGCTGTCACCGTGAACTCATCAAATCGCTAAACCGGTGATTTTACTTACTAAATTTTGCTTAAGGAATTAATGATGTTTAAGGGTTAATTAGTTTAAGTTAATTAGGGATTAGGTGGTTAGTTTGATTAGATTAGTGATTTAATTGCTTATTTATGCATGTTAAGTGGTTAGAATAGATTAATTAGGGGCTAAAGAGGTCACTCTATTTATCTAGATAGGTTCGGAAATTTTCTAGGCCCGTTTAGGTGGTTAGAAACGCTAATCTAACAATTTGACCCTATAATTAATTAGGGACGTGTCATAACAATTTGACCCTATAATCAAGACCCTTGTGATTGTTTGAGATTGAGTGAAACGTTTCAATTGATGTGTGCACCTATTATATGCATCTGTGATATAAACTGTACTAACATGCAAGAAGGAACTTAGGCAAGGTGAGTCATCTTTAATGTGTGATTAGACTACCTCTAGGCGTATTTCCTTCCTAGTCAGGGTTTAGGGGGTGAACTTACTGAGATATTATCTCATCCCGTCGCGAGCTCAACTCTTTTCGAGTCCTTAGATGGAGCAACATCATGTACGCTATGGGGTTCCGAGGGAGGTAGACTTTCAACATTCCTATTTCCCAATTCCTAGGACCGACCTAACCCGTGAGCTTGTTGAGTCCACTGTCTAAGTCGATGAGGGTCTACCCCACCTAATACCCCATTGTTTCAAGGTGTGGTACCTTCACCAACTCGATGGGAGTCGGGAGGGTCCTATAGGTGGTTTTAACGGGCCTCCCATCGGGACAATGGAGTGGGAGATAAGGCACCCTCTGGACATTGACACCTCTAATGGTGCCGTGGAGGACCCGGAGCCGAGGACTGGAGAGCCTAGAGTTTAGAACCTCCATAGCCCCTTTCTGATCTAGACTTCTATACATAGATCTTTTTGTAGACTCTTGTATATAACTCAGTTTTTATATGAAAGCGTGTTTTGTTTGTGAATTTGTTTTCCTGCTTTTCTATCCCATGATGTTTACTATCAGGGATTATTGTTTCGCTTCCACATGTGCATTAAAATGAATGGATTGGCGACGCGTCCTAGGACGTTGCAATTTTATCAACCACTGACGAATGTGCGCGTGCCCAAAGCTCCGGGGCATGACACCTTGCACCCCCCTTTGAGAGATATCAAGCAATCTAGATCATTGACTATTTTCAAGCATGACGGTGAGGAATGTGCCTTGCGGATGATCACAACTTAAATCAAGATGTTTGAGTTTGCTCAAGTTTTGAAACCAAAAAGGAATAAATGATTTAATGGAGTTATCATTCAGATCAAAAACTTTAAGAGAAGTAAAATTGACACGCATAGCGGTTGAAGCATCTTCCAAATCACATCCACTCAAAATTATGAACTCCAAGAAGGAAAGTTTGTTGATAGAACTTCATCATTCTTTAGGGTTCGATAGCCATTGGAGGTTCAATATCCTTGAAGGGGGGCTCCACCGTGTCCACCCACTAAGATCCAAGTATCGTAAGCTGGAGATGTTATTGACTTCATCGTAAATATATCCATATAAGCCTATAGATGAGTAGCTTATACACTCCAATTTTTTAAGAGAAGCTAAGGAATCTAGGATATTTTTAGGTTGAGTTGAAGCTGAGATCTAGATACTACAATTGCTTTAATTCATTTGGAGTAGGATGTAGCTTACCTCTTAGACTGCACTTCTCTAAACCATCACAAGGATTACCAAGATTGAGCTTTGAGATGTGACTAGTTATCTCTTTGCATTTGACTCCTTCTAAGTTGCAACAACCCTTGCTGGTCTATGACCAAAGACATCTCAAAGGATCCTAGTTGAACTTTAGAAGAGCTTTCCTCTCTTAGTGCCAATGCAGCTTACATTTGTTAAGCCTTAGGAAGGATTAGATTCCGAGGCTTGAATGACAAAGGTTGTACACAAGAGTGTAGGCATGAAGCTAATGTAAAATGATACATTGTTGTTAAAAATGAACCTGAAAGCTTTCGTTTATAGTGGCCAAAGAAAAACTTCCCCTTAATGAATATGTTATTTTCTTTCTTTCTACGGATCTTGGTCTTGATTGACAAATACAATAGAAAAAAAAAATGAGGAAATTAACATCTTTTTTTTTTTTTTTTTTTCCAAAATCCTTTTCTAGCCACCTAGAGTGACTAGAATTTTCCAAGTAAATGCCTTGCAAGACCCGTCAAATGGTCAAGACAGCAAATGCAGTGTCCAAATATTATCCATTGGTTAAATATACATGTTGTTCGCCATCACCTTTCCTACTCATGGAACCTATAACAGCCACTTCAATAACCGTTGCTAAACAAAACCAAATATGAATGTTGGAAGAAAGTCAAAGGAAGAAACGACTAACATTTTCGATACACAATGAACAATTTACCCTATAACAAACGTTGAATTACAAGCGAACGATGGACGATATGACTTCATGATGGTCCAAATGCAATCACGAGGAACATCTAATTTTTATAGCATTAATATCAATTGTCTTCTCAAAGCAGTAATGGAATGCCTTTTATTATTTTATGGAGAATGGAGAAGAAGAGAAAACAATTTATTTTTGAACTTTCTTTCTGCCAACCAACCCAACAGTTATCTCTGGAAGTTATTTATATGACTTCCTTCATACCAATTTAAAAGGTGTCTCTCCATCAAAACATATCAAGACAAAATGGTGCATCTTAATCGCACTCCATCATGGACGTACTAATAAAGTATAATATCATCCACTCGGACATGATGGGCCTGATAGAGCTCTATTAAGAATATACAGCATTCAACATTCATCCACTTTAAAAAACAATTCATATTGGCAAGAAAGGTGTGCGACCAATGGATATACCTGCACTTAGAAGCTCAAATTATGCACCTGTTAAGGATGACATAATTGCTACAACCATATTTAAAAAAAAGTAAACAATTGATATCTCACCATGCCTTAGACATATTTTGCTACATCAGTCCAAGTATACATATCCTTTAAATGTTATACTTAACTATTCTCATAACACCATATATTTACAATTATATCCAAAACCATAGAAGGCGATATAATTCGTTGACCAGTAAATACATGTGATAGATATAAAAAAAAACAATAGTCTTCCTTCGCACTCATATCTCTCTTCATTTCAGAACAACTGCTTTCCTAGACATGTTCCATAAAGCCATATATATTCATGACCGCCGGTAATATGCTAAAGTAACAACATTAATCTTTCACTTCGAGAACATAGTTAGAAGTAACATAAGACACAAAATAAGGTAAAATATAAATTACCTCAATGGCTCACACGATAACTAAATAGAGATAATTTCATTCACATTCCCTTATTGATCGTGCAATACACATGTAGTATGAATTACATGCTATAGTGGATTTCTTTTTTTATAAAAGCATATGTTATTTATTAAATACATTCACTATACAAAGCTTAACCTAAAGATAGTCACATGCTTCTTACGTACTCAAGTTTAGCTTGAGTATTAGATTAACTCACTTTCTACAGTACCTAATTAAGTACTCGCATTCAACATTTTTTTAGGCATACATGATTATGAGACTATCATGTTTGATCTTGTCATATACAAATCATAGACCTCATCTTAACTACAATCAATGTGACTTATTATTTTATGTATTAAACTTGATATTCAACATTTATATGTACATAACTTCTTATCTTAATGTACTAACTAAAACACTTGAGGTGATTGCTCATGTGAGTGAACCAATCATTACCCGCTGACATGCTTTTCAACAATATATGTGTGTTTGTGCTAGTCTCATAATAGATTTGTACTTATTGATAAAATATCAAATCACTAAAGACAAACAAGTACAATATATATGTTTACATATACATAAATCAATGATAATCTACAACATTATATGTCACATTCTACGTAACCCTAGAGACATCATGTGAGTTAAGAACATGTTTCTACGAATAGCATTCGTAAGGATCACTTTTTTATACGTTGTTATATCTCTGATGAAGTTTTTCTTTATGCCAATGTATTTCTTCCTTTCATGATACTTTAGATCTTTCACATAGGCAATAGCTACTTAACCATCACAATAAACTATTACTAATCTTGGAACCTCAGTGACAATAGCTAAATTTTCAAATAAACATTTTAGCCATACTACTTCTTGCACTGCAACAAAGCATGCAATAAATTCTACCTTCATCGTAGACAAAACCATACATATCTATTTCTTACTATTCCAAGAAACTGTACATTTATTGAGCAAGAACGCATATCTAGAAATCGATTTACGTTCATCTAGATTTCATCCCCAATCAGCATCTAAATAGCCTAGTAAGCGTAAATTATTTCCTTAATAATAAAGTCAATAGTTCATGGTACATTTTAAGTATCTCAGGATCCTCTTCACTACTTTCCAATGTGCTTAACCATGATTTGATTGATGTCCACTGACTAACCCAGCGGCATAACATATGTCAAGTCAAGTACACATCATAGCAAATATCAAACTTTCGACTACATTAGCGTAAGGAATAATTTCCATTTCTTTATTTTATTTTGGAGTCTTAGAATACATCTTAGTACTTAGGCATTCACCTTGTATAATAGAGGTATTAATAGGATTACAATACTGCATATTGAAATACTCAAGAATTTTCATTATTTTAGACTTTTGTGATAAAATAATGAGTTTTCTTAATCGATCTCTTTCGATCTTAACTCCTAATATATAAGAACCATTCTTTTATGATGATAACCAAACTCTTATCATTTCCAACCAACAGAATATCATTCACATAAAGTGATAAAATCACAAATTTATCTTCGAACCGTTTGACATATACACAATGATCTTCTTCAATCATCGTGAATCTGGAAGACGTTATGGCTTAATGAAAACAAAAATACCATTATCTAGATAATTGTTTAAGGTCATATCTTGAGTGATAAAACTTGCAAACTTTATGCTCTTGACCTTCAACTACGAAATCTATTGGCTACTTCATATAGATTTTTTCGTCTAGTTTTCTATTGAGAAAAGTCATATTTACATCCATTTGATATAATCCTAGATCCAAATATGTAATGATGGCTAGAATAAGGCGTATTGAGACAAACCTTATAACTGGTAAAAAGGTTTCATCATAGGCTATACTCTCTTGTTGAGTATCATCTTTCACCATAAGATAAGCCTTATATATTTCAATGGATCCATCCGTCCTTCATTTAATCTTAAAAACCTATTTGTTTCGAATAGCATTGCGATTGAGTAGTAGATTAACCAAGTCTTAGACGTGGTTTACCCTCATTAACTCCATCTCATCTTCCAAACATTTTCTCCATTATTCCTTATCAAAGGATGAGAGAGCCTCTTGAACAGTCTTAGAATTCATAAATGCTTACTCTCCAATCTCAAAACGACAATAACGAATACTTTTACGATTATTTTCATGTAACTGAACTCCTCTTGAATTTAATTCATCAAGCAATGCAACACTTTCACTAGGTCTTATATGTTAAGGTAAATATTCTTTTCCCTTAATAACATTAGTGGGTGTGTTATCAGGATCTTTCATCTCATATAATTGGAAGTCTTTATTAATCTCACATCTACTAAGAAAATCGTTCTAAAAAAAAAAAAGTGATCTCATGACTTCATTTCAGTCATACTTCCATTAGCTTGTTCACTTATGAACATGTACCATACAAATATTTTATAAAGATACATTTTTTTTCCCTTTAGGGCTTGATTTGCCATATCTATGGGAAAAATCATGAACATAAGTTGCATACCGCCAAGGACGTAGATTACTTAAGTTTGATTTCCTACCTGTACACAATTCATAATGAGTAGAAGTGACTGACTTTAAGGGCACATAATTAAGTACATAGGTAGTAGTTAATAACGCATTTCCTTAATACAAGATAAATAGATTTGTTTGCGCTAGCATAAATCTAACTATTTTCAATAGGGTTCTATTCTTTCTCTTAACAACTCTATTTTGTTGCGAAGCACTAGAAATAGTCAATTATCGTACAATTCATTTTTCATCACAAAGAGTCTTAAATTGCTTAGATATATATTCACGTTCACAATTGATTATTAATGCTAGTTGATTATTTACCAATGCTATATATCATTTAAAGCAATGCTTCTAACTTATGAGAGATTAGAAAGACATAACCGAAATGCGTGAAATCATCTATAAAAGTGATAAAAATATGAGACTCCATGCTTTGCCCTCATGTTTAATGGACCACAAATGTCAAAATGTATGAGTTATTATAGAAGTTCAGCTCTAGTTCTTTTATCGAATGATTTTTTAGTTTTTTTTTCCGCTAGACAATATTCACATATAGGTATATCAACATTAGCAAACAACCCTACAAGGCATTCTCTAACTAACCTTTGTATTCTTTGTAACTCAATATGACAGAGTTTAGCATGTTAAGTATTTGCATCAATCTCAATATTATTAGGAAATGCAATTAAAGAAAAACAACTATCAACATTAACATTGTACACATCATAATCAATATCTAACATCATAAAATCATTCGATACATGACAAACAAAATGTCAACATAATCACTATAGAAATTCAATACATAACCTAGGTTAAGAAGAATAATCACAGAGATCATATTCCATCTAATATCTGTAGCATAGAGTACATTATGTAGAAATATGTTTCGATTATCATGTAAAATTAATTTACATGTACCAATATATTTTACTTCAACTCTTGAGTTATTTTCAACATATGTTCATCTATTTATAGACTGTATCCGATAATACTTTACAAATACTCTTCGGTCTCTAGTTATGTGGTCTGTTACTCTTAAATCTACAATTCACATTCGATGAGATTCAATAAATATTACAGTACTAGAAACAAAAGCGTTACTTAAAGTAATTGAGTAATAGGATACCTCTTTTGACTTAGTGGATTAATGAGCAAAGTGAACCATCTTGCTATAATTGTAGCACTTCATCTTTGTCTTATCTTTCTTCCTATCATGCTTCTTACATCGAAAGGTCTTAGCTCTCTTAAGTACCTAATCAATATCTTTCTCTTTGTTGTTGATTTGATGGTTCATTTTGCACTTAAAGCTCAAAATTTTGTGTGAATTCAATCCAGCAACATAAGCATGGATAGACGATCTCGTAGCCTCTACACGCTTATTCTCTAATTCCAAATGACGCGTTATATCGTCAAAAGTGACAACATTATCATTGTGCATCACGTTGATCTTCATATGCTCCCAAATATTAGGAAGAAACCTTATAACATCCTGAACTTATTGTTCATCAGTAAGGGAGTGACTTGTCAACTTCAGTACACGAGTCATGTTTGATATCTCCTGAAGATGCTGCCTCATTATTACATTTGGGCGCTTTTAATATGTGTCAAAGTTAATGGTGAGTTTCCTCAACTTAGTGGCAAACGTACCTCAAACTTATCTTTCAAGGCAACTCACATCATTTGAGCTTTATTCCCCCGCTCCCTTTCTGTTCTGCTCGATCATTTTCCTTTTTTTCAAGCTTGGTTTCCCCCCCTCCTTTGCTGCTCCTATATTTCTTTTCATTTCTCCTCTACATGACCGTTCTTTTCCTCTGCCCCCATCCCCACCGAACTCCACACGAAGCCACTTGTCCAGCAGCTATCACACTCCAGTCAACCTTGCAAATCCCTTAGCCGGTTGGTTGACTGCACACTTCCACGCCAGCGAAGCCCACCTTCGCTTGTCTCTAGCCCCACCGAAGATAACTGCCTCTCTGCCATGTCCGCGTCTTCTCTTCAGCTCAGACTACTCGTAGCAACGAAGACCGAAGCTGCTCTCTTTCCTTCGCCGCACGTCGTTCACGCATCTTCAGTCCACCAAGCCCGAGTCAACAACCCAGCAATTTCTCTCTCGACGTTGACTCCCCTGTTGCAAGCGAATTCGTGCGCCAACTGCTCCTTTGCTGGCTCTCTTCCATTCGGCCCACAGCCCACCGAAGTAATGCCCCTCGAAGACCTACTACAGTAGCCCAGTCCAATGGATTTCAGCCCATCAAGTGAGCCCAGCAGCCCACTTTCTAGCCCATCTTCAGCCTTTAGTCCAGCCCGCAAGTTCAGCCAAGCCTAGCAGCTGCTGTGGGCTTGCAAGGCCTTTTTGGCCCAGTCCAAGTACTCGTTGACGCTGCCGAAAGTTCGGGTTTCGATCGCCGTCGTGCCACCGTCGTGGTGGACCAATTTTCACATTAAACCAGTGAGTTTATGCACTAAACTCTGCTTAGTAGGTTAATGACATTTAAGGGATGTTTAGTTTAAGTTAATTAGGGATTAGGTGGTTAGGTGGTTAGGTGGTTAGGTGGTTAGGTAAATTAGATTAGTGATTTAATTAGTTAATTATACATGTTAGGTGGTTAGAATGGCTAAATTAGCAAGTAGATAGGCCGTAGTATTTATCTATATTGGTTTGGAAATTTTCCGGGCTCGTCTCGGCTTTTAATTAGGCTTTTCCGGCTTAAGTTGCTATTTTTGGTATTTCATAATAAATTTTGGTAATTAATTTCTGGAAATTAGACTTGGATAATCGGTGACCGGAATTTCGTGTTGATTGCAAGGGTATGCGTAATTTATTTAATTGAGTGTTGATTTGTGCAAATTGAGTGAAAATTATAATATTTGGTATTTATTCCAAAAATTGAGTAATTTTGGTATTTAATCAGAAAATGTCGAGGTGTCAATTTTTTAACGTCGGAAAGGTTTTCAGGCACTATATAAATAGTGGGATTTTCTAAAATAAATATATTGCATTTTTTGCTCAAGCTGACCGTGTACTCACACACGATTATTTTATCGGGTATTTTTAATAAGAAGAAAATAAGCCAAGATATTATTTTGATTGAGGAATTTAAGTGCAAAGCACATTGCCCTTGACTGTGAGTGAATAATTGTGTGGCGGTTTATAGTCAGGGCGTGTTGATTATTGAATGTTGAGGTGATATGTGCCGGGTTGAGGGAACCCGATGGATCGTGAGCAGGTAAAGGACTAAGTACTACACGAGTATAAGATTTCGTGTGAGTCACCTCCAATGCCTTATAACATTGCTTATTGTAGTCAAGGACTAAGTGTTACATGGCGACCTAAGTCGCATGGGAATTACCTCTAGTGCCTTGCAATATTGTCATACATAATGAAAGGCTACGTACTTCGCGAGGATAAAACTTCGTGCGAGTCACCTCTAGTCCCTTATACTATTGTCTAGTGTAATAAATGACTAAACATTACATGATAGCAAGACTTCGTGTAAGTTACCTCTAATGCTTTATACTATTGCCTTTTGTAGTAAAAGGCTAAGTGCCACACAATAACGAGACTTCATGTGACTTACCTCTAGTGCCTTATACTATTATTATTGTGGTCAAGGACTAAGTACTGCACGACGACAAGACTTCGTGTAAGGTCACCTCTAGAGCCTTGAGTCTGATTTTGAGTTAGAATGTTGAGAGTAAATATCGAGTGTAGATGGAACCCCCGATATGATTTACCACGCCTGATTATGGGATGAAATTGTGTGACACGGAATGGGACGTGTCATAACGATTTGGCTTTATAATGGGGACTCTTGTAGATTGTTTGATTGGATGATGGATTAATGGTGTTGATTCAATTGATTGACTAAGATTGAATGAGATATTCCAAATGCTTGAGTGTTGTTACTGCACTTATGTGACATATGAATTGTGCTAACATGCAGAATGGAATTAAGGCGAGGTAAGTTCTTGTTCTAATTGTGTGGTTGTGTGGTTAAAACGCTTCTAGGCTTATTACCCTCCTAATCAGGGTTTAGAGCGTGAACTTGTTGATATTTATATCTCACCCCGTCGTGAGTTTTAATTTTTCGGGACCGTAGAGTGGAGGATCCAGAGCTGAGCTAAAGGGATCTGAGGTGTAGGTTAGATAAGACAGTTCCTTTTGAGAGTCAGTCTTTTGAAATCTTATGTTTATAGACTTTTATACATGATTCAGTTGAGTTATAAAAGCATGTGTTGTTTGTGAATTTGTTGTCCTACTTTTCTATCCCGAGATGGTTACTGTTAGGGGATTTGTTATTCCCTTTTGCACGTACAATAAAATGAAAGGTTCGGTGACTCGTCCTGGAAAGTCGTAAAATTTTATCAACCACAGAGGAATGGGCACGCGCTCGAGGATCGAGGCGTGACACTCAGGCTCATCTATGGTGTGGTTGAGGGTTTCTAAAACCTCTTATTCCTCAATGATGTATTGAATTTTTTAGTGCCAAATATCATAATTATCACTATTCAGCTTTTCACCCTTATTGAGGTTAGTCACAATGGTCTTGGATGCCGAAATCATAATCAATTGCTCTAACACATTGACATAATAAACGCAAAATCAATACTAGCATATTTTCAAAAATAACACACATACATAATTTGCAGTAAAGATAAACTAAATTAATGACAATTCAACAAAAGATACAGAAACAAAAGTTCACTAGATTCCCAATCAACTTCTACGTACGATTGTTATACTATCATTAATTAGTTTAATTTGTGCAAATTTTAAGTTCTAAGTGAGAACCTCTTTGAATTCTACCAATCTACAAACTCCCACTAGAAAAATAGTTATATGACCTCATGTAATTTCCACATTTTTCTATCAACACAAAAAGCATAGCAAGATGTGAACCAACGTACAAAAACAATCATGCAGCAACTATAATCAAAACTGTAATTCGACACATAATGAAAAAATCAAGGATTTCCAACAATTGTTCGAGTTTGTTAGGAACCAGGAAATTGCAAGCATATTAAACTATAAACATGCTATAATCGAACCAAACTCTAAACAACATATATGTGATCATTTTCATATAGGCTAGCATATGTAATTGCAAAACCATAATAAAATACAAGTTAAAAGGAATAAACAATACACCAATATCCCAAAAATACACATACTTATGGTCCATACACATTTTTATAACTTTAAAAGTCTCAACTATATAAAATAACTATACCACAATGTAGAGCACATCTATACAAACCAAACGCTGCCGATCACGGGCCGATCGGATCCTCCACACGCCGCCTGAGTATGCAGGATGTGTGGCACACGCGCTAGCTAGCCATTAAGGCTCCTAACCAGTCAAATCGGCGATCGGTCCAACCGCAAGACTAGTTACTCAATCGGATTGGTTGACCGATCGACCGGTTCGGGTCTCCGGTCAAGTCGAGTCATCGGTCGATCGCCCGCCTGTTGATGTCATCAATGGTTACCGACCGTTGGCTGATGTCATTGATGACGTCAGCACACGTCGATTCGCCAACGTGCACGTGGCGCTCATGCACTGGCTTTTCCAACGGGTTGGGCGCATGGCACCCATGTGCCATGGTTTCTGGTCGTGCATGTGGGCGTGTCCAACGTCCTACGGTAATGCTTGACCCACCGTTCAACTCATCTTGATGAGTACTTTTATCTTGTATATTCAAAAATTGATTTTGGCAAAAAAAGTATTTCAAAAAATGACCAAAATCGTACAAATGTACACGACTTCCAAACCCTTTCTTCGCTTTGGTTCATTTTCAATGATTCATGTTGCAATTTTCGAGTAATGAACATCCAAATGATGTGAGGTTCATCCTTTTGATCCCCATATCAAACAGCAAACGAGAAAACTCGATGGAAAAACGGAGCATGAAACATAACCAGGCTTTGATACCAATGTAGGAAAAAAGTCGGCGAAAGAAATGATTAACCTTTTTGATGCACAATAAACATAACCAGTCTTTGAATTACGAGTGAACGACGGACAATATGACTTCACGATGGTCCGAATGCAATCACGAAAAAAACATACAATTTCCACGACATTAATGCCGATTGTCTTCTCAAAGCAGTAATGGAATGCCTTTTGTTCTTTGATGGAGAGAGGAGAAGAAGAGAGAACAGTTTCTTTCTGCCAACCAACCCAACGGTTATCTCCATAAGTTGTTTATATGACTTCCTTTATACCCTTTTAAATTGTGTCTCTTCATCATAACATATCAAGATGAAACGATGCATCTTAATCGCACTCCATCATAGACGTACTAATAAAGTATAACAGTGAAGCTTCATGAAATACTTGTAAAACAAAGCGAACATTGCGTCAGAGACATAGCTTCCATGTCTGGAATGTTGATGTTGTGCTTCACACAAAATGAGCGAATCCCCTCTTCTAACAGATCTCGCGCTTTTCGGAGTCGCATCTCAAACCCATGTCTCTATATAACCAATTTCCTACCACGCCTTACCCAGAACAAAACCTTTCCCGAGTTTGCATTAGGGTAAAATCTTCTTTTGTCATCCCATTTGTTTCCTCCATTCCATACTTCATAGGTAAGACAACATGATCAAGCCTTTGAGAAACTGCTCAAAATTGCTAGAAAGTGGAGAAAGATAGTTACTTGGGGAGAAAAAGAATTTCTCATCCCGGAACAAGGAGACTTTCAGGCGTACGGAACCGTGAAGTGTTAGAAGTGAGTGAGAAGGGTCACTTTGTAATCTATAGCACGGATGGCAAGCGCTTTGCTGTTACGTGGCTTTGTCTCCAACCTTACATTTTCCATGAGCTGTTCATAATATTCGAAGAAGAGTTTAAGCTATCAAGCAATGGACTGATCCGAATGCCATTTGATAAAGCAGTTATGGAGTATGCAGTCTCACTCATACGAAGGAGAAAATATTCAGTGGTTGCCAATCACCACGTCACCGTCCTACGTGGCGCGCACAATTCTAGGTGGCTCCAATAACAGGTCGACACGTGTCTTTGTACTTATACCAGCTGGAAAATAGAGAAGTCAAAAGTTCTTTTTCTCTCTCCTCTGCTGCGGCTGAAAAGAGACTCAGCAGAAGCATTAATTAATGCTGTTGCCGCTCAAAAACCTCTCTCTTCGTTTCAATTTCCGAGCGCTTTTTGCCTTCTCCTTCCTCGAGTTGAGAAGAGAAAACGCAGATACCTTCTCTCTCCTTCTCCGGCACGCCCGACTGCCTCCACCTCCACCTCCGCCCCGCCATGCCCCTACCCTTTCCCCAAAGCCCTCTCGTCGGTCGCAGGTTGCTGGTCAGATCTGTCTCTGGCACCTCGCCTCCTCGAAGACCCCCGCTGGGTCACAGCTGCTAAATCCCGAGCGCCCTTTGCCTCCGCCGTCACCTCCGGAGTCTCATCGGCGGCTACGATTCGTCAGCTCACTCCTCTCTCCCACCCGCGCTCGCGCTGATCTCTTGGGACTATCTCCACACTTCACGGGTTTCATCCTTAAGTGAACAGGAGTAGCATGGTGATTCTTACCTTTTGTGGGAGAGAATCCGGTAGCGATGGCAAGGGGATACGCTAATCTGTCTAGTGAAGACACGCGAGCGACCTGTGAAGGCGGAGAGGCTCGAGACCCAGCAGTCGCAAGCTTCTTCTGCTTTGGCTTCAAAATCGCTGGCGTCGTGCCCGAGCCCGAAATCAAGAATGACCAACTCGCGGTTTGTATTGCCCGAGCCAGAAAAGCAACGACCCCGACAAACGAAGCGAGCGGCGTGTGAAGGCGAAGAGGGCTCGGGACCCAGCACTTGAAAACTCCTTCCGCTTTGCTGCCAACGCGGCCGAGCCCAAAAATGAAACCGACGATGGCGACAAACGAAGCGAGCGGCGTGTGAAGGTCGAGAGGGCTCGCGACCCAGTAGCTGCAAATTTCTTCCGCTTTGGTGACGACGTGCCTGACCCAAAATCGAAACCGAGCCACTCGTGGTTTCTATCGTCAAAGTCCGAAAGGCGACGACGGTGACAAACGAAGTCGAAGTGGAAGGAGCGCAAGAGCAAGAGGGCGAGGTCGTGAGGGCTTGAGGTGAGCGAGGACCGGGAAGGAAGACAAAGAGCTCAATGTTCAAACGTGAAAAGACCGCCTGCAACTAGCCCGAAATCACGAGCGGCTTATGCTGTGTAAACATGCAACGCAGTATGTTTGTACATGTAAACAATGAATAGAATGTTGTGGTGCCTCAATGCGTTCCTTTTCATCTTTCCTACAAGACCTATGATCAAATGTGAGCCTCTGCAATGCCAGCTCTACAAATAAACAATCTCCAGCTTTAAACACGAAGTAATTGCCCTTTCTAATTTCACCATTGTCGGGGCTGTGAAAATGCTATTATGCGTATCTTTGTTCATTTATTCAATATGATCATACAGTAGCTTCCCTTCTTGTCCTAGAGTTTGCGACAGATGAGTTGCAACATCTGAATATCAAGAGCGAGATCTGGATATCAAGAACATTGATGGTTTTGATGATTTACATCGCTATTCAACGTCATGCTAATTTGAGGTGTCATTGCAAAGGAACGGCTCCCTTCTCTCTTTCTCTCTCAAACGTTTCTCATGTTTTTTTTTTGGAATCAAGGCGTAGCAAGTCTCATGTTTATAGAGTTAAATCAAGGTAGAATCGTCCCTTTCATTTTTACTTGAAAGTGCTTTAGTGAAAGAAGTGCCTTCAAACTGAAAGATTGATAAATAGGTTATCGAGTTTAGCTAGATGACCCAATACTACAATGATCAACATTTCCCGATGCTATAAGCAAGAAATAACGTAAAAAGAAAGAGCATTCCCAACACACCAGCATAGAACATAGATCCGTGAGGAGGACCATATACACCACACAAAAAAGAGGACTTCGTAAACGGCCGCGAGATCATCATCTCCTTTTCTAATCAAATCAATCGAACTACTTCAATAAAATAACATCTCAGCTCATCCACTTAAGCCAAGAAATAAACAGAAAATGCAAAGGATATAAAGAAAAATCACTCCTCTCTCTCTTCCGCCACAAAATCCCTTGTGGCTGTCGCCGGAATCCTGAAAGTCAGCGCCACCCTTGCATATCCAGCCTCGCAGGCCTTTTTTGCTTCAAAATGGTTGACGACGTACCCAAGCCAAAATCGCGACCCGATCCAATCGGCGGTTTCTGGAGCCAGAGATAGGAACGCGACGAGGATGATGGCCAAGAAGGAGGAGGGGAGGGCTTGAGGTGAGTGAGGGATAGAGAAATGGCCTCGAGGAAGAGAGAATGGAAGCCTTGTGTATGATGGAAATCCCTCCACGCCCTGGTCGTCCGAGGTTTCTCCCACAAAAGGTAAGAATCGCCATGCTACTCCTGTTTACTTAAGGATGAAACTCGTGAAGTGTGGAGGCAGTCCCAAGAGATCAGCGCGAGCGCGGGTGGGAGAGAGGAGTGAGCTGACGAATCGTAGCCGCCGATGAGACTCCGGAGGTGACGGCGGAGGCAAAGGGCGCTCGGGATCTAGCAGCTGTGACCCAGCGGGGGTCTTCGAGGAGGCGAGGTGCCAGAGACAGATCTGACCAGCAACCTGCGACAGACGAGAGGGCTTTGGGGAAAGGGTAGGGGCATGGCGGGGGGCGGAGGTGGAGGTGGAGGCGGTCGGGCGTGCCAGAGAAGGAGAGAGAAGGTATCTGCGTTTTCTCTTCTCAACTCGAGGAAGGAGAAGGCAAAAAGCGCTCGAAAATTGAAACGAAGAGAGAGGTTTTTGAGCGGCAATAGCATTAATTAATGCTTCTGCTAAGTCTCTTTTCAGCCGCAGCAGAGGAGAGAGAAAAAGAACTTTTGACTTCTTTATTTTCCAGCTGGTATAAGTCCAAAGACACGTGTCGACCTGTTAGTGGAGCCACCGAGAATTGCGCGCGCCACGTAGGACGGTGACGTGGTGATTGGCAACCACTGAATATTTTCTCCATACGAAGAGGTCTGTCTGAAGATTCGCAAAGAGCGCTGCTTAGTGTCGTTTCCTGGGGCCGTTGCTTCTCTCGTTGTTCTCTGTATCAAGGTTGAGTAGGCCATCAGCAATTACTCGTTTGTCGACAAAGCAAAAATTTTCAATTTTTGTAAATGATTTTGCTATGAAATTTATGAGAACTAATTGGTTCCAGATGTTTTCCCAGATGCCCTTTGCATGATGGATAGATGTGCACTGGAAGGAAATCAATTTCATAAATTCATTTTAAATGCAAAGCAAATGCAAAATGACTCGAGAAGATGGGAACTGAACAAAGATATCTCGCGATATACCAGCTATATCTCCGCAGCGATATCTTCCTGAAGCTCTTCAAAATGATTTTAACACTGAAGAGCAGTTGGCATTGTCTAGTGATGTTTCTCTGATTACACAGTGCCCTTGTGATGCCGTTCCTACAAGGTGCATAGCATCAGTAGTCCTACTATTCTCATTTACTTCTGCTTACTGCCTATTAGGTTCTGCTTCCCGGTCAATTATATTGGGATCATCAAGCTATGGTTTTTGGGTTAGAGAAATCCCTGTTATAGGAAATATTGAAATGGTCAAATTTTGTAATACATAACGCATTCTCTTTTGATCCGTCACGACATTTTTTCTTCCTTAAAACAGATAACTTTGTGCTATCGGAGACCACTATCTACTAAATTAGTACTGTACCATCTGAACGATATAAAAGGAATGATTCATCTGATTCCAAGATGTGGTCTAATGTTTAAGTCACTCAAATCTCGAACAAATGACCCTCTTGGTATAGATCACATAATAATCAAACTTTCCATAAGATTGACCTTGTTGTGGAGACCTTGGGAGTATGTAATTTGTTTTCGTGAGAATAGGCTAGCGATTTGGGAGTATTTTCACGTACATAATGAAAGAGACTATTACTGAGTTTTCGTTAATGTGAGAGGAGGCAAGAATGAATTAGAAGGAACGAGCACTACCTATCCTGTCCATTAGCTAATCGGTCTTGCATAGGAAACTTCGACACGAGACAGGGAATTCAGGAACGGTCCATATGTCAAGACAGTATAGATGAGCTCTAGAGGTAACTGAAGAAAATGTGAATAATTAACTCAACTGAAGTTTGTATAATTACAGATAACGAAGACCATGGGCATTTTCCACTTCAACCATCAAAGGATTTGTCATGAGAAGAAACGTCCACTGAGCTAGCACCATTAAATGCATTTTCGTTTCGAAACATAACTTTCTATCGATGATAGTGTAGTATAAGTCCTAATATTCGAGAGAGTACCATTTGATTAATGGTCTTATGTGTTACCCTAGTACTTAAATCAAAAACTAGCTCTGAGGAGTAGCATATTCAAACAGGTTCATATGTTTTACCTATAGAAAATTATTCACATGAATAATTAATTACTCAACAACAATTGAATCCATATATAACTGTAAAACACCAAAATCGATAGATACAGTGGAATTAAAACGCATCCGTTTGAGCCATTACTTCAAGGAACTGTCTAACATTCGTATCTTCCAGCAAACCACTAATTAGATGCTCAACAATGGACATCTTGATAGCAATGAGGCTTAATCGATTAGATTTTTTCCATCTAGCATAATGGGCCTTTTGATCTGTAGTGCTTTGATCATTGGGGCTAGAAAGTTCACGTAGAGACAAGTCCATATCCACGATGCCCAAAGCAAACTCTATATCTTGGTTTTATCTCTTGAAGTTTTATCCAGTTAACATTTCAACCGTGACATTGTTGTTATTTACAGCGAAGATAATTGTTTGTCACACATAATGCAATAAGATAAATTATAAGCAATAAGCAATTCAATAAAAATAATTAGTACATTATAAACTCCATTTTGGACAGAGTGTATAATGCACTATTATTTTCCACATCATGAAGCTTATAAAGCAACAATAAGAAGAATTACATATGATTGTCAATGATCCATTTCCTTTGAGTAGACAAATCCTTTAAATTATACATCTCCATAATATTAATATAGAGGGGAATTACATATAATTTTCAAAACATTTATCCCATTTTGGTAGATAAATATTTTTCAATTATACATCCCAATCTTTTAAATATGAGAATTAATCTTCATGCTATTTTCCAAAACCCGCGAGGCCCAAATCGGACCGCGGAGCCTAAACCTTCGCCCAACCCACGTTATCTAATTCGCTGCTTGGAAACGGGCGAGCCTGCGGAGCCCAAGATGTACCAGACAATTTCCCCTTCGCTTGGGCTACAGGGTCCGCGCGACCTTTGGGCCCTTTAGAATGATTCTGGGCTCACACCCAGAATAAGAAATAAAAGGAAAATTGGGCTTATTTGGCCCCGGCCCAGGTGAGTTATAGCCCCACGATTATGGGCTCATGCCCAGAATTCGAATTTTAAATAGAATATGGGCAAAAGCCCATATTTTGGCCCAGGCCCGGCTGGAGGTCTTCTTCAACCTCCACTCGGATCCCAAACCTCTGCAAAATCGAGTCACACGACCTGATTTTGATCCGAAGCTAAAAAAAAACATAGAATAGTTACTAGAATGAATTAAACAAAGAAAGAACAAGAAAATCTTCCATATTCAAGCTTCAAAGTTTCAAATCTAAGCCTCCCATGGCCGAATTTTGGATTTCTAATGTTTAAGCCCAAAAAGCTTATCTTAATGCAACAAAAAGATACTAAAACATATATACACAAATATAGATATATCATCAATCAATTGAATGTAATTTAAAAAATTTTAGGACTTTTCAAGGTATAAACCCTAAAATTTCAAAAAAATAAATTACTCTGGTACCAAAATCTATTAAAATGCCAGATCTTCCTCTCTATGACCTATCTCAGTATAGCAGTTTTCAATAACTGATCCTTTTATAGGCTATAGAGGATTTGCTAGGTCCCCAATTTCACTATTGCAGAGTTTTCTTTCTGTAGATAGCTTGATTGCAGGTTGTGTATACCATAAGAATTGCAACAAGTGTAAATTTATACAGCAAGACCTAGTGTGGACAAGAATCACTTGTAAATTTGTATTATGAGACTCAGATGACGTTACAATGAAGAAATGTTTTTCATGCTTCCACGCTTCCACGCTTCCAGCCAGCTTTACAAAATTCCATGCATTGAAACTAGCCAGAATGACGCATCTCTTTCACATTCATCTGCATACGATGTCACCATATTACGGTGTGGTAAGTCCTTGAATGTATTATGGCTAGCACATGATGCCCTTATCTTTTTGAAGATCTGATCTTAATATGAATCCAGCTTTAGTGTCGAAATCATCAACAGCAATGAAAGCATAAAAAGATAGGAGTTAGCTAACTTTTATCAGCATCATTATGCATCCATTGGGCGGTGTGGTACTCTGATTTTATGAATTTTCCAGTGTCTATTTGCAGCGAAGACAGACAGCCTCTGGTTCAGTTCCTTCATCAAAGAATATAGGGCCCCCTATTACAAAATGCACGTGGGCAATAAGCTCAGTAGAATCGAGATGCTGCCCTGGACCCAGACGACTAGGTAATGCTACGTTGTCTGGCCTGACCTCGTTCATTGAGCTCTTAGGTCCATGTCTTTTGTCTGGTGAGCATGATGAAGCGCATATTATAACTCCAGAATCTTCGTACCCGTCCTTAGATTCTTCTATGGGGAATGTAGCAGATTTGCCATTGATCATTTGTCAAGAGTGATACTATCGGTCATAAGGCAAAGATTATAGACCTGTCCAATACGCCGGTTTTCTGTTCAAGAAATTTTGGCTCAACTTTGGTCATTCTAACAAATGTTCACGCAAAATGAGTTGGTCATTATAGAGTTAATTCTACATTTCATGGTAAAAGTTTTTCATCTGACGAAAAACTGGTTTGATCGTGTTTTAGCTGTTAGAAATATCTTAACTTTCTAAATATGATATCACTGCTCGGTGGAGAATTCTTGAACTTAGATGGACCGTACCTCGGTCAGCTTGGAGTTGGAAGTGGTCCATCTGAATCGCTCTGTTTACGGTCTTCGCAGAACACGATGAAAGAATTGGCTTTGCATGAAGCAATCGGGAACAACTAGATAAGTTCACCAATATTCGGGTGGTAACCGCAACATGCAGACACTCTTCCCATCCAGTCACATCATGTCCATGACGTAGTTCCCAACAGAAAATATTTTATTGGCAATGACGACAGTAATTTCATTGCAATATACAACTACCTCTCTGTCATATGACGAAAGTTCTGTTATCATGCACCTTATTCTCTCCTTTCCTTTTTTTTTCTCTGTATTTGCAGACTAAATTAGAATGTTAGAGAGTGATAATGCAAATATCTAGGCCTTATCACCAATCGTTTGGTTTTGCAGATATCTCCACCACACAACAAATTCGCATCTTTTCAAGCTTCTCAGATCTTCCGATGAACTTGTCTCAGTTCTGGTCCAGCTAAAATATTCTCTCTTTACCTCATTTGAAATTTTCTTCCTGTACTTAACACTAGAAAGCATGATTGTCGCCAAGAGGGTCCTCAAAGTAGCTAGGAAGTGGCAAAACATCACCGCTGCTGAAAGAAAAAGAATTCCTCATCCAAAAACAGGAAGATTTTCAAATGCAAACAACATAGGTGAGAAGGGTAACTTTGTAATCTAAAGCGATGACAGAAGCCACTTTGCCATCCCCCCGGCATGTCTCGATACCCTTGTTTATCGGGAGCTGTTTAGAATGTCTGAAGAAAAGTATGGACTATCAAGTGATGGACCCATCATTTTGCCATTTGACGCGGAGGTTTTGGAGTACACCATTGTACTCCTACAAAACGGTCTAGGTGAAGATCCATAAGAGCTTTGCTTGAGGCAAATCCTTGTCGTCACTGCTCATCATCTGTTTCTTTGTATCAAGGCTACATCGGCGAATATTGGATTGTTCATTATCAGTTGGAGACATTGCTGTATTTTGTAAATAAATTTGTAATGAAGTATATCTTAAGACTTTTTCAGTTTCACCTCAAAACTTCCGTAGATCTCTTGATCCGGAGATAGCATTAGTAAAAAAGTCCATAATAAGTCATGTAAAGTGAGAATTGTTCATAAAGTCATAAACCTATTATACGGTGGTCAAGTCAATCCTAAACTTTCCAATTTTGTCAATTTAGCATTAAACATTTTAACAATTTGCTAATGTAGCCCTACTAGTCAAATTGGATGGCAAATGTTTATGTGGATACCTAGGGCGCGCATGACAAAACTTCTACTTCTCGATTTCTTTGTTTCTTTGTTCCCCGGAACAAGTTTGAAATAGAAATCTGTTTGATAACGCAATTTGATTTCTCTATTTCTGAAACAGATTTCTATTCCAAAAATAGAAAAATCGAAGAAATCAGAAGTTGAAATTTTTAGGCTGCGCATGATAAAATTTATGTTTCTTGATTTCTCTGTTTCTCTACATTCCCAGAATAGGTTTGGGTAAACCGTTTGCACGTAATGCGATTTGATTTCTCTATTTTTGAAACAGATTTCTATTCCGAAATAGATTTGAAGAAGAAATCAAAAGCTAAAATTTTTGTTTCAGAATTTTGTCATGCACACCCTTAACTTCTCGTTTTGAAATAGAAATCAAAAGCTGAAATCAAACCATATAAAAGAACCTTGCGCTTTCTTGCTCACTTAATTCACTCATAACCACAACTTCATAAATTATTGCTAATTTTCTTTTTCTTATTTTGCTCGTGTTTCTTTTTCTTTTCTTTTTTTGATAACTTCCTCTTTAGGATGAAAGGCAATCGAATGAGTCCCCAATTTTCAAAAACAACCAAAGTTCTTAAATGCTTACTTAAAAACAATGGGGCTCTTTCCTCCTAGAAAGGGCACGCGCATGGCCAATTGAAGAAAAAGTTCTTACGCAATAGATGAATAAAAAACATGCCTAGAAATTTAACCTTGTTTCTTTACGGATTCAAAATTCTTGCAAAATCAAAATAATTAGAGTGTTACACAATCTTGAATTTTAATTCGAAGGCAAGAGATTCAAGAGAATCTCTCTGCAAGGGCCATTAAAGGTTCATTGAGCAATAATAAAGAAATTAGGGATGAGCAACTGAACTGATTCAATTCGAGAATCAAAATAAGCCAACCTTCCCCTAGTTGGTTCCTAACCATAAACGTTACTTCAAGGTAGAATTCTCATATATTCCTTTACACCATCAATTTTATTTTGTTGATAATCTTATATAATACTAATCTTTGATAAAATGACAGGGCTGTATAGGCGCCATTGATGGCACCCATATTCATGCTTCCACAGTACTCGTCTAAACCTACGTAGGATGAGCTTGCAAACGATATATTGACCGAGGAGGAAAACCAAATAAATATGCTTAGAAAAACCATTGCTTATAAAAATGGCAAGGGATAATAATATGCCGGAAATTCCATGAAATTGTATTTTCAACTTTTGTAATGCATTAGTATTATTTCGACTATTATTTTATATTTGAGGATTTCCTATGTTGTTATCTAATCAATTTCTATTCCTAGAAATATGAATTTTATTCTATTATCAAACGGATTTCTGTTCCAGAAATAGAAATTTTGAGTCGTTATCAAACAGGTTTCTTTGCTCAGAAACTTGTTCGGGGAATAGAAATTGAGAAATCAATTTCTGGAATAGAAATTTTGTCATGCGCGCCCCTAGTTGGCGCTAGCCATTCTCTGTCGCACCGCTGGCACTAACATGAAGGATTTTTGCAACTCTTTTCAAATTTTCTAAATTTTCTATTTTTTGCATTGACATGGCACTAACTGGGTGTCCATGTAAGCATTTTGGCTAGGAGGACTACATTAATAAATCGTTAAAAGGTTTATGATTAAATTAACGAAATTGAAAATTTAGTACTAAAATAATTGCAGCACGATAGGTTTATGACTTTTTGGATAATTATCTTGTCATGTAAATTTGGTGAAAGAATTCATATTGTCATAGACTCGAAAGTCACCTTTAAGATTAACTTGAATTGGCACTCACATGGAACAGAGGCAATTAGTGATGTACTGTCAGCTTGTCATTTACATAAGCATGTAGCAATGTTGCTATCGTATGCTTCTTCAATGAAGCTTAGCTAAAGACAGAGAAAGCCTTAGTTGTCTAATTTACTTCAAAAAGTTGTTCATCGAATGTTTGTTCTCGTGGTTACTTAGGAAATCTGGATGGCTGGAATGGTTATATTATGTAAAGTCATAATTCACAACTTCAAACCCTATCCATTTCATTGGGAGAGCAATGTTTTCGATGAGAAGGTATACAATACATTTTCTTTCTGAGACATCATCATCTACCCGAAAAAGAAAAGTATTCTTTTATGTCCTACCGGCGGAAAAAGTTTCATTGATTGGCGATCTTATAATTTATTCTTGAAGTAAAAATTGAACATTACCTCACGATGAAGAATCAAATGCGACAAAGCTAAAGATGAGTAGGATGTCTTAAAAATGGTCTCTGTTTCCTATCCATAAATTACTCGAACTTGTTGTCAATTGTGCTCTGGTGCTTATTGAGAAATGTGATAGATCAGTTTTATCAAAGCAATGCTACTTTAATTCGTATTTTTGATCTTTTTTATTGTAGTTATGCAACAAAGGGTCGGTGAATTATATTCACTTTCAAGAAATACATATGAAGAAAGATGACCATACCTGTGATAATATTATGCAGTTGCAACTTCTAATCCAAACTTATATGGCTAATTTCATTAAATTGTTCATTAGCTTTGTAGAGTTCTCTTTACTAAGTGTGTCGCACAAGATAGTGTTTGACAATTTACTAGATCCTTTTCTGCACCACAGGTCATGTTCTCCAAGAAAGTATCCTAATATAGACATTTGACCTAACCCTTAACCAATTATTCAGAAATCGGTCCTGAACTTTAAGTACTTTCGAAATGGTAACGGCGGGAAAAATATTCTATTCTTGTCTAACCTTTCATTTCGTCAACCTATTATTATATGTGGATCATGACGAGTGAGTTGGTTGTGCGCAAGACAGTTGTACAATGGGACCTTTTCTAGTGTGAATAACCATGGAAACAAGGAAATAATCTTGTAATCAATACTAGAGAAACGTAACAGACATGTCCTGGATCCTAAAAGAGAAGGTGTTATAATTGCCTCCGTGCATATATGGTCAAGAATTCTCTTATTATCTGACTTTTCATTCCTTTTTATGGTCGTTCGGAGGCAAAAACTAGGCAGACACTATGCAAACATATGGGTCATATCATCAAATTCTTGGCTGTACTTGAACACAACTAAGTAACAAACTAATATGTCGTGAAGAATCTCGAACCATTTCTCTATATAGCCAGCTTCCTACCGTGCCTTCTTAGAATAAAACCTTTTCTGAGTTTGCACCTCGGTAAAATCTTCTTTTGTCATCTCCTTTTTATCCTCGATCCATACTTCAAAGTCAAGACAACATGATCAGCACTGAGAAACTACTCAAAATTGCTAGGAAGTGGAAAAAGATAGTTACCTCAGTGAGAAAAAGAATTTCTCATCCCAGAAAAAGGAAATTTTCAGGTGTACAGAACTGTGGAGTGTTAGAAGTGAGGCAGAAGGGTCATTTTGTAGTCTATAGCACAGATGGCAGGCGCTTCGCTGTTCCGTTGCGTTGTCTCCAAACTTACATTTTCCATGAGCTGTTCAAGATGTCAGAAGAAGAGTTTGGACCATCAAGCGATGGACCGATCAGAATGCCATTTGATGCAGCAGCTATGGAGTATGCAATCTCACTCATTCGAAGAGGTCTGTCTGAAGATTCACAAAGAGCACTGCTTGACTTCATTTCTGTAGGCCGCTGCTCACCTTCTTCTTCTTCTTTGTATCAAGGTTCTGTAGGCCATCAGCAATTACTTGTTTGTTGATAAAGCAATGTTGACACCTTTTTTTTTTTCGGTCGACGCGTCAATAAAAGTAAGAAAATCAAGATTAGGGTTCTGATTGTGATGGAATCCATTTATTGAAAAAAATATATTGTTTTTCATTTCTTTCATTTGGCCAATCATCTGTAGGTAATTTCTTATTCATTTCCATCAAAAACTCAAAAATCAAATAGTTCATTTTCGAGTTGACTTTTTAGAACTCATTTGATAAAAAGTCCATTCTAAAAAATCAACTCCAGCTCAACATTTGGCTTTTTTGCATGAAGGATTCCTTTCGACTTTAATTTCACTTTAGCCACAAAAATTTTGGAAAAATTCAAAGTTTTGACCATGAAATCAACCTTTAGTAAAAAATAAACTAAAAGGTTGATTTTTGGTCAAACCTTTAATTAAAAAATTGAAAAGCATTAAAACTTTCAAATCACTTCATTTTAGCTTTATTTTGATTTAGCATTGAAAATTCTACAAAAATCGATTAAGAACCTCTGTTTTGAATTTTTCCGTTTTAAGTTCGAAATCGGCAAAAAATAAAATTACTCACTCTTGACATATTTTAGTTTAGTTTCTTTTACAACATTTAATATAGAGGTTATCACCCATTCACTCGTATGGCTAATTTTGAGATTTGGCATATGTAGACGTGCAAATTGCCATTTTTAGCCATAATTAGGGGTTCCAATCGATCCTTCATGATTTGCATACCTACACTTCCACTCCCCTCATTTTCTTGAGTTATATACAAATCCAAGGTCAAATTTGGTAAATTCACTCAAAAACTCACCAATTTGATAGATTTAGCTTACTTGAACTTAAGGAATCCAAGCTAATGAGCTCCATTTAGTGCAATTCAAGTTGACCCATTCTAGAATGAGGTTTAATTTGATTGTTTGAGGTTCAATTTTGATATTGACCCTCGATTTTATTTTTATTTTTATGCAAAGATCATGCCTTCATTTTAGTGTCAATTTAGATGCAATAGGCTATCAAGAACATGGGTATTTGAACTAATTGATGTCCTGTTACATCAATTGACTTCAATATTAACTGATTTGTGTCTTGAGGTGAGTAATTAAGAGATTTTGCTTGTTTTGTCCTTTAAATGAGTAAAGATTCTTTTCATTTAGGTCCCTAAGGGACTAAATTGCACAAAGAGGGACAAGAACTGGTTGAACCGGTCAAAGCAGGTTTGGACCGATTCGATCAAGCTCCAGCAAAAAGTGACTAGTTCGGCAACTCTCCAATGGACCTCCGGCGGTCGACGGCTACCATAAGCTGGTCAGCCACATAACCAATTCCCATGTGTCTTTATTTTTTTAATTTGCAAATTTGCCCCCGAATTTTGTAAAATTATGAAAATGCACTTCGATTAGGTTCTAATCGTTTGATTGATCACGACTGTTCATCCTCGACATATCGTAGTCATTCCAATTAAACAAGTGCATGATTAGTTGTCATCTTGAGCAAACTTAAGGCCTAAACAATGGTTGTCAGGCTTGGGAGATTAACCCCTAGCACTTGGATCAATCCAAGGGCTAGGATTGCATCTTACATGGGACTACATATTGAAATTTCCATCCAAAACTTAGGGGCGGCCACATTTTTCAGGTCTGAACTCTCTCTCTCTCTTTTTCCCGCCCACTCTCTCTTCTTCTCTCTCCAGCGTGCATCTCCTCTCTCGGCCTCACTCCTCGCTGCACACAACCACTGGTCGCGGTAGCTCCATCGGCGACACACCTGTCTGTCTGACGTCCACCACTCCCTCCTGCGCCCTGTCGCCGCCGCCGTCCATTTGTTTGCCTATTGCATGTGGGTCCTAGCACCGGCGATCAACACCGGTACTGCAGCCGGTGGATCCTTTAGCCCCAGTTGGCAGTCTGGCGACATTCACAAACATCTAGAGGCTTGCGACCCGTCTCTCTGATCTTTTCCGATCTGCTGGTGATTGGATCTCGGCAGATTGGCCTCCGGTGGTCCTTGAATCGGCAGCTTCTTGCTTGGCGTTCATCCTTATGTTTGGCGCTGCTTGTCTGTCCAGCGGCTGATCAGCGGAGTCCAGCGTTTGTCCAATGACCTAAGGCGATCCTCATCCCTCGTAACCATCCTCGACGTCCCTTGAGGCTCGGTGCTCCTTGATCAAAGCTCGATCGAGCTCGAATCGCACAAAAAATGTCAAATGGTAATTACCTAATACTCGAGCTCAATGAGGCAAGATTACCTTAGGGGCTAGAGCTCACACTTAGGTCAAATTTTCATGCTTGAAATCTGAAGTTTAGATGTTGGAGAAGTTGCTGTGATGAGGTTGTGGTGTTTGCTGATGATTAGATGACTTGACTGAGCTTGATTGTTAATCCTCCAAAAATCGTGTGCTGATTGGAATGACCTGATAGATGCCTCCGTTTGAGTTAGATAATGTGATTTTCAGGTTCCAGTGCCTTCACGAGATTTGAACTATTTTGATAAGCTTTTCAACAATATATTGCACGTCCGATTCCAACGTCGTTTGCTATGTCAAAAACAGTGCGGAAATCATCGATCCGTTCTGGAAATCATTGATTTGTGCTGCTGTTAATTGAAATTGACCGACCTGCTCGGTTTACTATTTTTGTATGATTTTTTTCCACTTTGATTTTTGAAAGAATTTTCATGAACTTTAATCCTGACATTCAATTCTATTCACTAGAAAAATTTCGTAATTTTAGCTTGTCATTTGAATAGGATTAAGTACATTTGTTTTTGTCAAATCTGGTATGAATAGCTGCAGATTAGACCTACTGGAGAAGTATCTTCGATTGAGCTTGGTAATGTGTTCAATTGCCTCTGGTGCCTTCTAGACACCTATAAATGACATCTCAAGCTTTGAAATGCACGCATTAACTGAGTATCATTTGCTATGTCAAAACCCTTCCCGAAGTCAGTGCATCTATTCTGCAAATTTGGTCATGTACTGTTATAATAGGTTAGCTGACCTATTTAGGTTCATGAATTTCTATGACTTTTTGTGTATTGATCTGGGACCAGGTGTGTTCATCATATTTGCTCCTAACATCTAGCCCTAGGACATAGCAAAATTTCATAAAATTCATGCACCTTTTAAATAGGATAATGGCTCAAAAGTTGTAAGTCATGTTCTGCTTGTACTAATTTGACCTAACACTTGTGTGAATGCCTTTACTTGATCTAAAAAAAGACATTAATTGTGATGGATTTTTTCCTTTCAGATGGGCCTGAGTTGGCCCGTCCGCCCATTTGGGCCCAAAAGGCCCGGCCCATGAGTTGAGGGCTCATGGAGGAAGTTATTAAAAAATAAAGGAAAATCATAGAGACGGTTATCTGAGATAGAGGTTACGTATTTTGAGAAAGAGAGATTACGCTCTCTCTGAAGTTACATCTTCTCAAAAAAAAAAAAAAAAAAAACCGCTTTCTCCGGAAGAACAGATTATCCTTTGAAGAACAACGTGGATTCTTCCTCTTTGATTCGCAACACCGGTGTTTAGTCTGTGGAAACAAGGTACGTTCGTTTATATGATGTGCCTTAAGATCGGTGATTCATGATTTTCCTAGGCTTGCTTCCGCTACGTTTGTGTGTCAATTTCGTGTCGAACCACTGTTTAGGAATCCCATTTCTTGAATTTTCACACATCATTGGTATCAGAGCGTCTTGATCATGTTTCCCGATTACTGTTTACGTTTATAAATAAGTTTTGATTAATTTTCTTGTTAAACATCACTATTGATTGATTTAGAGACGGAAAAATCCCAACACCGTACTATTCCCCCCTAGTTTTTGGTTTTTCCATATATCGAATTGTGTTTCTGATTGCTTAGGGTTGAAGTGCTCATTGATATGAGAATTTCGAGTGGTGGCTCACCGCCGAACGCCATCGGATGCTCTGTCACCCACGGCCGATATGTTCGGTGTTGCACACGCCGAGGTGGTTCCCAGGCACCTGCGACGCACGCGCGAGCGGTGGAAACCACAGGCGCGTGCAAGGCACGCGCCAGTTGACGTCATCGCGACGTCGGCCGGTGGTTGCCAATGCACGCGCAGGGCAGTGCCGGCCTGTCCGGCCCGACCGACCTCATCAATCCAACCGAACCGACCTGACCCGACCCGTTTGACCCGGTGGACCCATTGACCAGACCCGTTGACTCGACTGGTCATCCGTTGACCATTGACGGGCATTGACCACTGTTGACCGGCGTTGACCGTTGACTTTAAAAACAAAGAAAAAAAAGGGAAGAAGAAAAGGAATGTGTTTCTTTTTCAATTATGTCTATGTGGATTATAAGTAATCCTTCTTTATGTTATGCATTTGTTATAGGAACTATGATACCTTATGCGCGCATGCCTACATTTCCGAAAACGGACAAAGAAAATGCAAGAATTAAAAGGCTAATAACAAAGTTAGCTAATTATTGGTGGAATGATAGTGATGTAGTATCACACATTGTCATGGTCAATCAGATGATACAAGAAATTATCTGAAGTGGTTATCTTATGCCGGATTTTGAGGTGCCGGCCTTAATGAACACTCTTCCACCTAAATGGCAATCAGTGTTAGATCGCCTATGGGAGGTCAACGTGGTTCCGGATTATAGGAGGCTTGTAGTAGCGCAAATGTCTTGAGGCGGTCCTCTGCTAGCTCAAGGTGGCGCACAACATTCTCAAGATCTTCCATAACATGATCAAGAGCTTTTAGTGCTTCTTGCTTTTCAAGCACATAGTGAATCTTCTTATTCAATATTTCATAATTATCGCCGTTAAGTTTATCTTCTTTATTCAAATTAGCAATTATGTTCTTAGTTGCTAAAGTCATTGATCTGAACATATCATACACATATGCATGATTCATTCAATATGTGGGAATATAAGGGATCAAGTCCTTCTTGTAAGAAACCAAAAATTAACCAACATAAGAGAGAAAAACGTCCTCGTGTGAAGAGAGGAAAACGTTCTCGTGTGAAGAAATTTCAAGGGTGGAGTGTTTCAACTGGGATTAGAAGAGTCACTATGATCGTGATTGTCGTGAGCCAAAGAAGGTAAACAACCCTTGTACTTTTAGGAACTTTGTATATGTGTTGAGTTCTATATTCTTAACTGAATCTAATCCTTTGTGAACTGTAGATTCGGGAGCAACAGACCATGTAGCGAATGATAGAGAATCCTTCATAGAATTTCGACGAGTTCTGACTGAAACTAAGTGGATTTATGTAGAAAATAACTCCAGAACTGAAGTTAAAGGGATTGACACCTCCCAATTGAACATGCATGGTGGATGCACCTTGTTCCTACATGATGTTTTATATGTTCCGGAGATTCGTCGAAATTTAGTGTCTGTTGTGGTGTTGGTTAAGCTTGGTTTTAGTGTGAACTTTCGTAATAACGGTGTAGATTTGTATTTAGATACAAACTATTATGGTTGTGGTCATTTTCTGGATGGTTTTATTGTACTAAATGTTAACTATGGTGATGTCAATGTTTGTTATTCCCTTTTCGCATCTTCTACTTCATATGATAATGATATAAATGTGTGGCATGCTAGACTTGGTCATATTGGCCAACGACGTATGAATAGACTAGCCAAAGAGGGCTTGTTGGGTAACTTTGAAAAAGTCAATTTACCCATATGTAAGCATTGCCTAGTAAGGAAAACAACAAGAAAACCATTTGGAAAAAGGGAAAAGAGCTGAATTTCCTTTATATTTAATACATTCTGACGTCTGTAGTCCAATGAATATGAAAGGAAGGCATAGGGCTGTTTATTTCATCACATTTATAGATGATTATACTCGATTCGGATATGTCTATTTGATTTCTCATAAATCTGAAGCATTAAGTTGTTTCAAAAAGTTTATGAACTTAGTAGAAAATCAATTAGAGAAGAAAATAAAAGTATTGAGATCCGATCGAAGTCGTGAATATTTATCTGATGAGTTCAGAAAATTATGTGATTAAAATGGAATAGAAAGACAGTTGTTTGTTCCTTATACTTCTCAACAAAATGGTGTTGCGGAAAGAAGAAACAGAACCCTTCTAGAAATGGTTAGGTCCATAATGGCGCATGCTAACTTACTTATCACTTTTTGAAGTGATGCGTTGTTAACTGCTGCATATATACTTCACCGAGTGCCTTCCAAATCAATTACTTCCACTCCATATAAGTTATGGACATATAGAAAACCGGACTTAAGTTTTCTTAAACCATGGGGTTGTGCTGCCTATACTCATGAGTCCTCTCATAAGTTTGAGAAATTGGGTCCTAGAGAAAAGAAGAGTATTTTCATAAGATCATCTGAACATTCCAAAGGGTATGTGTTTATAGGTAAGCAGGAAAGTGGGAGTATAACTGAGTTTGGATCACGGGATGTCACATTCTTAGAGAATGATTTTCCTAAAAAGGGCGAAATAGGTGAGGATTACTCCTTATTTGAAACTTTGGATCCGAATAATGAATTTAGTGGAGTTCGTCAAAGTGGGAGTAACATGAGAAGTGATGAATATAATTCAAATCACTCTCAATTACAATCACATGATGAGACGATATTATTATTATCTAATCTGAGTGGGAGCGTAACGGGGAATGATGTGCAAAGTGTACCATCTTTCGTACGGCAAACAAGTCACAAAAGTATTCCCCGTCGACGTTTTAACATTGAAGGGGAAACTTTTATGGTTGCTCCACAAGATGAAGATGAGTCAAGGAATGTAAATGAGGCTCTAAGTTGCCTTAATAAGGAAAAATGGATTCATGCAATGAAAGAGGAAATTGAGTCAATGAAATCAAACCATGTTTGTGAACTAGTTGATTTTCCAAAAGGACGCAAAGCCGTTGGGAATAAATGGGTTCTCAAAATTAAGCGTAAAGCTGATGGTTCGATAGAAAGGCATAAGGGTCGCCTTGTGGCGAAGGGGTATAATCAACAGGAAGGAATTGATTATAAGGAAACATTTCTCCTGTTGTGAGATTTACCTCGATTCGCATTATTCTGGCAATAGTGGCAAGTATGGATCTTGAGTTACATTAAATGAATGTAAAGACTGCTTTTCTCAATAGAGAATTAGACGAAGAAATTTATATGGAACAACCTGTTGGTTTCATTATGAAAGGTTAAGAACAAAAAGTATGTCGACTTTTGAGATCGATATATGGCCTTAAGCAGTTGTCGAGACAATGATATATACGTTTTCATAATACCATAATGGAATATGATTTTACAATGATTGATGAGGATCATTGTATATATATCAAAAGGTCCAAAGATCAATTTGTGATTATATCATTATATGTTGATGATATACCGATTGCCGGAAGCAATAAGGAGTTTGTTAATATTGTCAAAAGTTGGCTATCTGCCAACTTTAATATGAAAGACATGAGTGAGGCTACATACATTCTTGGAGTTAAGATTTCAATAAATCGTTCGAAGAGATCATTGTCTCTTTCACAAGAAATATACATAAATAGGGTTCTTGAACGATTTCGTATGCAAGATTGTAAACCCATAGATACTCCTATTGCAAAAGGCGAAGGATTGAGCCATAAATTGTGTCCAAGGACTCCACAAGAGAATGAACAAACGCAACATGTTCCTTATGCTAGTGCCGTTGGGAGCTTAATGTACGCTATGATGTGTACAAGACCTGGCATATGTTTTGCAGTTGGAATGGTAAATAGATACCAATCCAATCCAGGTCAAGCACATTGGAAAGCCGTTAAGAGAATACTGAGGTATCTAAAGGGAACTACTAATTATTCGCTGAGTTATCAAGGAAAGGATCTGCGACTCGAAGGCTATTCTAATGCTGATTGGGGAGGAGATTTAGATGAAAGGAAATCTACCTCTGGGTTTGTTTTCTTACTAAATAATGGTGCCATATGTTGGAGTAGTAAGAAACAAACGTGTATAGCCTTGTCCACGATGGAAGCTGAGTTCGTGGCATTATCAGCAACAATACAAGAAGGTGTTTGGCTTAAGAGATTTTTGGATCATTTAGGTATTATTGAAAGTGCTGCAGATTCATTGTTGGTTAACTATGATAGCCAAGCAGCAATAGCGTACACTAAATATCCAAAATATCATGGCAAGACCAAACATATAGATACCAAGCATAATTTTGTCAATGATATGATTGCACGAAAAGATGTGAACTTACAGTACATGTCTATGCATAGAATGGTAGCAGATCCTATAACAAAGCCAATACCTAAAGATGTGTTTTGTGGCCATGTGAAATGTCTAGGATTGCATAGAAGCTGATGTACTGAATATTGTAATTTCCCTTAAGTGTTCATATTTAATGAATTTGTGTTTTCATCATGAATGCATATAAATCTTTGTTTGACGTTTATGCATCTTAATACTCAGTGCATTATATTAAGTTGAAAAAGTGTGTCAGACAGATAAGAGATCAGCCCACTCACACGGGTAATCACATCTATTTACTGTGTGATAAATAGAGATGAAACGATTTTTAAGCTTATTATCTAGGTGATAATTGAGAGCTCAAACTTAAAATACCTATGTCGCCTTAACTGAGAGTTAAGATGATGACATAATATTTTCTATATCCGAAAGTTAAATAACCCACATATTTTACTTTATCTGTTTATGATGCCAGATGTAAATTCTGATGAATTCTATAAATGAGTAGATACGTGAACTCAAGTTAGACATTAAGTATATTTGAATTATCATATGTACGGTATTAAAGGTGTAGACATACGCTCCATGGGAAATGAGTTAAATACCGTAATATGTATTTCATACTACGTATGCATGAGACGACCAATAAAAGTTGCAAAAGTTTTGATCTCAACTTTTATGCCGTGTGAAACTCTTGAGGAAAAGAGTTCCTCAATTTCTCATAACTCTTACTTATTCTCAAGATTTCTATTCAATGTTTGCTATCTTAGAATGTTGCTAATGGTCATGAATTGATTCGATCTAATGGGACATTTCTAGAAAAGCAAGTTGAACTGAAATTGAGAGTTTCAAGGAAAGAGGAAGATCGAATTTGGAGAATCACATTATAGTTTTGTATTCACTAGTCAACCAATTATGATTGTTTTATGGGATGATTATAATTGTGAATACAATATATCATTGTTTAAAATGATATCAGAAGAGATATATAAATGTGATCGATTGATCTAGGATACTGCATACTATATATACTCAGGATGTGATACCCATTATGAACTGCTATATATTCCTAACAGATGTATGGCAACGAACTCTCAAAGTATGCTAGTCGCACGGACTATTCACAAGTATGAATGTTGCAATAAGGAAAAGAGGATTCCGTTCGGCCCACTATGTCAAGTGGGAGTTGATGGATTTTTCTCTGATGGGCCTAAGTATGGCTCGTCCACTCATGTTGGTTTTGGCCCACCATGTGCGAGTGGGAGATGATGGATTTTTTCCTTTCAGATGGGCTTGAGTTGGCCTGTCCACCCATGTTGGGCCTTAAAGGCCCGGCCCGTGAGTTGAGGGCCCATGAAGGAAGTTATTAAAAAATAAAGGAAAATCATAGAGGCGGTTATCTGAGATAGAGGTTATGTATTTTTTAGAAAGAGAGATTACACTATCTCTGAAGTTACGTCTTCTCAAAAAAAAAAAAAAACCGATTTCCCCCGAAGAACATATTATCCTCTGAAGAACAGCGTGGATTCTTCCTCTTTGATTCACAACACCGGTGTTTAGTCTATGGAAACAAGGTACATTCGTTTATGTGATGTACCTTAGGATCGGTGATTCATGATTTTCCTAGGCTTGCTTCCGCTACGTTTGTGTTCGATTTCGTGTCGAACCACTGTTTTGGGAATCCCGTTTCCCAAATTTCTCCCATCAAATTGGATTTGTCATCTTTTAGGAACTTGAAAAGGACATCCTAAGCTTTCTAATGACATTTAATTTGCCCAATTTGCCCACCATTTGCCATGTTTTCCATTTTTTAAAATCTACATTTGAAATTTTAAATTTGCTTTGATCTAGAATGCTCATTATGTTTCTGTGAATCCAACTGTTTGTCAATTTTGTGTGATTTTATGCATGCTAATTTTGAGGTCAAGTCGTTGATTAAATTTATTTGTAACATCCATGTCTATCATATACAAAAATTTGAGAATTTTTTAGCACCATTTGATAGGGTCGATTAGCCATAGAATCTACATTTTTCTGCTGCCCTGTTTTGCTTCTGATTGACCTATCTGTGTTCTAGGATTTTTATAAAATTATGTGGTAGGAATTTTGAGATGCTTCCTTCGGGAGAGTTGTTCCTTGTTCTTGATTTATCTACTATAAAAAAATCCTAGGGTCAGGTAACTATTGGCTACAATTTTATTGATTTCACATTAAGTGCCCTGTTTCTTTGGTCTTTGTTTTGTCTGATTGACATGCTTTTGTTCTAGGATTTTTTAGAAAATCATGCATGCTGAATTAGGTCTCGGCATCTTCATGATATTTGCTCTAGTCATCCAAACCTTGTTTGTCAAAAAAAGTTTGAAAAATTAAAGGGTGATTTGGTATCTTTACCGAGTCCCTCAAAGTTGCAGGGTATTCTGGAATTTTGCATTTCCCACATGATCCGAATTTGATTTTCATCCATGTGATGCCCATCTGAAAAACCTTTCTTCATCAAAATGGTTTAATTCATCTTGAATATTGATTCGACATGGATTTCATTAAATTTTGGATCATATTTAGAACGTGCTTAATTAGTTGTGCACAAGATGCACCCAAGCTAGCCTTGATAGTTAAATGTGCTCCATAATCACAATGAAATTATGTCTCCCTAAGATTTTAGATCTTCACGGACCATCAAAGCCTCAAATATCTGTTATCTCCGAATGAGTTGAATATGAGACAGCACCAATTGATGGAACTTCTGAAGGATTACGACTGTGATATCCTAGGAAGGCGATAAGGTCACCAATGCCTTGAGTCGAAAGTCGTCAGTCGCTCACTTACTGATTAAAGAGTGGAATTTAATCGAGAGAGCTTGAGATTCGATGTTCAAGTTTGAGGTGGGCTACCTTTCGAATCTTATGGCCACCATCAGAATTGAACTGGATATTCAGATCAAGATCAAGTTACTTCAGCCGACAGACCTAGATGTTCAGAAGATTCTACGAGAGAACTCAGATAAAAGGAAGGCTAACTTTCAGATTTCTTATGAGGGAACACTAAGGTTCTGAGGACAATTGGTTGTACCTGACGATGTAGAGCTCAGAGAGTATATCTTGTCAGAAACACATCGTAGCAATTATAGCATTCATCCTGGTAGTACCAAGATGTATCAGAATCTACATCAACCCTATTGGTGGTCGGGTATGAAGGCGGATATCGCCAAGTATGTCGCCAAGTGTTTGACGTGTCAGCAGGTCAAAGCTCCACATTGCAAGCCGAGAGGACTTCTGCAACCTCTTGAGATCCTAGAGTGGAAATGGGAGCACATCACGATGGACTTCGTGACCAGCCTACCGAGGAGTCATAGAGGTAATAATTCGATTTGGGTAGTGGTCGACAGATTGACCAAGTCGACCCACTTCATTATAGTTCGAAAAGACCTCAATTTAGATAGACACATAGATTTGTACATGCATCAAGTAGTTTGTCTACATGAAGTGCCGGTGACGATAATTTCAGATCGAGACCCGAGATTCACCACCACCTTTTGAAAGAGCGTACAGAGTGCTTTAGGTACCAAGCTACAATACAGTATGACATATCATCCTCAAACGAATGGCCAGTCTGAGAGGACAATTCAGACCCTTGAGGACATGCTGCAAGCTTGTGTACTGGATTTCAAGGAAAGTTGGGAAGAACAGCTTTATCTCGTGGAATTCGCCTACAACAATAGTTATCGGCAAAGCATTTAGATGGCTCCTTTTGAAGTATTGTATGGCGAGTGTGTAGAACACCGTTTGTTGGGATGAACTCGGGAAAAAAGATTACAAGCCCGAGTTGGTTTAACGGTCGGTGGATGCCGTTGCGGTGATCAAAGGCGGACTAAAAACCACTCGGAAGCGGAGACAAAGAAGTTAAGCGAGATAAGCATCAAAAGCGTTTGGAATTTCAAGTTGGTAATCACATTTTTCTGAAGGCATCACCAATGTGGGGAACTCTGCACTTTGGCAAGAAAGGAAAACTGAGTCCGAGATACGTAGGTCCATTTGAAATTCTTGAGAGAATTGGGACATTAGCGTATCGTCTTGCGTTACCACCGAGATTGACACAAGTGCACAACGTCTTTCACGTGTCGATGTTGAGAAAGTACGAGCCTAACCCGACCCATGTTCTTAATTTTAAAGAATTGGACGTGGATGACCGTGTGTCATACGTTCAAAGCCCAGTTCAAATAGTGAAACGAAAAAAGCAAGTCCTGCGTACGAAGACCATTCTGTTGGTCGAAGTGATCTGGCAACACCACGATACTAAAGGAGAACATGGGAGACTGAAGAGTCGATGAGACATTTGTACCTCCACCTTTTTGTTCAAAGTGTGTAATGGTTTAAATTTCGAGAACGAAATTTTTATAAAAGAGGAAGAGTTGTGACATCCCAAATTTTCAATTCTGTTTTCCATTAAATAAATCGGCCATTTCATCAAGGCGCCTATAGGGATGTTCTCAGAGTTTATCACTCTCGAGATAACTAAACTATATGGGAAAGCCATTAAGGAATTTTAATGCAATAGACTGGAGAATTCGACTAGGAATTGGCTACTCGACCATGCTCATCTTTAGAGGTCATTACGGCATAGTTAAAAATTGATCAGAGATCAGAGATAAGTCGGTTTGATTGAGATGTCTGGCTAAACATGGGTGACTCTACTAAATTCAAAATTCCAGTTGATCGGCACTCAACTGATTTTTCTATCATTTGGTACCCCGTATCCGTATTTGAATCCTCAAGATTTTCACGACAACCGAGAGTTGCCAATGTGTTAAGTGAGTTCATTGTGGCTCGAAAAAAATTGACCATGGGTCATTTGCACTAAAAATTTATGAAAACTACTCGGTAACCTAGGTCACGCTAAAAATGCGCTAAAGTGAAATTAACCGCGAATTCGAATCTAATTTCAGAAATTGAAAGTTCTGTCATGTCACGGGTCATTTTAGGAACGTTGATTCTGTCTCAGAAGATTTTTTTGCAAACCGAGACTTTTTGGAAAAAAGTCATCATAGAGCCGTTTTTGTCCAGAAAATGTCAGAGACCTCTTTTAATCGCACAATTGGGATGCATGTAATATCAATTGGTGAGAAAAATATCAATTTGATTGAGGACTTGACAACGGGATTTATGTGGGCCCAATTGAATTGATTTGAGAAATTTGTGGTGTGCAATTGAGGGGAAAATGTGTGAAATTCGTAGCCCCCCTTACCATGACTTATGGACCACTTCAATTGAGCTTCAAAAAGACTTTGGTAGCTAATTTCCAGCCATGGAACCTAGCTAGTGGTGGAGATAGGTCTTGAGGGCCAAATTGGGAGAAAAGGGAGACCAAGTAGGCCCATTGTCCCCTTATCTCTCCCTCTCTCCCTCACCTACCGTCCACCGCCCCCTCTTCTCCTCCATTTGTGTTGATTGACGCCCCTAGCAAGCCTGGAGACCAGCCAAAGCCGTCCGAGCCACCCTGTCCACGCCGCACATCGCCTATCGCTGTTTGCCACTCCTCCTTGCGCCCACATGATCGCGCCTTACTACGCGTGCCTCCACTCCACGCGTGCCTCCACTCCGTTTCACCTGTTCCGTCGTTCCAACAAGCTGTCTCAACCTTGCCAAGGCTGTCCAGCCACCATGTGTGGCCATAGGAGTCATCGAAGCCGCCATTCAGCCCCCCCGAGTGCCCTTACTGCCTTCGCCACCCTTACCTTGCCATTTTAGCCATCGAAGCCACTCCGAACAGCCAAGAACAAAAGCAAAATCAATGGGTTCCAACAGTGGTCTAAGCCCGTTTTGGCCTGCTTTCCGGCCCTGAAAGCTAGGCCCGCTTTGGAGTGGATTGTCCCTCGTCGCGTTCCCGTCGTTTTGAACTGAGCGGTTCGATAATCAAGTGAGTTTAACTCACTAACCATCGCTTAGTAATTTAATGACGTTTAATGGTTGATTAGTTTAGGTTAAGTGTGGATTAAGTGGTTAGTTAGATTAGATTAGTGAATGTAATTAATTACCAATGCATGTTAGGTGGATAGTCAATGCAATTAGAGCCTAGACAAGTTCTAGTATTTAACTAGAGTGGTTCGGTAATTTTTGGGCTCGTCTCGGCTTCCAATTAGGCTTTACTAGGCTTAAGTTGCATTTATTGCATTTTATTTAATTAATTTTGGTAATTATTTATTTATTTATTTATTTTTCAGAAATTAAACCGAGATAGCCGATAACTGGAATTTCATTTTGATTGTGATAGTGTGAGCTGTTTATTTTAATTGAGTTCTAATTTGTACTAATTGTGAGTAATTTGGGAATTGGGGAATTTTTCCTAAATTGTCCTATTTTCAGTAATTTCTAAAAAATTACCGGTGGGGCTGTGATTACCACCAAATCTACAAAATTACCAATGAGGTCGTGATTTCCACTAAATCTAGATCATGCCAATGAGGCCGTGATGACCATTTAACCTAAATTATGCCGATAAGGCCGTGATTACCACTAAATCTAGATTATGCATGTTGGGCCGTGAATAAAAGTCAAGAATGAATAATCGAAATGACCGTGTGATGGTCCCAATGACATGTCAACTGAGTCGATTGATCGCTAAGTAAATCCGAATTGATTGGATGACGTGGTTTGTCAATAATTATAAATTAAACTGACTTGCAGGAAGGAACTGAGGCCAAGGTAAGCCTTTTAACTCGTGATTGTGCTTAGGCAGCCCTTTAGATGTATTTGCTTCCTAATCGGTTCTTAGGAGGGTAGAATTCATCGAGACGTCGTCTCACCCCGTTGTGGGATAACATTTCAAGTCTATAGATGGCCGCCCCTCCTGCTCCTCTCGAGCATTTTGGCATTTTGGAGGAAATCACATAATAAAAGTTCTACGTTTCGATTCATGGGCATCCCAAGAGACTATAGTACAAACTGGTGAAAACAATAGTCTAGGTTGAAGTGGGTCTACCCAAAAAGTTGCCCCATCAGTACAGCGCATGGTATCGTTTGTATCGTAATGGGCAGAGAGAGGGCCCCATGCCGGAATGTGAGATACCTCTGTATGTGATGGAGGTCATTTTTGGTAAGGGTACTGCAGACCCTAAAGATGGATTGGTGGTGGATGTGATGGATCCCAAGCTGGATGATCCCGATTCTCCAGTACTCGGCCATGGGCTCCAGCTGGAGCGTAGAAGTAGAGATCATCGAGGAGGATGACCAAGAGTAGATTGGAAACCCCACCCCTGTCTGCAGATTTTATTTTTTGAACTTGTTTGAGTAGAACCTGACTTGGTAGTTTGCATTGTATATATATGCACTGATTTGCAATGTATATAAGTGTGGTTGTTTTCTAGGTTCGAGTTTTATGACCTTACTTTCCTATCACATTATTTTATTGTCTAAGAATTATTTATATACTTTCGCATGCGTATTAAAATGAGTGGGTCGGTGATGCGTCCTGGGACGTCGCTATTTAATCGACCGGTGCGGGATGGGTGCACGCTTGAAGATCGGGGCGTGACATCTAGTCTAAACCCGATCCCTACAAAAAACACACTATCACATTTGAGGGGTATTGGCTAGTGAAACAAGACGTACAAATCTGATATTTCCACATTCGCAGATCGATCGTGTGTCGTGGATTCATCCAAGGTTTTAGGGTTTTCCACATTTGGACATTTTCATCAATAGATGGGGGTATATTGATCTTTACGTTTCTACAAATCGATCTTGAATTTGTATAAATTTATTTGGATTAAGTCTTACAATTAGTATTAGAGCTACTTATAATCTCTATCTTGATGAAAATTTTGGAATTTTTTGTATGTTTTCATTGAATTTGTATGGGTAAAATTCAAATCTTTGGTGGTTTAGAACATAATTTCAAATTTTGATCAAATTCAAATGACCCACCATGCAATGACGGATCTGCATGCTCACACCACCATTAGGATGAAAAACCTTTAAGATTATTCGGCATATTACTAATCATCGGAGGTTAGTCGAGCTATGAAACCTTCGAGGTTAAGGTTTTAGGGTAGATCGTTTTAGGCTTAATTTTGGTCAATTTGTTAGTCGTTTTTGTTGGATTTTAAAACTATGCGTTCGTCTTGGCATTGTCTTCAAGACCCATTGATCAATTTGATCAGACATGGGCCATGGAAGAAGACCTAGCAGCAGAATGGAGGCTGGTCGTGGTGGAAAGGAGGCAAAAGAAGAAATGCCACTAAGAAAAAACCTAGGGCACATGCAAGGAGCCTTGCCCAGTCATGGCGAGGCTCCCAGCTCAAGTGCGTGTATGGTAGGCGCCTAAGGGCCTACAATGGGCGCGTGCGAGTGCAACAAATGGCGTGCATGTAACCCCCCTCCCCCACGCTATGCACAATTACAATTCGACCATACATCGCCTAATTTACAATTTAGCCCCTCCACATAAAGAAAATGACAATTCTGCCTCAGGCTTATAAAATTCTAATTTTGCCCTCTTTAGGTGTAGAAATTTACAATTTTTCCCTTTTGGGAGTAAAATTCTTGTTTTACTCCTTACAAGTGAAATTCCAATTCTGCCATTGCATGTAAAATTACAGTTTTAACCCTTTTACACGTGATTTTACTATTTTGCCCTTATATGCAATTTTTTTAATATTTTCTAGTAGAATTAAATGTCTAATGATCCGTATATATTTAATTAATTGAATATTTGCCAAAACATCTTTGATTATATTAAACTATATAGATTAAGAGCCTATGGATCACATACAATCAAAGGACATTGATTGTAATTAGTCACATTAATATTATGAATTTTATCCCACAAGAATTTTTAATATATTAATGTGGTTAATTAAGATGAAATATTATTTTCTCTTTCTTAACTTACCCGCAAGGATTAAAGAAGGGAATATAATTTGATAGTTTCATCATGAAATAATTATGAATTTATTTAAATTAAAAACTTAGCCTACGTAGGTTTTGATATTATGTAATTCATATTTCATAACATGTTTTACATTAATAAATATGATTTAAGTTTATTTGCCTCAAATATATTGATACATAAGTTTTCCTTTGATTATAATGCAGTCTTACCACCTACAATTAATTCTAGTATAACTATTCCAGAGCTTAATGGAAATAACTATAAAGAATGGAGCGAATTAGTTCTTCTCCAATTCGGGTGCGTGAATCTTGATTATGTTATACGGTCAAACGAACCACCTAAACCTACTAAGGATAGCACTCAAGCCGAATATACTCATTATGCAAATGGGAGCGGTTTAACTGTCTCAGTGTTAGTATATGTGGTTCAGTCATTCAGTATAATAATGCCAATAAATTGATGGAGGTTATTGATGTATAATTTGAGTTTTCAGAGAAGGCACATGCCATTTCTTTAATTATGAAGTTCTCATCGGTGAAACTTGCCAATGTAAGAGGTGTGTGGGAGCACATCATGAAGATGAGGGACATTGTAGCTCAGCTAAAATATCTTAAAGTTGGAATATCATAATCATTTCTTATGTACTATATCTTGAACACTCTCCCATAAAAGTATGTCCGTTTCAAGATCTCTTACAACACACATAATACAAAATGATCGATTAATAAACTCATAACCATGTGTGTTCAAGAGTAAGAGAGGTTGTTAATGGAGAAAGAAGAAAGTGTTCATATGATAACATAACATAAGTACAAAGGGCAATGCAAGCAAAAGGAAAAAGGTAAAATGCCTCTACCTCCCAAGCTGGCATTAAGAGAGAATCCAAGTATTTTTTTTGTAAAATGAAGGGGTACATGAAGAAGGATTATGCCAAATTTAAGGCTTGGCTTAAGAAGAAGGGTAACCTACTCTTATATGTTTGTTACGAATCTAATATGTTAGTTGTGGGTTACAACACTTGGTGAATTGATTCTAGTTCTACATTCCATATTTCGAATTCCTTGTAGGGTTTTCAAAACTAACGGAAACCAACGAGAAGTAAACAAAGTATGTATTCATAAAACAATATGCGCTCGCATGTGGAAACTATTGGGACGTACAAATTAGTCTCAGTAGTGGCTTTATTTTGAATTTAGAAATGATCTTTTATATTCTTAGTTTCTCTAGGAATTTAATTCCAGTTTCAAGACTTGTATCTTTGGGATACTCCTTTGAATTTTTCTGTTTAACTTTCATTTTATCGTATAAGTCTGAAATTGTTAGGAGTGGTATTTTGTTTGACAGTCTCTTTCGAAGTGATTTACAAGATAATGTCATTTATAATGTGATGCACATTCACGATAATACTGGCATAAAGTGATGTATTGTGAATAATGATTCCTCTATGTTGCAACAACGGAGATTCAAACATATCTCTATTGATAGAATTAAGCGATTAGTAAATGATGAAGTACTTAGTATTCTAGACTTTACTAATTATGACACTTGTGTGGAGTGTATAAAGGGAAAGCAAACTAACAAGTCAAAGAAATGTGCTAAGATGAGTATTGAAATATTATAAAACATACATATAGATATTTGTAATCTAAATATGGACTTAAATGACTAGAGATACTTCATCTTTTTCATAGATGATTATTCATGATTCATGTATCTCTGCTTGCTTCATAATAAGCATAAAGTGCTATATGCCTTTAAGGTATTTAAAATCGAAATAGAGAAATAATGCGGCAAGCAAATTAAGATCATAAGATTTAATAAAGGTAAAGAATACTATGATAGATACACCGAAGATGGATAAGCACCTAGTTCAGTTTTGAAATTTCTTGAAGAGCATGGGATTATTGCCCAATGCACTACGCCTGGTTCTTCAAACCAAAATAGTGTAATAGAAAGAAGAAACCGAACATTATTGGACATGGTGTGGAGTATGCTTAGCAACTCCAAATTTCCTAAATTCTTTGGACTAAGGCTCTTAAAATAGCCGTGTATATATTAAACAGAGTTCCAACCAAGGCCGTTCTAAAGATGCCTTTTGAGTTATTCAAAGGTTGGAAACTGAGTTTGCGACATGTACACGTTTGGAGATATCTATCGAAAATAAGAGTCTACAATCTACAAGAAAATAAGTTAAATCCAAAAACTATAAGTGGGTATTTTGGTGGATGTGCCAAAAAGTTCAAACGATACAAGTTTTATTGTCCATCTCACACCATTAGGTTTGTGGAATCAAGAAATGCTAAATTTTGAGATTGACCTGATTAGTGGGAGTAATCAATTCAAGAACCTTGTTCCTAAAGAAGATTATTCAAATACTCAACATTCCATCTCAAACACTAGATTGATTGTTGTCTACAACACCCCTTTAATTTAACCGGTTATTGAGCAACCAATCATTGAAAATCCACAAGTTACTAATATTGATTCGATAGGCCTAACTGTGCAGCAATTACCAGATACTATTGAACTTCTAGTTGAACAACAAACTCCTCAGGAGAATATTGATGTAGTATTAAGAAGGTCTACTAGAATTAATAAATTAGCAATCCCTAATGACTACGCTGTGTATCTACAAGAATCTGATTATAATGTTTGAGCTTAAAATGATCCTAAGATGTTTTCACAAGCCATGAGTTGTGATAAATCCAATTTGTGGTACAATGTCATGAAGGAAGAGATAAGTTCCATGGTATCTAACGAGGTTTGGGATTTAGTTGAGTTGTTTAATGGTACGAAGGTTATTAATTGTAAATGAATCTTCAAAACTAATAAGGATTTATTGGGCAACATTGAGAGATACAAAGCCAGACTAGTTGCCAAGGATTCACTCAAAATGAAGGGTTCGATTACATGGAGAAATTTTCTTCTGTAACTAAGAAATATTTTCTTCATATTATTTTAGCATTGACTACTCATTTTGATACGGAGTTACGTCAAATAGATGTGAAAACGACGTTTCTCAATGGAAAACTAAAAGAAATGGTTTACATGAAACAACCAGAATGATGCTTCTCCAGTGCTAGTGAACATTTGGTATGCAACCTTAAGAAATCTCTATATAACCTGAAACAAGCATTCTGGTAATGGTACTTGAGGTTCCATAAAGTCATCTTTTCATTTGATTTTGTAGAAAATGTCATGAATCAATGTATATACCTACCAGGAGATTAGTGGGAGCAAAATTTGTTTCCTTGTGCTATATGTGGATGACATTTTACTTGCAACAAATGATAAAGGTTTGTTATATAAGATGAAACAATTTCTCTCTAAAAGTTTTGACATGAAAGATTTGGGTAAAGTGTTTGATGTCATTGGCATCAAGATACAAGGGATAAACCTTGAGATATATTAGGACTATCTCAAGAAACCTATATCAATAAGGTCTTAGATAGATTTCAGATGAAATATTGTTCACAAAATATAACACCTATTGTGAAGGGTGACATGTTTAATTTGAACCAATGCCTGAAGAATGATTTTGAAATTGAACAAATGAAGAACATCCCATATGCTTCTGTTATCAAAAGTTTGATGTATGCTCAGGTTTACACTCAATTTGACATTATTTTTGCTGTGGGAATGTTGGGAAGATACTAGAGTAATCTAAGTATGGACCCCACTAAAGAGCTACAAAGAAGGTGATGAGGTACCTTTAAGATACAAAAGAACACATGCTTATGTATAGACGGATAGATAGCTTGGAGGTAGTTGGTTGCTATGATTCAGACTTTGCTAGTTGCGTTGATTCTGGTAAATCAACATTGGGATAAATTTTAATATTTGTTGGCGAAGCTGTATCCTAGAAGAGTGCGAAATAGACCTTGGTTGCCACTTCTACTATGAAGGCAAAATTCGTTTCCTGTTTGAGGCAACCTCACATGATGTGTAGTTGAAAAGTTTCATAGCGAAGCTTAGAGTTGTAGATTCCATTGCTAGGCCATTAAAAATATTTTCCGACAATTCAACTATAGTTTTTATGGCTAAGAACAAAAAGAGTGGTATCAAAGCAAGCACATCAACATTAAATATTTAACCATCAAAGAACGTGTTAAAGAGAAAAAAAGTGGTCATAAAACATGTAAACATTGGATTTGATAATAGCCGATTCTTTAATTAAAGGCATGCCATCAATGAGTTATAAAGATCGTGTATTCAAAATAGACATTGGTCCAATAATGTAAATTTTTCTTTATGTAGAAGAATTTATGAGACTTTTTATTCATTTGCAATGTTTTTCTCAATTCAGTTGTATACATTCAGTTATTTTGAGAAAAACAATTACATTTAACCTGGAGTAAACATAAGGTTTATTCATTAAGTTATTTTATCACTTATGAGCTAATGAAATGCATTGTAATACACGGGAGATAACACTCACTCTAAGAGGACTCATCGTCGTGATTCATGTATTTTATTTCTGTATGAAGTTTATATGGGTTTGGGTTAATATTTCATTTGATGGAATGTCATTCATATTGCATAAACCACAACATATTAATATTGATGGAATGTCATTCATATTGCATAAACTTACGACTTGAGTACTATGAAAATATATGTTCTTGGCCGGTAATTCCAACCCGGCGGATTTTATTATCAGTTTGCAGCATTCCTTGTCTTGTCTGTTGTTATAATTGCGATTGATTTACATCTGCAGCAATCAAAGTGAGTTCTACAAATGCATTGCTGGAACAATTGATTCATTAAATGTGCAATTGCATTTTCACATTTGCTCCATAACTTCCTAAGAAGACCACCCTTGTATTTAGAAAGTCATACGAAATTCTGAACCCGAAATTGTCCCCTCTGGACAATATAATAGCGGCTACAAGGCAAGAGACTGAACATATAGTTCAAACGTTGAGATGACAATTTTGAACCATAAAGTATGGACATAGAAATAGATATTTTGCACAGTGTCCAAATGAAGTTCTTCTAAGCCTCTAAAACAAAGTTGAGAGCTTGCAATTTGCACCGTCTTAGTCACTAATTAGCTATAAAAAAGGCTTGTGTCTATCCCTGATAGACTTTACGTTTGTGATATGCCAAATTGGTATTCAAGTGTGGAAGGCGTCTAGCATATCAGAAATGCATTTATTAAGTATATTACCAATTCTTTGCTTAGGCATAGCAAATCAAGTGTACTCCAGCCACTAATTAATCTCAAAACTTGCTTCTTGTTGTTTAGGGCTGCCTTATTTAAGCAAGTCGTTTTCAATGGAAACCTCAACACAAACTAACAGAAACAACATAAGTAATTCAAAGAACCGTACATACACAATTACCCGATTGCTTAAACTCCCATTCAGTACATGGATCCTTGACTCGACTGTAGGACATGTTCTCCAAGGAAAAAGAATGTCTAGGCAGGACAGGGGCGCCATTCTTGACTAACTAAGAAATAAATGGTCATGAACTTTCATAGCATTAGTAAAGGTACTTCTGTCATGCCCAAATCCTCCGAGCGCGTGCCAATCCCTCCTTGGTCGATTAAATAACGGGGTCCTAGGACGCATCGCCGACCCATTCATTTTAATGCGCATGCAGAAGCGAATAATTAATCCCCAGACAACAACAAGATAGGATAGAAAAGTAGGACAACAAATCACAAACAAAACAAGCCTTTTATAAACACTTCAGGTTTATACACAATACCAGGCTGTTTACAAAAGATCAGCTCAACAAAATGGGAACTGTCCTATGACCCACTAGTCAGATACGTTCGCTGATTTTTCGGTCTGCACCTATCCAGACTCTGGGGCTTCAGGTCTTCCACAATTGTCATCTAGGGACCTAAAAATGTTATCCCACAATGAGGTGAAACGACGTCTCAACGAATTCAAACCCCCTAAGCCCCGACTAGGAAGAAAATACGCCCTAAAGGCTACCTAAGCACCAACACGAGTCAAAGGACTTACCTTTGCCTCCACTCCTTCTTGTAAGTTAGCTTAATTCATAAACTCAACCAATTAAATCAGATCATCAAATTAGATCTAGTTATCGATCAATCGATTCAGTCGATTTCATGTCAATACGACATTCTCTTGGTCGGCCCATTCAATACTATCTATAAAGTCCGATAATATCAGGACTATTCACTCTAAGCTGAAAATAGATAGTATAGCTCCCTCTCAGCTGATAAAGTATACTGCTCGCGCTAAGTTGACATATCAGAGCCCGTAGGTTAATATAGTATACTGCCAATGCTCTCTTTAAGCTGATAAATAATATAACTCGCCCTAAGCTGATAAATAATATAGCTCGCTCTAAGCTAATAAGGTATATTGCTTGCACTAAACTGACATATCAGAGCCCGTAAGCTGATATAGTATACCATCCTGACCATCTAATAAATTCACCATTTGTATCATACCCAATAAAAATAATCGTGCGTGGGTACACGGTCGGCCTTAGCCAAAATATAATATTTTTACTTTTGAAAATCCCACTAATTTCAACAGTCCACATATCCGTTTTTGGCGTTGTAAACCGATGCCCAGTAATTTTCTAATTAATTATTGAAATTAATAAATTTTGAGATAAATACCCAAAATTACAAATCACATTCAATTTACACAAAATAGCAGTCAAATAAATAATTCAATCACACCATTGCAATCAGCTTAAAATTCCGATCACCGGTTATCTCGATTTAATTTTCGGAAAATAAATAATCAATTAAGTAATTACGGAAATTAATTATTAAATACTAAAAATGCACACTTAGGCCCATAAAGCCTAATTAAAAGCCAATATGGGTTCGAAAAATTTCCGAACCACTCTAGATAAATGCTAGAGCTTGTCTAGGCTCTAATTACATTACACTAACCATCTAACATGCAATAACGATTAATTAAGTTGTTAATCTAATTTAACCTATTCACCTAATCCATACTTAATCTAAATTAATCAACCATTAAATGTCATTAACTTACTAAATAAGGATTAGTGAGTTAAACTCACTTGATTAATGCAAAAATTGGTCCACAGCGACGGCAACGCGACGGCGGCTGATAAACCTCAAAGCGACAATGCTAACAGGGGCCCAGATCGGGCTGAAATCAACCCCGCAAGCCCACAGTTGAGCTGGGTTTTCTGCTCCTACATTGCTGACCTTGTTGCTTCGATTTCGAGGGGATGAAAACAACAATTGGATTGTTGCAACTCGGGCTGGTTTTGGCGGCCACGGGTGGAGATGCGGGCTCGACTTGACGGGCTAAGCTGGGCCAAACCAGAAATGGGAGGGGCTGTAGCATCGCTGGATAGAGAGGCGAGTTTGATGGTGGAGTCAACAGACTAATGGACGAAATGCAGAGTTGACTGGAGGGACATGGAGTTGGTGATTGATTCGATGATAGAGGGGAAATGAGACAGAGGCGTGGGGGAGGGGAATCAGTGCTGGTGGGACAAAAGAAAACATGCAGGGGAAAAGATAAAAATGAAAGAGCAACAAAAGTAGCCAAAAGGGAGGGAGCGACGATGATGGCATATGCAAGAGTATGCAAGAGTATGCAAGAGAGAGAGAGAGAGACCGAAAGGGAGGGATAAGGGTGTAGGGGACGGTCGGCCATGAGGAGAATGTGCAGAAAAGGAAAAAGAGAAGAGGGAGAGAGAGAGAAAGAGAGAGAGGCGTGAGAGAGAGGGGAATCGAAGGAAGGGGAGAAAAAAGACAAGATGGAGCCCACAAAGTCAAAGGAAGAAAAGGAAAATGAAGACTACTGCAAGGGCTATCTGCCAAAGGGGAAAGGATGTGCAAAAAAATAAAAGGGATAGAGAGAGACCGAAGGAGGGAGGGGGTTTGAAGTCCACAAAATAAATTAAACAAGAGTTTAATCCTTCTTATCTTCAACTCACCTTCAACTAACATTATCAATTAGTCATCAAAGACCAATTTCAACACCAACTTGCACAATTTGAAGTCCAATTGAAGATAAAAATAAGACAGTCCATCAAATCTACGAACTTTCTTCAATTCCAAATTTTATTTCATTTTTTCCCGAAATCCGATTTAATAACAAACCTCTATGATTGGCGTTCAATTTTGTCGAAGAAAAGGCCCACACAACTTCCTTTCACCAAGTAGTTCACACAGGAGGCCATAAATCCCAATTTGGCCAATCCAAATTTCTATTTGTTTTCCGAATCATCCAAATTGATTTTCGTAAAAATCCTGAACTCGCCAAAAATTTCTCGAATGATGAGTCGACGTTCCTAAAATAACTCATGACATAACAGAACTTTCAATTTTTGAAATCGGGTTCAAATTCATGGTTAATTTTAATTTGACTTGATTTTAGCGTGACCTAACCTACTAGGTAGCTTTTCGAAATTTTTGGTACAATTGATCGTGGTCGATTTTCTTCGAGCCACACATACCTCTTCGACACATTAGCGACTATCGGTTGTTGTGAAAATCTCAAGGTTTCAAAAACAAACACGGGCGCCAAAACGACAGAAAAATCGATCTAGTGCAAGAATTTTGCAAATAAGTGAAATCACCCACGTTTAGCCACACATTTCAATCAAACTGACCTAACTCTAATCTCTTATCAATTTTTAACTGTGCCGTAATGACCCTTGCAGACTAGCATGGTCAAACAGTCGATTCCTCGTCGAATGCTCAAGTCTATTGCATTTATATTCCTTAATGGCTTTACCTGATAGGCTAGTTATCTCATGAGTGGCCATCTCAAAGAAAAGCATTGTAGTTGCGTTGATGAAAGGCTCAACTTATCCAATTGACATCAGAACCTAAAAATCAAGATGTCACAACTCTTCCCCTCTTATAAAAATTTCATCCTCGAAATTTAAACCTTTACCAATCCTTAAACAAAAAGGTAGGGGTATCGTCGTCTCATTGAGTCTCACTTTCCTTAGTTGCTTCTTTAGTTCCGTGGTGTTGTCAAACCACTTTGACCAATGGGACCCTCTTGGTACACAAAATCTGTTATTTCTGATCCACAATTTGAATCAGGCTTTCCACGCACGACACTCTGTCATCTACGTCTAATTCTTTAAGATCTAGCACGTGAGTCGGGTCAGACTCATATGTCCTCAACCTCGACACGTGAAAAACGTCATGCACTTGTGCCAACTTCGGCAGCAATGCAAGACGATACGTTAGGATCTCGATTTTTTCTAGAATCTCAAAAGGACCTACATACCTCGGACTCAACTTTCCCATCTTGCCAAAGCATGAAGTATCCCTCATTGGTGACACCTTCAGAAAGATGTACTCACTAACTTGGAATTCCGGCCCTTGACGCTTAACAATACAACTTTTCCGGTGGCTTTGAGCGGTCTTTAATCTGTCCCTAATCACGACAATTGCAATCACTGACTGCTGACTGACTCTGGGCTGCGAGCTTTCATTCTTTAACCTCATCTAAACAAACTGAAGTTCTGTACACTCTGCTCTACACCGTTTCAAAAGGAACCATCTGACTGTTATGTTGAAACTAGGAACCTTGGGCCTAGATTTGATATAAATTCATCACTAACACTCCATGTAGACAAACTATATGATGCATATATACTTCTGCATGCCTATTCAAATCAAGATCCTTCCGTACAGCGATGAAGTGAGTTGGCTTCATCCTTCTGTCGACCACTACCCCAAATGGAATCATTACCCTTTTAACTCCTTGATAAGCCTATCACAAGGTCCATTGTGACATATTCTCATTTCCACTCAGAAATCTCGAAAGGTTACAAAAATCCTCTAAGATTGCACTATTGTGCTTTCACTTGCTGACACACTTGGCGATGTTCGCCTTCAAACCAGACCATCAGTATTGTTGACGCAGATTCCGATACACCTTCGTACTATTATGATGAATGCCACAAGGTCTCTTCCCTAAGCTCCACATCGTCAAGTACACACAATCATCCTCGAAACCTGAGTGTTCCATCCCCAGAAATCTAAAAGTCAACTTTTCTCTTATCGATATCCTCTTGCAGATTCTTTTGAACATCTGGATCTGTCTGCTGAAGTGCATTGATTCTAATCTGAACATCCGGCTCAATTCTGAGGGTGGCCATAAGATTCGAAAGGTGACCTATCTTAAATTTAAAAATCGAATCTCGAACTTTCTCAAGTAAGGTCCATTCTTTAACCAGCATATGCGCAACTAAAGAATCCTGACTCAATGCATTTGTGACTTAATTCGTCTTTCTAGGATGATACAAGTTATTACAATCCTAGTCCTTCCAAAGTTTTAATTCATTACATTGTCTCATATTCAACTCTTTCCGAGAGATTAAATACTTGAGACTTTGGGGGTCAATGAAGATCTGGAATCTTTCTCCACACAAATAATGTCTCTAAATCTTTAGAGCGAAAATGATCACAACAAGTTCTAAATCATGCGTCGGGTAATTCAACCCATGAGATCTCAACTGACGGAACATGTATACAACAACTCTACCATGTTGTATTAGCGCGCAACCCAGTCCTCTAAATGACGCATCACTGTAGATTTCTTATCTTCCAAGACTTGATGGAATGGTCAGCACAGGTGCGGTAGTTAGCTTCTACTTAAGTTCTTGGAAACTACGCTCGCACTTATCTATCCATACAAACCCTTCCACAAACCATCTGTAGTATCCTACCTAACCTAGAAAACTTCTGATCTCTGTCACTGTAGTCGATCTTGGCCAGTTTATCACTACTTCAATCTTGGTCGGGTCTATAGATATTTCTTCGCCTGAAATCACGTGACTTAGGAATTCTACACAAGTCAACCAAAACTTGCACTTGCTAAACTTAGCGTACAACTAATAAATCCTTAGTATTTGAAGTACAATCCTCAAATGCCTCTCATGCTTCTCTGAACTTTCAGAACACACCAGAATATCATCGATGAATACGATCACGAATTGATCTAGATATTCCTTGAAAAATCAGTTCATCAAATCCATGACAGCAGCTGGAGCATTCGTCAGACCAAATGGCATTACAGTACTCTCATAACGGCCGTCTCGAGTACTAAACACTAACTTTGGTATGTCATTCTTTCTAATCCTCCACTAACAATACCCTGTCCTCAAGTTGACCTTCGAAATCGACACTCCTTGTAACTGATCCCATTTCGCCAATCCTCTAGAGTGAATACTTGTTCTTGATTGTCGCCTGACTGAGTTGATGATAATCAATGCACAGACACAATGAACCATCTCTCTTTTTCACAAACGGGACTGGTGCCTTCCAAGGTGATGCACTAGGATATATGAATCCCTTATCCAACAATTCCTGCATCTGCACATTCAGTTCCTCCAATCAAACAACGACATCCGGTAAGGAGCCTTAGAGATGTGCTCAAGCCAAACCTTTTTAGATAACATTAAAGTTACACATAAGCAACCCAGTCTAGTACAACTATAGTCATAGATTCTTCATTCTGCTACTTTATTACAACAACATGAATTCTACAGCCTTCATTCACAATCTTGTTGTGCTAAAAACACCTCAAAAACATTCTTCCATTGATCAATGCATGGTCGGTCCATTCATGTTCCTTTAGCCATCCTAGTGGTGTCCTATATGCAATAACGGTGCTTACGCTCTCCTGGACCTACGCAGGCAGTTCCTCACTTGATGGCCATGCTGGCCACAGTCAAAGCACGCTCCCGACATACTCGGACACTAGGCTAACCCATGCTTCCTTCCATAATCTTGGCACACATCCGATGAGTCCTCTGTCTCCTGTCAAGTGATAGCCTACACTCTTCCTTGCACTGGAGGCCTGATCCAAGTATCCCACTGTGTGTCCTGCGGCACATTCCCTTTGTTCTGTCTCGTTGGTGGCGATGGCGGCAGTTGTTGTGGTTCCATCTACCTGCACGAATAGCCTGCACAAACAATTTCTAGCCAGGTGACCCTACTTTCCACACTCAAAACAAACACTCGTCGCAAAATGGCACAGGCTGGTCCATGTCGCCTTCCGTAGAAGTGACACATGACATTCTAGTTCAGCGCTGACTTTTTGATTATATTTCTTCAGTTAGGACAAATGGGGTGCTTTCCTTCAGTCATCGGCTTCTTCCCAAATCGATTTCCATCTCTGCCTGAACTACACTGTAACCTAAATGCGGCAGCTTGTTCCCTGATCACAACTCCAGGTTGGGCCTTAGAGGTGCGGCAGCAACAGCGGTTACGGCAATGGTGGTAGTAGTTATAGCAGCAACAACAGCAGCTCAATCCTAAGCTTGCTAACTCAACAAATTCCCAAAGGTTCCTAGCGCCTAAATGATCCCGTCGAACCTAGGATCGCTCGTTACTGCTACACTAGTATTGACCTGTGGTGGTACTCTCTCACTTACGCTGGCCTAAGCCGGCACTCTACCACAACCACGACCTCCTCGGGCATCGACCCTAGTCGGCGTTCTACCCCGAGTAACAGGTCCGATGGTACTTCTCCTAGGAGTTCTCCACTCATGATCACTCATGTTACAGAATCTGTGTAGATACCTAGTTTCCAATTCCATATTAGAATTTGAGTGATCTATAACAAACAAGCTACCAAATAACTTTAATCATATGCACCAGCATGAAATAAAGGCATTTCCTACTAACTATCCCATAGACTTATCGCACCTTATCACTCCAAATATCGATCTGCTCTGATACCACTTAAACGGGGATGTCTTGCCCTGATCATCCGAGCACGTGCCCATCCCTCCTTGGTCGATTAAATAGCGATGTCCTAGGACGCGTCGTCGACCCATTCATTTTAATGCGCATGCAAAAGCGAATAATTAATCTCCAGACAACAACAATATGGGATGGAAAAAGCAAAGCAACAAATCACAAACAAAATAAGCATTTTATAAACACTTCGGTTTATACACAATACCAGGCTATTTACAAAAGATCGGCTCAACAAAATGGGAACTATTGCCGATTCTTTAGTCTCCACCTTCCCAAAGTTCGGGGCTTTAGGTCCTCCACGACTGCCATCTAGGGACTTGAAAATGTTATCCCACAATGGGGTGAGATGACATCTTAGCAAGTTCAACCCCCTAAGCCTTGACTAGGAAGAAAATATGCCCTAAGGGCTGCCTAAGCACCAACACGAGTCAGAGAACTTACCTTTGCCTCCTTTGCCTGCACTCCTTCCTGTAAGTCAGTTTAATTCATAAACTCAACCAATCAAATTAGATCATCAAACCAAATCGAGTCATCGATCAATTGACTCAGTCGATTCCATGTCATCACGACCTTCTCTCGGTTGGCCCATTCGATACTATCTATAAAGTCCGATAATATCAGAACTGCTCATTCTAAGCTGAAAATAGATAGTATAGCTCACTCTAAGCTGATAAAGTATACTGCTCGGCCTAAGCTGACATATCAGAGCTCGTAAGTTAATATAGTATACTGCCAATGCTCACTCTAAACTGATAAATAATATAGCTCGCTCTAAGCTAATAAATAATATAGCTCGCTTTAAGCTAATAAGATATACTGCTCGCGTTAAGCTAACATATCAGAGCTCGTAGGTTGATATAGCATACCGATATATTACTCACACTATGCTGACAAATCAAAGCCCGTATGTTGATATAGTATACCATCCTGACCATCTAACAAATTCACCATTTATATTATACCCAATAAAAATAATCGTGTGTAGGTACACAGTCGGCCTTAACCAAAATACAATATTTTCACCTTTGAAAATCCCACTAATTTCAACAGTCCACAAATCCATTTTTGGTGTTGCAAATCGATGCCCGGTGATTTTCTAATTAATTATTGAAATTAATAAATTTTGGGATAAATACCCCAAATTACAAATCACATTTAATTTGCACAAAATAGCAGTCAAATAAATAATTCAATCACACTATTGCAATGAGCATAAAATTTCGGTCACCAACTATCCCGGTCTAATTTTCAGAAAATAATTAATTATGGAAATTAATTATTAAATACTAAAAATGCACACTTACGCCTGTAAAGCCTAATTAAAAGCCAAGACGGGTCCAGAAAATTTCCGAACCACTCTAGATAAATACTAGAGTTTGTCCAGACTCTAATTACACTACTTTAACCGTCTAATATGTAATAACGATTAATTAAATTGTTAATCTAATCTAACTATCCACATAATCCATACTTAGTCTAAACTAATCAACTCTTAAATGTCATTAACTGATTAAGTAATGATTAGTGAGTTAAACTCACGTGATTAATGTAAAAACCGGTCCATGACGACGGCTAATAAACCCTAAAGTGGCGACGCCAACGAGGGCTCGGATCGGGCCGAAATCAGCCCCGTAAGCCCACGGTTGAGCTGGGTTTTCTGCTCCAACATTGATGACTTTGCTGCTTCGATTTCAAGGGGATGAAAATAGCAGTTGGATGGTTGTGACTCGGGCTAGTTTTGATGGCCACGGGTGGAGGTGCGAGCTCAACTTGACGGGCTGAGCTGTGCCGAACCAAAAACGGGAGGGGTTGTAGCATCGCTAGATAGAGAGGCGAGTCTGCTGGTGGAGTCAACAAACCGATGGAGGAAATGCAGAGTTGACTAAAGGGATATGGAGTTGGCAATTGATTCGGTGACAGAGGGGAAATGGGACACATGGATGAGGCGTGGGGGAGGGGAATCGGTGCTAGTGGGACAAAAGAAAACGTGCAGGGGAAAAGATAAAAATGAAAGAGCAACAGAAGCAGCCAAGAGGGAGGGAGCAACAATGATGGCGTATGCAAGAGAGTATGGAAAGAGAGAGAGAGAGAGAGAGAGACCAAAAGGGAGGGATAAGGGAGCGGGGGATGGTCGGCCACGAGGAGAATGTGCAGAAAAGGAAAAAGAGAAGAGGGAGAGAGAGAAAGAGAGAGAGGCGTGCAAGAGACGTGAGAGAGAGGGGAACCGAAGGAAGGGGGGAAAAGACAAGATGGAGCCCACAAAGTCAAAGGAAGAAAAGGAAAATGAAGACTATTGCAAGGGCTGTCGGCCAAAGGGGAAAGGATGTGCAAAAAAATAAAAGGAAAAAGGAAAATAGAGAGAGACCGAAGGAGGGAAGGGGTTTGAAGTCCACAAAATAAATTAAATAAGAGTTTAATCCTTCTTATCTTCAACTCACCTTCAACTAACATTATCAATTAGTCATCCAAGACCAATTTCAACACCAACTTGCACAATTTGAAGTCCAATATAAGACCAAAATAAGACAGTCCCTCAAATCTACAAACTTTCTTCAATTCCGAGTTCTATTTCCTTTTTCCCCGAAATCCAATTTCATAATAAATCTCTCTGATTGGCGTTCAATTTTGTTGAAGAAAAAGCTCACACAACTTCCTTTCACCAAGTAGTTCACACAGGAGGCCATAAATCCCTTCAATTTGGCCAATCCGAATTTCCGTTCATTTTCTGAATCGTCCAAATCGATTTTCCGTAAAAATCTCGAACTCTCCAAAAATTCCTCAAAGGATGAGTTGACGTTCCTAAAATAACTCGCGACATGATAGAACTTCCAATTTCTAAAACTGAGTTTAAATTCGCGATTAATTTCAATCTGATGCGATTTTAGCGTAACCTAACATACTTGGTAACTTTTAGGAATTTTTGGTACAATTGAGTCGTAGTCGATTTTCTTCAAGCCACACATACCTCTTCGACACATTGGTGACTCTTGGTTTTCGTGAAAATCTCAAGGTTTCAAATACAGACACAGGGCATCAAAACGATAGAAAAATTAGTTTAGTACCGATCGACGAGAATTTTGCAAATTAGTGGAATCACCCACATTTAGCCACACATCTCAATCAAACCAACCTATCTCTGATATCTTATCGATTTTTAACTATGCCATAATGACCCTTGTAGACTAGCACGGTCGAGCAATCGATTCCTGGTCGAATTCTCAAGTCTATTGCGTTTATATTCCTTACGGCTTCATCTAATAGACTAGTCATCTCGTGAGTGGCCATCTCATAGAAAAACACTGTAGTCACATCAATGAAAGGCCTAACTTATTCAATCGAAATAAGAACCTGAAAATCATGATGTCACAACTTCAGCAATGAAATCTCCCACTGATGTGGACATTTTTCCAAAAGGTGTGGAATGCGATGGAGTGCTCCTTTCTAGCTTTCTTTTTGTTGGGAAGGAAACAACGATGGATATGAAAAGGCAATATTGTGCAGCAAGAAAGGTATTAATTGCTCGGCCGACAACAACTAGAGAAACAAAGAGATACCTTCATGATCGACATAAGGAAAGCATCCAAAAATGTTGTAGATACTAACAGAAAAGTTGTTAAGGGAAATAACAATGTAAAAGTACATTGAAATCGTCCCTTTTGACTTTAATTTGTGTTCTTCTACATCCAAAAATGCTGTAGAGTTGAATTCATCATAATCACCAGAGGAGACATTTTGTCATCTACACGACCGATGGACGGCGTTTCATGATTCCTTTGCAGTGTCCCCGTAGCAACATCTTCAAAGAGCACTTCAAGATGTCGAAGAGGAGTTTGTCCAGAGATGTGTAGCCAAAGACATAGAGAATGCTTTGCTCAATTCTATTCCATTCACTCCATGCTCATTGGCTTCGCTTTGCATAATAAATGTGTGGATCAGCAAGCTCTCTTTCTTGGTCAGTGAAGGAAACGATGGCGATGTGTATATACTAGGAAGAAGTTGTAGGGTTTGTAAAGCATAAAAATGGAAAAAAAAGTGCAGTTCATACAAAAAGAGCTAGTAGCAAGAAAAGTATCTTGTCAATCTTTTTCACATAGCCACTTCATTAACGGCATCACAATGATGAAATAATGTAGTCCAAGTTCTGCAGGTGGATTTGATCAATTAGTCAATCAGATTTAAATCTACAAATCTGGTGTCTTTCACAGAATGGCATTCATATTGTATAAACCACAACGTGATGACCATAAATCCTAGAAAGTGGAAGATTTAGCGGTTCTAGTCCTGCATGCACTAGTTCCAATTAGGATTTTAATTTCTACATATTTATTGTTCCGGGTAAGGATAGAAAAATGAAATAGGGGACTTGCTAGTTTAGCACCATGAAAAATGTATATGCTTGGTTGGTAATCTCAACCTGGTGGATTTTGCAATCGCTTTGCGGGATCTTTGTCTTGTCTCGTTGGGGGGATACCGAAGATAGTGTTTTATTTGAACCAAGGAAGTGTCGGGGCGGGACGGTAGGATTTTGTTGTTACTTGATCAAAACAGTAAACAAGAAAATAGAAAACCAGAAGCTATATTTTTCAGATGAGGAAGAGAAGCGCAGAGAAACAGAACACAAACTTGCGTACGTCTCTGTTCTAAGGAAACTGCCAAGTACGGGACAACTTAAACAAAGCAAAAACTGCTCACGTACGTGCAACACATAACCGCACACAAACGTGCTATTAACTTCCTAGAAAATAACAAAAACACTAAACAAATAACTAAATTGAACTTGCTGTTTTTTTAATAAAAAAACAGAGTAAAACAGAGGAAAAAAAAAAAACAGAACAGAAAACAGAGTAAAAAAAAAGAAAACAGCAATCGAGACATTATTAATCTAACAAACTCCTCCTTGGATCGATTCTTGCTGCTGCATACTCCAATTTTCTTTCTTAATACTTCAAATCTTCCAGCTTGAAGTGGTTTTGTAAACATGTCCGCAAGCCGATCTTCAGATCGCAATGACCAACTTAACTTCGCCACTTTGTTGCACCTCACGCAGAAAGAAAAATTTGACTTTGAAATGCTTGGTTTTGCCATGAAAAACTGGATTACGTGATATTGCTAAGGCAGCCTGATTATCCACATTAACTTCAATGCAATTACTGGAATTCAACCACAAATCCTTCATTATCTTCTTGACCACAAAGCTTGATTTGCAGCTGCGGCAAAAGAGCGCTATAAACTCAGCCTCTGCAGTGGACCGAGCTACAATCTCTTGCTTTTGGAACACCGGGAGAAACAAGCAGAATCAAGATTGAAACAATACCCAGACGTACTTTTCATGTCATCCACTGAACCAGCCCGAGTCACTATCGAAAACCCTTGCAAATTAAACTTCGACCTTTTTCAAACTTCACACCAAAGAACAATGTTCCTTTGAGATATCTCAAGACCCTTTTTGCTGCAATCAAATGTAACCGACTAGGACTACTCATAAACCCGGATAAAACACTCACAAAGAAATAGAATATCCGGGTCCAGTTCTTTGTAAGATACATGAGACACCTAATCGACTTCTATACATAGAAGCATCTACGCATCGGTTCCATCATTCTTCCGCACTTCTCTTTAGCAGCCATAGGAGTGCTTACACTTCGACAATCTTCCATCTGAAACTTCTTTAGAATTTCCTTCATGTATTTTTTCCGACGGATGAAGATCTCATATGAAGCCTGTTTGACTTCCAAACCCAAAAATAAGACATCTTTCCCAAGTCGACATCTCAAAAGCGCAAATAGATCTTGCTTCACCTTCTCTATGAATTACATATCATTCCCCGTCACTAATAAATCATCTACATAAAGTGACAGAATTACAACACCGTGATTCACCTTCTTGACATAAAGAGTGAACTCACTTAAGCTTTTTACGAAGCCAAAATCCCGCAAATATCGATCTATCTTCCCATACCAAGCTCTTGGAGCACGCTTGATCCATATAAAGCTTTCTTCAACTCCGTATACACTCTCTTCTTGCCCTTTGATACTGAAACCTTCAGGTTGTTCAACAAAAATCTCCTCCTCAAGCTCTCCATTCAGAAATGCAGACTTGACATCTAACTGAAATATAGGCCACCCCTTCTCTGCTGCAATAGCTAACAGTAACCTTATTGTATCAAGTCATGCAACGGGAGCAAATGTTTGAGAATAGTCTACTCCCCATATTTGTGCATAGCCTTTCACCACCAGTCTAGCTTTGTATTTATTAACGGAACCATCGGGATTAAGTTTTGTTCTAAACACCCACTTAACCCCAATCACATTCTTATCGATGGTCCGTCAACAAGCTCCCATGTGTGGTTTTTCGGATCATTGCAATCTCCTCCCGCATTGCCTGCAATCCACCCTCGATCCTCCTTAGCTTCCACAAAGTTAGATGGTTCGAGCATTGCCACATTGCTTCTTTCATAGATTTCAGCAAATGACCTTGTGCCTCTCACTGCGGTAAATCATCCACACTTTGTCTTCCAATCCATCTATAACTCCATCAACCTCTACATCTCGTTGCGGGTTGTTTTTCGAACCGCTTTGTTTTTCTCGCACTCTTTCCTTCCATCCAATTCCACTCATCTTCTTCTAGAAAAATAACATCTCGCTGCAGTCACCTTCCCGTCATAGGGTGAAAAATTCTGTAAGCCTTTGATTGGAGACTGTACCCGATGAAGATTCCAAGCTCTGCCTTCTTATCCAGCTTGTCCCTCTTGACCTCAGGAACATGAGTGTAACATAAACACCCAAAAACCTTCAAATTTTTCACAGAAGGTTTAACACCATACCAGACTTCAAAAGGTGTTGACCTCTCTAAGGCCTTTGTGGGCAATCTATTCAACAGAACACTGCAAAGATAGCCGCTTCTTGCCCGTAACTTCTTAGGCAACATCTTCTCCCGCATCATACATCTCGGCCATCTCCATAATACTTCGTTTTTCCTCTCACCGACCCCATTCCGTTGAGGTGAATAGGGAGCGATGAACTCGCTGCACAATTCCGCTTGCTCACAATTCAACTTAAACTTGTGAGCAAGATACTCGAACCATTATCGACCCGAGCATTTTAATTTTCTTCCCACTCGATTCTCAACTAAGGCTTTAAACTTCACAAACACATCAGCAACTTCAGATTTGGCTCGCAAAAAATAAATCCAACTCATCCTAGTCATATCATCGGTGAAGGTAATGAAATACTCGCTACCATTGAGAGAAGACTCGGACATAGGTCCACATAAATCTGTGTGGACTAATTGCAGCTTCTCACATGCTCTCCACCTCCTCCTTTGAAAGGAAATCGACTTGCTTGCCAAGAAGACAAGTTCGCACTGTGGAAATTCCTCCTCCAAATTTGGCAAGTCATCCGCCAAGCTATTTTCTCGCATAAACAACATGCTCTTCCCGTGAACATGCCCAAGTCTTTTATGCCATATCTCGCATTTTCTTCTTTGCACTTTAAAGCCATTTGTTGCATCTCTTGTGGCTTGAACATGAAACTCTTGTCCTCCATTGGAATTCTTAGCACTTCTTTGCTATCTCGCATTATTAATAAGACATTCATTCCCTTCGAACTTCACTTTATAGCCCTTCTCAACTAATTGACCAACACTTAGCAGATTATGGTCAATATTTGGCACAAAGAGAACATCACTGATCAGCTTCACCTCCTGATTTCCTTCAATAGCCACTGTACCCTTCCCTTGCACTTCGATATACTGTCTGTTGCCAATTCTGACTCTGGACCTGACTGACCTGTCTAGACTCCTAAACAGTTTCGTATTGCCAGTCATATGATTGGTACAACCACTATCCACCAGCCATGCATCATTCCCAACAAAAGATTCAGAAAAAGAAGCTACAAACAAGTGCTCTTCCTCAGTTTCATTCACTGCTACCTGGGCTTTTCCTGCTTGCTGGTAATTTTTTTCTTTGCAGATGACTTCCATGTGACCCAACTTGTGACATCTTCTGCATCTAGCATCAGGCTTTCTCCAACATCTAAAAAGCGATGATTAGTTCCACCACGTATTGACAAGGCTTTTTGTTCATCTTCCATTTGCTAGACCCACCAGAATTTCCTTCTTTTACTACAAACTTGGAGTCACGGCATTTTTCTCGGACTGAATCAATTTCTTCCCTTTGCCTCCATCATTTGATTTCACTCTTGCTTGCAGCGCACCTTCTACAAACTCTTCTTTTCTCATCAGTCTTCTGTGCTCTTGCGCCTGCAGAGCATTTAACAATTCTGCAAGCTTTATATCAGGTAAGTCTCTTGTATTTTCCAGAGACGCTATGGTGGCTTCAAACTTCTCTGGAAGAGACACCAGAATCTTCTGAACAAGCCTTTCATCCTTCAAGTCAGTCCCTAAAACTCTGATTTTATCAGCTATCCCAACCAACCTATCAGAGTACTCCTTCACTGACTCTGAATCCTTCATCTGCTGTCTCTCAAACTCCCTCAAGAGATTCAGCACCTTCATGCCTCTTATCTTCTCATCTCCCTCGTACTCATCCTTCAAGAAATCCCATATGGCCTTTGCAGAGTCACACTTCATAATTCTAGTAAAGATAGTAGGCGAGACAGCAGCATATAGGCATGACTTTGCCTTGGCCTTCCTTGTGATTCTCTCTTTATGGTACTTATATCTGATTCAACGTCGGATTGTCTGGAAGTGGAGCAACCTCATAATCATCCTCCACAGCCTCCCATAAATCATGACCCTCCAAGAATGCCGTCATCTTGACAGCCCAAGCCTGATAATTCTCTCCAGTAAATACTGGAGAAGCCATCGCAGAGAAACCACTCGACCCTGTCTCCATCACCCTTTAACTTCTTTACACTTCGATACTTGCTTCACTTCACAGTCCCTCAAGATCATACACGCTCGATACCACCGTTGTTACTGATCAAAACAAGAAACAAGAAAATAGAAAACCAGAAGCTATATTTTTCAGATGAGGAAGAGAAGCGCAGAGAAAAAGAACACAAACTTGCGTACGTCTGTTCTAAGGAAACTGTCAAGTACGGGACAACTTAAACAAAGCAAAAACTGCTCACGTACGTGCAACACATAACTGCACACAAACGTGCTATTAACTTCCTAGAAAATAACAAAAACACTAAATAAATAACTAAATTGAACTTGCTGTTTTTTTAATAAAAAAACAGAGTAAAACAGAAGAAAAAAAAAACAGAACAGAAAACAGAGTAAAAAAAAAAGAAAACAGCAACTGAGACATTATTAATCTAACAGATTTCCTGCATGTGTAGCTGTTCATATGAGTAAATTTTTAAAGTCACCCGTTACCAGATTCTCGGAGGAGAGAATTTTCTTTGATTATTGATGAAATAAACCATGTAAGCGTATCAAAATACTCTTCATCTATAGATGTCGTCATACTAGGAAGATAGTTGATTATCAATTGGTATTTCGGAAAGAGTCAACGCCGAATAATTTCAAAGATATTCGGTTTGAGGAAATTTTGCAAGTACTAGCACGGTATGCAAATTTGACTTCAATAGAAGCATCCTTGTTTGATTAAGGCCTTGTTTGATAGTGTATCAATATACTCTTCATCTATAGATGTCGTCATACTAGAAAGATAGTTGATTACCGATTGGTATTTCAGAAAGAGTCAATGCTGAATAATTTCAATGATATTCAGTTTGAGGAAATTTTGCAAGTACTAGTACGGTATGCGAATTTGACTTCAATAGAAGCATCCATGTTTGATTAAGGCCATGTTTGATAGCGTATCAATATACCCTTCATCTATAGATGTCGTCATACTAGAAAGATAGTTGATTATTAATTGGTATTTCAGAAAGAGTCAACACCAAATAATTTCAATAATATTCGGTTTGAGGAAATTTTGTAAGTACTAGCACAGTATGCGAATTTGACTTCAATAGATGATATTTTGGAAAGAGTAAACACCAAATAATTTCAATGATATTTGGTTTGAGGAAATTTTGCAAGTACTAGCATGGTATGCGAATTTGACTTCAATAGAAGCATCCATGTTTGATTAAAGCCATGTTTGATAGCATTCTTATTCCGTTTGAGAAAATTTTGCAAGTACTAGCACGGTATGCGAATTTGACTTCAATAGAAGCATCCATGTTTGATTAAGGTCATGTTTGATTCTTCCTCCTCCTCCTCCTTTTGGCTCAACCATGGCTAGCGACCTCGCCGGAATATCACCAACCCTCAGTGACACTAAGAACGTCAGAGCGTCACCAGCCCCCGATGACATTGAGTTGCCATTCTTCTTCTTCTTCCTTTTGGCTCGACCATGGCCGACGACCTCGCCGGAGTGTCACCAGCCCTCGATGACACTAAGTCATAGCGAGGTCAACCTCACACCACTTGGACGAGGTGGAGCCTTATCGATGACCGGCAAGCGGCTACAAAGAAGGAGGAAGAAAAAGAAAAAAGAAAAAGAGAAAAATAAGAAAAATATAATAAAAGTATTAAAGATTAAAAGAAATGAAAAAATTTAAAAATCTTGCCAAATGCATTTCTATGTTGGGAATATAAATTTTAGACAATTATTAAGTGTCTTCAAAAACTAAGAAATTATTCACTAGAATAGAATAAAAAAACATTTCTAAACAAAAATTATATCCAATAATAAAATAATTACCAAATGCATCATCAATGACTAATTGTCAAATTGGCAATAAGAGGCACAAAATGTCATGTCAATGAATAGATTGACAACCTTTCGGATGAAATCTTACCCAAAAAAAGCAAAGAAAACTTACCAGTAAAACGTGCTGGCCTTCCTAAGAGCAGAGAGGCCTTTTTTTTTCTTTTTTTAACTTGGCGATCTGTCGATGTAATATGTCCTGCAAATCATAGTGTATATATTTCAAATATTTGCTAATAATGTGTCAGTTTAGATAGTAAAATAGTTTGCCCATTTTGTTATGGTCTTGGATTTAAAGGTACGGAGAACATTTCAGGAATAAAATCTTAAAATCAGTAAGTTGATGCAAGAGAATACAGTTCTAGAAAGGTGGACTTGTTAAAATCAGCAAAAGTTAACTCACACACTACCTGAATGCTTAAATAAAGTAAAAACAGATTATTTAACGAATAGAAATGTTAAATTTCAGGTTTGGAAAGGAAGGAAGGAAGATGAGAAATGAGGAGAACAATTACCCTCTTTCCCTCTCTTTATGAACAAGAAGCAGAAGGTAGATAATATTTTTGATCCCATTTAAGAGACATAGAAGTGAAAGAGATGTATATATAAGTTAAAAAAAAATGTTAGAGGAAAATTACAAAATTTATTTTAAATATTATTTTCCATTTCAAATGTGCTCTTCACATTTGAAAACCAACAATTGTCATCATCATTCTAACGATGGAATCAAGTTGCATTTCTCACTCTCGTATCATTCATCAGATTATTAGTTTTATTTCTTAAACTATCCCCACCCCTAAAAACCCTAACACCCATCCGTACTCTTCCCCTCACTCGATAGAAGTAAAAAAGATGTATATATAAGTTTAAAAGCGGCGTAACGAGAAAATAAAAAAATAAAGAAAATTGCGTTAACCTACTTAAAATATTTTGCTTTTCTATTCAACTTGCTTGGCAAAGACAAAGCCAATTCTTTATATCAAATGCGCTCCTCGCATTTCAAAACTTCCAATTATCATTGTCACTTCTACGATGGAATCAAGTTGCACTTCTCACTCGCACACAATTTACGAAATTGTCCTTTATATAAATATATATATCCCCACCCCCAAAAAAACCAACACCCACCCAAACTCTTTCCCTCATATGATAGGGTTGCTAAGGGTGGATTTTGTTTAACTTTGCAAATGGATATTGGGTCTGATGCAAATACTAAAAGCCAAAAAAATTGGAGAAATACAAATTGTGTCTAGTAAAAACTCTTTATAAATGAACATTGAGTTTAAGTAGTGTTTGGTAAAAAAAACTTTTACAATGGACTTTGAATGTATTTCTTATATTTTTTTAATTAAAAATGACCCACACTCTTAGCCGTAGCCAATGAAGGGCTACAGCCATTGATAAAACAGATCTAGCATTGGCGACAAGTTGGTCGAGGTCACCCGACCTTGGGCACCTAAGTTCTCATGACCTTGGGCGACCACCGTATGCAGGTCGTGCGACTCGGCCAACCCTTTGTTGGCCCTTTGTTGTCCAAATTTGACCTCGCTAGCCTTCACCAGTCAAATCTAGCTTCGTTGGCCGCTCTAACATAAAGAAGATGAATAGTTGCAAGTAGGGGTAAAAGTGGAAAATTATAGAATTTGTGAGGGTAGTTTTAGAAGGAAAAAAAGTATTTTAATCCCAGTTTCAGCATTCCACAAATGCTATTTCGAAGGCTGTGTGGGAATAGTATTAGACTTTCAACATTCCCAATGTCAACATTTGTTTGAAAGTTATTTTAAAATATTTGCTAAATACTCCCGTATTTCCACGAGGAGTCTTGGGAAAGTTGAACCAAATGTGTCAAAGTCTAACACCCCCACCACCACGTCTCCTCTAGCGTGTGCACCACTGTTTCTCCTCAAAAGGCGATCGATGACTCCAGGTCTAAGCTTGGCGACGCTTGCCTTGCCAGCTCAAGGCCACATCCCGGTCGACAAGCTCCAATCTGGCAGCCATGGCTGAGCTCTGCTACAGAGCTTGCGCGTCGGAGAGGCTGGCGGCAGGTTGCAGGTGTCGAGGTCCGGCTGAAGCGGCTATTTGACGGGTGGGAGGGTAGCTCTCGATTATTGGTGCGTCGTGCTACTGTATGTGAGGAGAGAGAATGGGCAAGCAAAAAGAGTGAATGGGTGTCCATGACGACAAATTAGTTTTTTTGGGGATTGGGAGGATGCAAAATGCAGGTTTTAAAATTAGAGGAGAGTATTCAATTTCGGTGGCGAGGTTAAAGATGGTTTTTGTAATTAAAAAAGGAAAAGGTTAGTTCCAATCCTCAGATAGGAAATAACATGTTACGTCGTTTATACTTCTATTCATGTCCCAGTACATGAACAAGAAAAAGTCTCTATTTGTCTAATCCAATTATTCTGCTTCCACAAAAAAATATAATCAAATTCTTTATATACTTTGAAAAAACTTTATCCACGTCATACCTTGAGATTGTTTACATTGGGTAAATTTTTACAAACATAATTCCTCGTAGGTATCCACATATAATATCCACATAATGCTTTAGATAGTTTACATTCTTTGGGTAGTTGGAATGTCATTCGATGGTCATGTTAGCTGAATTTGGTCAGATTTATTGTCGAAGAGACTTGATTAGGAATCTTGTGAAAGTAGAAGTATTTGCACAGACAAATTAAAAATAAAGAGAAAATGTGATAATATAAGGGTCATATCACGAAAAAAATAATTTTGATACATTTATAACAAATTTACCTTAAATTAATTTTTTAATTACAAAAAAACTTAAATTGATATATTTATGACAAATTTATCATCTGTTAGTTTCCATTAGATTTTATTGTCAAATTGTTGAGTTAGATGAGATGAGTGTATCGGTTTTGAGTTTAACTCTCTATTTGCCATAAGTGTATCAATTTGTGATTTTTTATTATATTAATCTAATTTAACATATGTGAATTCTTCTAATGGTAGGAATGACGCACTAGAATTGGACCTTTTCCAAAGGTAGAAAGCTTGAGGACTGAAAGTCAATTTGTCATAAATATATCAATTTAAGGTTTTTTGTAGTTAAAAATTCAATTTCGAATAAATTTATCGTAAATATATCAATTTGAGGTTTTTTGTGGTCATATCATTAGTTTGAATATAAGTGTACTAATTTGGGATTTTTACCATATTATCTCATAATATAATGATGAAAAGTTTCTTTCATTAGTTTCATATTATTATTATTATTATTATTATTATTATTATTTTGTGATCCAAGGAACCTCCGTGCGCCGCTTCACGGCGGAGTAAATCCTAGAGTGAACTGGGCCCCCACCGCTGACCCAGCCACAGGTGAATCGCCCAGTTTTGCATTGAAGCAACCGGCTCACGCTGAGTTTCGAACTCCTCCCCTAGCGGATGGGTAGGCCGCAGGTGGTGATATTAGTTTCATATTATTGGTTTGTTTAGTTTAGTCAAAGTAAAAATTCAGCCCTATCAAACGCCTATTTGTCTGCATACCGTCCAGAATGCGACATCGTGCGCGTCAACAAACTGAAAGAGCTTTTGACTCCTTTAATCTAATTCACTTTGAAACCGTCAGTGCAGATTATGTAGTCCTGATTCTCTCGGCCACGGGCACTCCTTGATTGATGGCTAGTTTTGACCGAAGGTTGGGACAGGCGTCTTTGACTATTGTGTCAGATAGACTAGCCAATCCCTTTTAAATAAGAGAGAGAGAGTTCATTCAATCCGCCCTATAGTTTCTTTTCTCAAGAGAAAAACGTGTGAGGAGTCATATAGTTCACACATGAAACAAATTAAGAAATTGAAAACTCTTTCAATACAGTGAGTAAATTTATTATAAATATATTAATTTAAAATATTTAATAATCAAAAAATTAATTTAGAATAAATTTGTCATACATATTATTATAATCTTAGTTTCTATATCGCAGTTCATATTCAACAAAATCATCTTAATCAATACTTACTTCTATTTACTTAAAATTTCAATTGCTCCATATTATTTGTTGTTGTGATTTTATATATTCATTGCCAAATACTAATCCTTCACGTCAGTTGTTGTGATTTTATATATTCACTGTCAAGTACTAATTTTTACTTTTTTTTAATTGTGAATCAATATAAAAATTAAAAATTCTATGTGACATTCCATCAAGATCCCATCAGTGCCCGCCTGGGAGCTACGCCTCACACGAGACTACCCTGAATTTCTCGAGATGGTACAAAATATTCGGGGGAACCCACCTGGTAAAAGATAGCATCGAACGACGCATTCGAAAAAATGGAATGGGATCGCCCTGTCAGACACATGGAAAAGAACACATTACCTCCTGGTCATCTTCTCCCTCGACAGGGAGTGACTAAAAGAAGGATGTGATGTATCTGACGAGATATATCTTGTCGGTCACGTGTGAATATCGGTGTGTCAATAATTGTCCAAAAGCAATTGCCAATGCCACGGTTGTATCATTGGTTGCCAAGAGCATGGACCATGTGTGTGAATTATTGGCTATATGTGTTGGGTACTTATTTATCTTTTCCTCCCTCTTATGCCTATAATACAATAATAAACTTGTATTAAGTGTGAAAACATGCGAGACTAAAATCTCTTAATCTTTTCTTCACAATCCTTATCTAGTATTAGAAATTTTAGACTGTTAAGATAGCACTTATCCTAATACTATGTTCTGCACTAGCCTCCATAAGAATCTTATGCATCAAAATTCTAAGGCCGATAGGCCTAATGTCTTGAATAAGAATTAAAGTTGAATGCCAAAAGTTGTCTTCAATAGGTAAGGCCTAGGAGGCACCGTTTGAGGACTAAATACCTACATCAATTTTGACGTTGTTCCTAGCAAAACAAATATTTTAGTCAAAATATCAATTTTATCCAAATAACATATACATGTGAAGAGCTTAAAGTTAGTTAACTAGAACGGATTTTTATAAGTTAGATTAAATATGAAATTATTTTACTAGTATGGATTGGATCTAGTCGGATATGAATCACTAAATTTATACCACATATAAATGGGTTAAAATGGGTTAATTTAAGTCAAATTATTTTCAATTTGACCCGACTCACCAATTTGATGGCTTTACTTTTATCCAAATCCCCCAACATGAACAAAAAAAGTAGTACATTGACTATCTTTTTTACCATGCATAAAAGCTGAGTTTGTGCTTATTCCAGCCTTTGATACCTTCTTTTCCTTGAAAAATTAATAGTTTTCATTCAAGTATTTTCCCTATCTTTTCAATCGAGTCCTTATAATTTGTCTAATCAAGAAATTCTACTTTCATAAAATTTTATAATCAAGCCCCTCAGACACTAAAACCAACCAAACTCGACTAATATCACCGTGGGACGATGTTGAAGCGTGATGTGTGTAGTCTTTTTAAAAGTAGATGCCACAATGGAAGTATTTTATCCACATCATAAACCAAGATTGTCTATATTGGCTAAAGTTTTACAAACACACCCACGTGGGCATCTGCACGTTTAATTCACACAATACTTTAATGTCATTCGCCAGTCGCATCAACTAGATTTGGTCGGATTTGGCATCGGAAGGCCTTAATTTGTGAAAGTAGATGTAATCACATAGAGAAATGACAAGTAAAAGTACTTTGATTGGAAAAAGCAAAAAAAAAAAGCTGATAATATAACGATAAAAAGTGAACCTCTTTTCTGTCGTTTCATACTACTGGTATGCTTTAGTTTAGTCAAAATAGAAAATCCATTAAATAAAAAGCCGCCGTGGAAAATTTACCAGTAAAAGTCCCACGCAAGATGGCTATTTGTCTGTGTTACCCCCAGAATACGACATCAGACGCGTTAACAATGTGAAGGAGCTTCTGTTCACATTGAAACTGTTAGGATTGCGCAGACTATTTAGTCTTAATTGATGGCTAGTTTTGACTGGATGTTAGGACAGGAAGCTTTGATTATTGTTGTGTGTGAGAGAGAGAGAGAGAGAGAGATTGCAAGATTCAAGAATTCATTCAATCCACTATAGTTTCTCTTCTTGAGAGGCAAACAGACTACAAGTTATAGCGTTCACACAAGAAACAAATCAAGAATATTTAAAAACCCTAAAAGCTATTTTCACTTGAACTTTTAGTAACCCTTGTCTTTCTTTTGGACCAGCCCCGCATCACTCACGAGCAAAAACCTCACCCCTATTGAGGCTTAAAGAAGCTGACTTTAATCCCGGTGTCGATCACCACATAGAGACCCCCCGCAATCAAGAGCCCGCTCAGCGCCATCCCCAACGTTCCGAGCACCCAGTTGACCCACCAGCTCAGGCCGTACATCTTGGGCCTCTTCATCTTGAGCCACATGAAACACGGATAGGCCAGGGTCACGGGCAGGGCAATCCCGCCGATGAGCCCAGCTACGCTCCCCAGGAACGGATCGCCACCGCCACGAAGAAGCAGCCGTACCCGAACATCGCCCTGCTGATCGCCCTGCCCCACCATGGCAGCGGCTTCTTGAACTTGACAATGAACCTGACTCCATGTCGTCGAACATGGGCATGCCGTAGATCTGGAACGAGCTCAGGGCGTTGATGATCACGAACAGGATCACGAGCCCGAGAACGGACTGCTTGATGTCCTTCTGGTGGAACGCGTATATGGCCGTCAACATGCCCCATTCGGGGGTATCTGCGACAATCAAAACGAAAGATACATCAGCTGAAAATCGTTCCTCTAATCAGTTATTGTTCAAGAGATTGGAGTGGGATTATGTTCATACCATTTGGCCATATGCCCAGTAGCCTGCAATGGCAAGAGGGTATAAGCACGCCGCAATGATGGCGTATGCGACTTTTGTACCCCTCCACATTGGCACTCTTGAGGGATGCTTCTCACTGGAAGGCATGGTGGCCTACCAAAAAGCAATAATGAAAAAACGAAATTATAAGAAATTCGATTTAGTGAAAGTAATTATAATCCGGATCAAGAATATTCATTTCAATCTTTTATTATAACTGTAAATTTAAATGAGGGGAGATTATTGTCATCTTGAAGATTCAAATTAAGTGACGAGTAAGGTTCATGTAATTTAAAATGCCAAACCCTACAAGTCTGTTTTCATGTAATTTAAAATGCCAAACCCTACAAGTCTGTTTACTCAAAAGGAAAGAAATTAATTAATTTTTCTGTCACCGTACAGAATGTAGAAATTCTTTGAATGATCGATATGACAACTATTATGGTCCATCAAAATGACAAAAGTTTAGGTGGTCCTAGGTGGGGACATCGCTGTAATAAATAAGATTTAACTTCTTCACGTTTTGGACGGTCGAAACAGCACTTGATTTCATGAAGATTTTAACGAAGACTTGATGTCATGAAGGATTGTATTCTATTTTAAACAAAGCATGCTTCTAGATGGATGTTGTATGGGAAACAGAGGACTAGGCTGGGACGGCGTGGTTTCAGACCATCTTCCTCAAAGCAGCTGGTTGCCACCTAAGCCAGGGAGGACCGTCCGATTGAATTGTTCGGTTGTGGTGGAAAGTCAAAGGGCAAAGGACAAAGGGCAAAAGTCCCCCGCCGTGAATGGTGTTGAAGTTTCAACAAAGACGGCATCGCGCCATTTAGGGCGCGTTTGCAGAACGATTCGTTCCTGAGCCGATTCTCGATCGTAACCGATTCTTTTTGATTCTGTTCCTGAACCGATTCTAAGCATTTTGCCTGTTTTGAGAATGTCTAAAATTTCTAATTTTGGAAGAGAATTACGTTTGGTACCGTGTTCATTAACACTGTTCCAAATCAATTTCTTTTTAATTTTTAAATAATTTTTTTACTTTTTTTCCTTTGTTTTCTTTTCTTTTTTTCATTTTTCCTTTGTTTTCTTTTCTTTTTTTTTCTTTTTTTCATTTTTTTCTTTTCATTTTCCTTTTTTTCTTTTCATTTTCTTTTTTTCCTTTTTTCTTTTCTTGTTTTCTTTTCTTCATGCCCTTCTTTTCTTTTTCTCATCTTTTCTTTTTAAATTCTATTCCAATTCTTTTTTAATTACCTTTTTAGATTAAAATAAATTTGATATTGAATTTTCATAAACCATTCATTGATTAATTATATTTTTATACTAAGTAATAAAAATATTAACTAATCAATTTTTATTATATAGCAAATAATAAACCATAGTATAAACTATACTAATATCCCTACAATATGTAATAAATAAAAATACTAAATTATAACATAAAATTAAATATGTATTCTATATACAACAAATATATATTTCATACTAGGAAGAAATAAAAATAAAATATAGAAATAATTTTTTTTTATTCGGCACTTTTGATTCTCTTTTTTGATTCTCGGACGGAGAATCATATTTTTCCGATTCTCGAATTCTTGTCCAAAACTCGATTCTAGGAGTAAATTTGTTCCCACCGCCTTTGGACAAAAATTTACCAAACGCGATTCTGTTCCCAAACCGATTTTAACAAAAATCGAATCATGCACTCTTTGTGTCAGTGATGCCCTTTCCTCAAGGGTCAACAGTCAACTTTTAGCTGCTAAGTACTTTCTTCTTAATTAATTATGCATGTACTCTCTGCAACAACTCCAAGAAGATGACGTGGCATGTGGACTTCACCGAAAACATTGGACTTAAAAAAAAAAAAAAAACAAAACCAAACATAATAGACAATTCTGGAAATACGAAGATCAGCTTATAAAGTAACGTGATTATCTTGTACTGGGTATTTTAATATGACCCATTTTTTTGAATATTAACTTATAACTAATTGATTATCGGGTAATATTCAAGCTACGTCACGAGGAGATAGCAGCTCTATCAAGTCTAGACCACTTTGCCTGTGCTAGAAGAAAATTCAGCCGGAGAAATTGATTGCTAAGAAACCCTAGAGTTAGGTATATAATTCCTAAAATGACGTCTCTTTGGTACAATATTTAGCGATTCACTAAAAGCACTTTAGGTACATTCTGCTTGATCTAATTTTCCGTGGATTTTATGGATTTTATGTTAGACGTTGTAGTAGTGTAGGAGACTGTAAGAGAATTGGAAAATTAGGGCAAACATCTTGGTACCTGGATTTCAAGAATGAGGTTGTGGCCTCTGAACGCGAAAGCGATGATCCCGAGCGCATTGAGGAGGTCGAAGACCCTGGCGATTTGCGTGTTCGCCCTGACGGTGTTGTACGACACGTTGGGCATCCGTCCCTCGGTCACCGAGATGATCCACATCATCGTGCAGTAGCCGACGGCGGTAATGGCCCCGATGAGGGACACGCCAGCGATGGAGTTGAGGTTGGGCAGCTGGGACAGCAGGACGGCAGCGCATGTGAACACAAGGTACCACTCCACCGGCGTTAGGTGGTGCGCGCCGCACGTGCCGCCGCACAGGATCTCAAAGAACATCTCGCACGTCGACCCACCGATGATGATCAGGGACACGCAGGTGCCTCCCGCGAGGTACATGAAGGGGAACAGCGCCAACCAGTTCGCTAGCCTCTCGCCTGAAACATCGTAATTCGTACGACGTTAGACTGGAGAACGTGGCTGAGTCAGAATTTCTTTCTTTCTTTTTTCTCCTGTCACTGTTTTTTTAGCATTATATCCATGCTTTTTAACTAGAGAGAACGAAAACCATCTTTGGCCATGTGCGACAAGCATTAAGATTCAAGTTAACTCAAGGTTTGCAAAATTCAACTCTTCTTGCTGTATTTCTCTTTTGAAAATCAAAGAGAAGATCAATAATTACCGAAAGCAGCACTGGCGAGCTGCATGTATCTGCTGTAACGCATCCCCGTCTCGGCAGATTCATGGAGTTGCACCAGCAAGTAAAGCGTGTAGAGCTGCCATATGAACGCCAAAGTCAAGCATATAATCCCCCATGTCCTGCAAGATTATCATAAATATCGAATCATATTCATGTATGAAAAGAAAGACTTTATGCATTGGGAGTTTATTTCAAGATTACGATCAACGAACGAGTTGCTTGAATTTCGCTTACCATCCAAGCAAGGTGAAAGCGACCGGGAGTACAAGGGCTTGAATCCCGATACCCGAGCAGAGGGTGTGGAAGGCGGCGTAGTACGCGTTGCCGTTCCTCGACTCGGTGATCGGGAGCCAGGCGTCCTGCGGGTCGAGCTTGGTCAGGTGCAGGGCCCGCCGGATCGGGCTGCCAAGCGGGGTTATGAACCTCGGGGTGAGGGACAGCCTCGGGGTCGCAATCTTTGGGGTCACGATCCTCGGGGTCTTCGACGGCTTTATCTCCGGCGTTGACAGGAGTGGCGACCTCGACAGGGACGGCGAGTGGTACTGGGACGGAGGGGTCGACACAGGGGGTGGCGTCGGGGCCAACGAGGAGTCTGCCATCTCCGAGGAGTCTACTGTCCCCGTGGAGGCTGGCCGGGGAGTCACTGGTTTGGAGCTTATTTCATCGCCCATCCTTGCTAGCTCTTCCTTTTTCGTTGGGTTAAGAGCAAGCACCTCTCCAAAGGAAGACCTAAGAACCTCTCTTTCTTTCTCACTTGGCGTCCTTAAGGTTCTTCCTCTTCCTCTCAAATCAAGGTGTCTCCACACAAGAACCACCGATGCCAAACTTCTCTTTATATAAGGGACTTTGGGGTGCTGAGGACAAGTGCATGCGTTGATGATTTTAGACCGTGGTTCGTTCGGTCATAGAGGAGGACTCAGGAAAGTAATGTGGAATATTGTGGGTCGATTTTACCTTTTATAATTCTTAACAATTTAATAAAGGCGATGAGCCCACAGGTGGCCTCTAGAAAATGAAATTCGTTCGCATGTGACGGAAATGAATAATGACAGAATATAGCAGCCGAGCGTGTTTTGTCAAACGTTCTTATGGGACACCCTGATAAAAGCGGTCCAATTCGGACCAACGCCGGTCGTGGGAAACCGCCTCTCTCGTTCTGGTCAGCGTTTATACTTGGAAAATAGAGGAGCAGAGGGGGGTCGGGTACTTTTGTAGTTGGCCCTTATCTTTTTATGGTGGCCTTGACTTGACCTAGTCCTCCTGAAAATTGATACGGATTCATCTTATTTTAGGATAATTAAGAGATATAACCTTCAATTTACAAAAAAAAAAAAAAAAAAAAAAAAAAAGAGGGGTGGGGGGAGGATGTTGCCAGCTCGAGATAATAGAGTTTACACAGGTGAGTGTTATTAAAATACTTTCTTAATAGAAAATGGGGCTCATTTTGATATTATAGCCTTGAGTCATGGACATGAAAGAATGTGTATCTTGTTATTTAAACATTCGGCATTAGGTTAGGAAAGTTAACACATTTATTGTTGAGATTATGCTTGGACATGATCTCGTCACATGGGAATTTTGTCTATCTTTCACGCCCCTAGCATTGTTCTTCATGTGACAGTCAAATTATAGACTTTACCCCTGATTTTAAATTTTAACCTGATTTAAAAGTAAGATTGGTTGGTCAAATTATAATAATACCCATTTATGGCTATTTTCCTTTTTTACATTACTTTATTATATCCACTTGTCTCGGGTGCCTCATTTATACTTCTTTATATTACTTTATTGAATTTACTTGTCCGTCTCGTGTGTTTGCTTTGTACTTAATGTCAAACTAGTCATAATTACCGTTTTCATTGTAAATACTCAATTCATCAAATAATCTTTATAACTTATACTGCTGAATTCTTACTAACCTTGTCTTGTCCAAATTTCCTACACCGAGTATGTGAATTTCAGCCTAGGGTATGGCACATATCTTGCTTGGACATTCTTCCTCTGCATCTCCTCCCATTAATTACTATCAAACCCTAAATCAAAAACATAATCAGTCTTTTTATTTTTCTGATGAGGCACATCAGATAGGTCTATATTCAATCGAAATCAGTGCCAATCATTTTGAGCATGCTCCTTGCCTTTTAAGAATGTTCTGTGGAGACTCTGATTTTCTAGCAGTGAGAAAGTAAACAGAGAGAGACGACCCACGCATTAGTGCGACAACTTTTCCCTTCGTAGTAGGCGCAACGCCATTCCTCCAGTCAACAAAAGAAAACGAACCAAATATTAATCAATTTATAGGGGAGGGATAGATTTATTAAGGTTAATTTGTAGGATTGGAATTTCAAATGATGTGTCCGGGGTGTGGGTGATCTTTGAAAATAGTGGACTACATTCAAGCACCAAAAAGCAGCCCGACACGTCACTTTATAAATCATTCTTGTAAATCAATCTTAATAAGAATAGCATTTTTTACATCTTGAAACTAATTGATCCATGATTCGATATACTGATCTTATAAGATGTTTGATTGGAATTACACTTATATCGATTTATAATTACTTAACGACGGTTATGGAATGCTTCAACTAGATCATTCTTTACATATCTATCTATCTATCTATCTATCTATCTATATGAGGTGAGGCTTATTCTTCCAATTACCCACTTGGTGTATTTTGGAAATTCAACAATTATGAAAATATTTTTTTTTAAATAATCGTTTACATTACTTATAAAAATAAATGAACAAGAGATAATTCGATCATCAACAAAAAAAAAAAAATGTTTAGGCATGGGTTATTATTGATAATGGAAACATTTTCTACCTCATTTTTGTAAATGGTACGAGTAATGATAACTTTTTGCAAAAAATATATTTACCTACCGACATCATTGCGAGAATTTCTATCTGGATAATTACGTGGCGAAGAAAACAAGTAGGGAAAATACCCTGCAAAACTATCCCATAGGTACATTTTATAATATTGAGAAACACGAGTCCCAAAGGGAAAGGACGAGGAAAGAGCCCCTACTTTCTTCGTAGGGGGAGGCTCATAAATTATAAAAAGCTTTGACAAATCTTCAAATTAATTGCAAAGGATTAGTCCCACAGATACTTGGATAATACGGCAACCGTAGAATTGTCCTCTTCTGCAATTTATCTTTTCTTTGTTTTCTTTTTTCTTTTCCAGGAGGGGAGTATCTGGGAACCACCAAAAAATTAAGCGAGCCAAGTTGAATTCAATCTTGGACGGCTGAAGCCCGTGACCAAAAACAATCAAACCTCCCTTTCCTTGGTTCCCACTTTTCGTGCCCAGTATGCAACCGACGACCTTATTATATCGGCTTGATCTTTTAGCCCTATCTCCAAATTAAATATTGGATAACGACAGAGATGCAATGATAGGTCTCCGCGGGAAACGAAACAAAAAATAAAATAAAATAAAAAAAAATAAAAAAAAATAAAAAAAAATCAGGACAATACATATTCTCCCCTTATTTTCAATCGTTATCACATCACTTAAACTTTCGTTTTCTTTAGTGTGTTTTTCCCAGAAAATAAATGACCGACTAGTTGGTTGGTGGAGTAGTCCACTTTAAGCCGAAATGTCACAAGTTTTACTCTCCTATCTATCCTCGGTATTAAGAAACCTTGGAAAGTCCATAAGGGAGGGCTTGAGGTTAAATTTACTGTCGGTGATGGACTCCCCCAATCGCACCTAGTGGGCCTGCGCTGATCAATTTGCCTAGTGGCAACTGGTGCTTTCTTGGCGCTTTAAGTCGAATTTTCCCGCAGCTAGTGAGGTAGTCTCCAATTCCATCCATATCCTTTTCATATGAAAATAACCGAAAATAAATGTGTAATGCGAGAAAAGATTATATGTTTACTCGTGATCACCTTCTCCACGGAAACGATAGGGACAGTGTATAATTGCGTTTCCAACCGACATACGGAGTGGCAATTGAGTTTGAAAATTTAAAAACAAATGGATTTTCCAATTTTGCTGACAAAACGACCTATATCTCTCTTAACTCTCAAAATACATTATCGTAATTTTGCAATATAGATTTTCCATTCTCTCTGCCTTCTTTTTGTTCCACTATGTCAAAGGAATGACCTTCACATTTTCATCTCCCTCCAATCATCACTCTCCGAAACAACATCAAGAAAATCATTTCTTCACATCATAAATTTCATTCCACCTAGTTTCACGCCATTCATTATCTTGGCCTCTTCCCAAACATAGGTGAAGAAGGCATGTGACCGTTAGGCTTTCAATCCTCTCGGTCCTTTTCACTTGCACTTCTACCAATTCAGCTTCATTCATAGAAAGGTGAAATGTCCCCTTTTTTATAAATTGAGTTTATTTCCTCGAAGCTATTTGTTTTTTCTTTGGTTCTTGGTGTTTATGAATTGAGACATCTACACGGATGATCGATGTCTCCACGGCTGTATGTTAAGCCTCATAGTGAATTGTGATCTAAGGTGACTGAGATTTGCTTTCAAGGGGTCCAAAAACAGATACAAAAGTAAATGGTACTACCCCTGCAGCTAGCTGAAAGCCAGTGCTTTGTCTTGCCTACTTCTTAGCATTGTGATATATGATTGACCGTAAGGGTATCAATTGCTACAATCTTGCTGTAACTAGGCTATTACCGCGACGCAATGCTTTCAAACCATAAAGCATAGGCGCAGCTCTACCTTCAGAGTTGGCACCCTTTCTTGGATGCTATGATGCATCATACAGATGGATTTGGATCTGGCTTATCGGAATGCTAGAGTGTTTCCTTTTTCCCATGTTGAGCATTCTAGGAATCAGGATTGAAGTACCAATCACTTTGATACTTGAATCTACAACAACATATGCTAAAACTCGAAAGTCGGAATTTTAGTGATCTTTCAAATTGATATGCAATGAGTTCACTCGGATGGTGATACTGTATTCAATTCACACAGCTTCAGAACCTGTACTTCTTTTGTTCATCAACAGTCAGTCTCCTTTTCGCTTATTGCCATTTAAGTTTTATTAGCAGGTGCACTCTGCATGAACTGGTCTGGCTTTGTTTGCTAGCATGGGAACTGCTAATATGAGCTGTCAATACATTTCAAATGATTCATAAGATGATGCTTGAAATTGGACAACGTGTGGAACATTTTGCAATGCAAATTAGCATGTTTGAAGAAAAGTTCAACTTTGCATTTCTGATTTATGCCGCTTTTCAATGATGAAAGTCCACTTCAATTAGTTTGTACAGAAAGTAAGTGACCTAGTCAATCAGCAAAGAGGAACAGCCGACTGTTGGATATTGCAGGACGAAGACAAGGCATCAAGCAGGGTTTTCTCTGAACTGTTAGATACACCTCGTTTGATGAGCGTGAGTATGTTTTCCAAGAGGACTGAATCACAAGGCATTACGATTGGCCCAGACCTAGATAGTCCGTACTCTTCTTCAGACATCTCGAGAAGCTTCTGGAAAATATGACTGCTGAGGTACACCAAGGGTATCATAAAGCGCCTCCTATCGATGCTGTAGATAACAAAACAACCTTCATCAGCCAAAGTCAGTGAATTGCAACCTTCTGCATTGCTCCTGGTAACATAAATTCTTTTCCTCCCTATGGCAGCAAGTTTCTTCCACTTCCTAGCCATCTCGCTGTGCTTCTTTTGGATCATACTTTTCAAATTAGTGGTCCAGTCTAAAGTGTGCAGTGACTTCAAGAAGAGAGTATTGAGAACTAAGTTGTGAGTTAAAATGAAGCCGTGTGGGCTATTTATTGACGAGGCATGTGACATTGCATAGAAACATAGCCTTCCTTGCACCGGAGTTTTCTATGAGGCAAAGAGACCCTGTGAAGTCAAAATGCCATTTTGTCTGGTTATGGAAAGAACCCAGAAGACTAACATACAAGTAGGACGCTGTCTTTGGTCGTCTGGTAGTTCAGGACATGGCAGTTATTAGGTGGTCATAAATCACAAGGTTTGTGGCCAGTTAAGAAAACCAAATTAGGAATTAACGAGACACATGATGAACATCACCGCAGGATGATGCCAAATTGTGGGATTCCCAACTATTTCCTCAGCTATTTATGGAAGAAACAAAGTCGAAACAATGGAAAGCAAGTAATTTTGTCATCTTATGAGCAAAAACTTGCGTTCTGTATTTCTTTGGTTCCTTTTCCAGCCAGGATTCGTTGCAAACCGTCATGCTTGACAAACATCAGATACATCAACAAGTACAGAATCATAGTACAGATCTTTGTAGATATCGATCATCTTTTGTCATCTCTGTTCTAGCTGATTCATTTGTCAATACCAAAGCAGTCTTAGTTGTTCATGTACTTCTTGTACATATGGCGATTCTGCTCGTGTTTATTATTCAATGGACGATTCCTGAATTCTTGTGAACTCTTTCGTAATTTCTTGTGCATCACCTAAACAAAAAGATGAGTTTCCTAGATAGAGGAATTCAAATTCGGTCTGCATCAAGGAATTTATGAATCATTGCTACAACGAGTACTCACTAGTAGAAAGAAGAAAAGGCATCAAGATACTGGAGTATGACATCCAAAGAAATTATGAGCGAGGATATGTAAGATCATCATGCCGGAGTACAGGACTTCCCATTGTCAAGAGAGGAAATTTCTTCTCCATAACCCCTAAGTTTTCCCACTTTCCTCCAAACACAATGAGGAGGATGGGATTGTAAATCCATCATGTAGGTTGCAGACAATGCTAGTATTGGAAATATAAGATAGATTAATGTCAATCAAGTCACTAGGCAAGCAACCATTTGAAATCTAAAAAGACAAATGCAGAGAATTTTTGCAGCTATAAACAAAGGATGGACAATTTCCTCTAGAACCATGGAGCTCTGAGCACTAGTTTTGAGGGAAGTGCATACGTAATTTGAATAGTCATGTAGTAAAATGTCCTCCATATAACACATTGGTTGCGAGGCACTGCTTGTATGTTATTTTAATAGCAATTATTCACAGTTACGACCTAATCAGTTACAAACTAAGTCCAGAAGCGCAAATGATACTATTTGAGCAACTGGCTGAAAGCCAGTGCTTTGTCCAGATCTTTCTTGTTTTTTAGCATTGTAATAATTGTTTGACAAAAGGTCATCAGTCGTGAACCCCTTGCTGGAACTGGTCTATTATCGCAAGTCACCGAAATTCTCATTCACAAAGCATAGGAATAATTATATGTTTGGGGTTATCACCCTTTCTTGGATTCTATGACAAAGCACAAAAACAAGGTTTGAATCTGGCTTATCAGAATGTCAAATGTGTTTCGTTTTCCCATGTCGAATGCCTAGAGTATCAGGATTGAAATACCAATAACTGTTATAATCACTCAACAACATATATCTGCAAAAATTCATCATTTGGAAGTTTAGTGATCTCTCATAGAGAGATGGAAGTGAGCTCTTTCATCTTCTCACAGTTTAAGAATACTCTCCTTTTCAGTTAGTATAACCCAAATTATACTAATAATTTTGCACTTCAGGAAATTTTTCCTGCTTTTTTTGGTAGTCCTGGAGCTGCTAATTTTGCTGTAAATGAATTGTGACAGTTCATAAGATGTTGCTGAAATTGTAGATGCAGAACATTTGCAATGCAACAAAATATATGCTTTGAAATATTCATTTGTTTATTTCTGATCTGTGCTGCAATACTTCAACAAGGAAAGTCTTTGACAATTCATATATACTCTTTTCGACAAGTAAATACTGTGTATCCGCAAAACTCAAGCGATTATGGCAGGTCAATACCTACTACATTGCCATATCCTTATACAATTCAAAGTTTTTTATAATTGTCTCAGTTGAGCGTACGATGTCCTAAACCCAGACAAAGACTACCAATATATTAAGTCCTTATATACACACTCAAACTATAAAACAATCGCAGTTGTCCTGAAGGTGTCCCAAATTGTCAGATAAACCAAACAATATCAGATCAGCAGCAAGAACATTAAATCTGTGTTGATTATATACTGCCACCTTTAAAGAAGCCTTCCAAGCCCCCATTTAGATTGACAGAGAAGTAGGAAGAAGCCATGCAAGATTTAACCCAGCTAATGAACTTATCAGGCACATGAATTAACTTCAATATAAATAAAATAGAATCCCAATTGACATAATCAAACTCCTTCGTTAAATTTGTGTTCCAACAAGGAGACATTTTCTTTCTGTGATAATTCTTGACCAACACATGTGCTAAAATAACATTTTCTACAGTTAGTATATACAAATAGTAAGTGACCTAGTCAATCAACAAACAGGAACAGCCAACTGCTGGATTGTAGCTTCATCACAGGACGAAGAGAACAAGGAGCGGTTGGAGTTGACGGCATCAAACAGGACTTTCTCAGAAGTCTTAGATTCACCTCGTCTGATGAGCATGACTATGTTTTCCAACAGGGCTGAATCGCATGGCATTATGATTGGCCCATCGCTAGATAGTCCATACTCTTCTTCGGACATCTCAAGAAGCTTCTGGAAAACACGACTGCTGAGGCATGCCAAGGGTACCATGAAGCGCCTCATGTCAATGCTGTAGATAACAAAACAACCTTCATCAGCTAAATTCGGTGAATCGCAACTGTCTTCATTGGTCCAGATGAAAGAAATTCTCCTCCTGCCTATAACAGCGAGTTTCTTCCACTTCCTAGCCATCTCAACACGCTTATTGTGGCCAGTCATATTGTTTAGATGAGCAGTCGGTTCCAGAGATTGAAGTCACTTCAAGCAGGGAGAGGAAAGGAGATTGAGGACTTTGCTGTGAGTTAAACGAAATTGAGGAAGGCTATTTATTGAGGGAGCATGTGACATTTACAATGGACCTAGCTTCGTTGCATTGGAATTTTCTATGAAAGGTCAGTAATTGGTCATTATGGAAGAGACCTATTGTAATGTGGAAGTGCACTATGATCTGGTCGCAAAATAACTAAGAAGATGCACAAGTACGATGGTATCTTCGGTTGTCTGGTAGTTCATGATATGGCAGTTGCTAGGAGGTCACGGATCACAAGGTTTTTTCACTGAATTTAGTAACGGACAATAGATATAACAAACTCCCCTACCAGATGAGGCCAAATTGTGGGCTCTTGAACTATCCTTTGCTAATATAGAAAAGAAACGAAGAGGGAAAATGGAAAGAGTAAGTGGTTGAAGAAATGACTTCGCTGTTTAAGAATAGTCTAGTCATCTTATATGAAAGAAATTTGAGTTTTCAGTAAATTTTCCTGCTAAACTTTCCTTCCAGAATTTCTCTCACTCTCATGCATTAAGAAACATCAGATGTATCAAACAAGTACAGTCATTGTAGACATTGATCATCTCCAAGGTACAATGGCTTGCTTATGGACTTCCCATCCATTAATAATGCTGCTCATGCTAATTATTATTGGGACAATAATTGGCATATCCTGAATAAGTATTATTTACTAAAGGGATTTAAATTCAATGTGAATCAAGGAATTGAAGAATCGCTGTTTGAATGAATAGCCAGCATAAAGAAGGAAAGGTATCAAAATATTGAAGAATCATATTTATTTTTTTTGTCAAAAAGAATCACATTAAAAGAGTCCATTATGCAGAGTCCAAGACTCCCAATCTTGAAAAGAAGAATTTTCAGGAATCACTGTTTGAATGAATAGCCAGCATAAAGAAGGAAAGGTATCAAAATATTGAAGAGTCGCATTTATTTTTTGGTCAAAAAGAATCACATTAAAAGAGTACATTATGCAGAGTCCATGACTCCCAATCTTGAAAAGAAGAATTTTCTTCTCCGGAAAAGTTAATTTTCCTAAGGCTGATCATCGTTGACCAAGCCACTCTCCAGGCTATCGCTAGAAATTAGGAAAGATGAATTCTGAGAATCTTTGCAGATACGAACAAATGATAGACTGATTCCCCAAGATACATACCTAGGAGCTCTAAGCTCTAATTTGGAGCGAAACGTGTACAGAATCGGATTAGTTTTATCGATACATGTACTCTAAACGACATATTAGTTGGAGGTTTCAGTGAGGCAGTACTTGTACTTTATTTTAATAGCAAACTGCAAAAGTTAAGTCCAGAAGTTGCAGTTCAAGATTCTTTCTCCTAGAAAAACATGCCCAATGGTCGAGGCAATGAAACACGATACAGGCTGTCAGTGATTTTGTATGGTGCAACATAATAAGCCCCTCTCGGGAATATTGTCATCCTATTTAGAATCAGCATTTCCGCTATCGAAGGTTAACTGTCAGTACAAGCGGCGAAAACATTTGAATTTCGCATATAGGTGCTCAAAATTTGGTCAATGACTGTTCTTGAGGTAGTCAAGAGAACATTAGTCCGCGACAATAGGTTTAAAAAAATGCGTGCGTCCCGAGTGGTACAATTTTCTTTTTTCCATTGTTTTTGTGCAGCCTTTTAGGCTCTTCTTCACAGCCCAATTGTTAGGGTCGACCTCTGGCCCCACTGTCCAAGAAAAGGCCTTATTGATAATTAAGACTGGCACTATTCCTTATATAGCTAATCATCTTACCACCTCTAAATGATGCGGGATTTGGTTCATCCATACCCTCATGACATCCTAAAATTGGAGTCGCATCTTGTCCTCTGGTCTCAGCAGTCACTCCCATCCTTGTTGGACTGAGTTGTTAAAGGCCCATTAGCTTCCGCCCGGATTGTCCCCAAACCCTATGTAGCACAGACACTCTCCGGAAGCCTTCGTGTCGTGTCCAACACTTCAACACGCTCCGACACGTCCCGACACGCGGTCAACAAGTGTCGAAAAATCCGACACGTGGTCAACTCTCTCCGACATGCTCCGATACACGAGTCCAGAATTCCAACATGCGATTCCAACACGCATAGGGTTAATTTTAAAAATTTCTAATACTTGAGAGGTCAAAATATAAATATACACAAAAGAAGTAATAAAAGAAGTAAGAAAATTGCTATAAATATACATGCACGGGGTCAATATTTTTTTTTTTCAGTTTTGTTTTTTTAGAATTGTTTTATTGTTTTTAAAAGTCTTTTACTATGAAAGAAGTAATAAAAAAATGCTATATATGATAAATAAATAAATTTAAAAATATCATTTCAGCATTTTTCTTTAAACAATGTTTTTCCCTCTAAGTTTTGTGCATTATTGTAACAAATTAAAATAATGAATGATATTATTTAATATTTTTTGTGTAAATTAATTCTATGCTATTTTTATTATTATTTATTTATGTATTTATATATAAAAATATATTTAATATATAAAGTGTCGAAACGTGTCGAAATTCTCTATTTTTAATAAATGACGTGTCATCATGTCGTGTCGCGTGTTTGTGCTACATAGCCCGAACCACACACTTCTTTCTAGTCTTGGCTTTGATACCAATATAAGGGCCAACCTTTGGCCCCACTTGCCAATAATATTACCCACTTTGGCTCGGCTTCACCCAAAAAATGCCTTGTTAGGATTTAAGACTGGTGCTACTGTTTATATAAAATCACCTTATAACACTTAAATGATGTGGGATTTGGTTCATTCCTACCCACATGCCATCCTAAAGTATGAGCCGCACCTTGATCAGGCCCTCTTTGCCCCTGATGATCACCGCCACTCTCGTCGGACCGGGTCATTACACCAACCTTCACGAAGTATGCTAGTTTTCGGCATAGCAGGCCTTACAGGTTCAGATAATCGTTGGTCCTTCCTTCGTTTAGTACAATTAACGTGACATGAACTTAAATAGAAAGAATGAGACACTATTCTGGTGCTTCATTATGCATTGCCCCTGAAGTGTTCCCATTTGCAGCAGCAGAATGAACTAAGATAAGGTGGGTATTGATGTTGGAAATCGAAATACTAATTTCGATCAGATAGTTAAGTCAGGAGGAAGATTCAGGAGCATGGTCTGTCGGTGAATTCTAGCTGTTAAAAGTGCTCAGAATTTCACGCAGCAGAAGATGGAGGTATTTATGGCAAAACGAGTCTAGTATACAATTCTGTTCTCCAAACTCATTCCAATCCTTGTTGCTCTGGACAATAACTGATGCACTTGTCTGAAATATGAGAAACTTCGTTTGCCTACATGAACTTTTAGTGATGTCTGTATTTAGATACTGTGAAAGTTGTGCAACGCTGACCAATTCTGAAAGAACAAAGGAAAAAGATAAGAGGAAACCAAGCAAAACGGAAACATTAGCTCTTGAAATGTAAATTTGCTCAAAATTTATTTGATGCATATTAAGCTTACATTCTCAGCCTTCTATATCCTATCAATCGAACAAGACGTAGTGTGTTGAAGTTCTTACAACATTTGCATGTTTCCATTATACCAAAAAAAATTGTGTCTATAAGGCGATGTACAGAGAATCAGATAATGATCCCAACTCTTGTTCTACATTGCAACTGCATCAAGTGGCATTGTGATAGGTCCATTATTGGATAATCCAAACTCTTCTTCTGACATCTGTAATAGCTGAAAGATGTACGTCTCAAGATAAGTCAAGGAGATCATAAAGCACTTCCTATCGGGGCTGTAAATTACAAAGTGACCTCTTCACTCACCTCGGAGATTCTGCAGTCATCAGACATTGGAAAATCGTCGTCAGGTTGAATACTTCTTCCTATGGCAGCTATTATCGTCAGTTCTTTGCTACTTTGAGGAGATTCGTAGGGCTCATCATGTTGTGTTACATGTAAAGTAAGCAATGCAGGATTTGAGGGAAATAGTGAAGAAGGTCCAGAATAGAGATTATGGTTTGCAGTTGTGGTGGTAATAAAAAGTGAGATAGATGCAACGTATGAGATGTGGGAAAGAGAGTTTATCAGCGATTTAGTGACTCTTGCAGTAAAAATCAGAAAATCGATGATGCAAATAGATGCTTACATAGTGATCATCCATTTTTGTTTGCATAATAATATCATAGAAAGAGATTAGCACGCTAATCTTTTTTGTTGGACGAGTACAAAGGGCATGCATATCTTCACTGACATTGACGAAGAGCACATCATTTTTAATCCTATTGGGAGAGAACTAAATGGTTGAGTGGCTCCTTATTGGTCAAGCATCACTTGTTTCTGTTGAAGGATTCGTAAGTGAAGCAAGCGCACATGATTAAAAGCAAGTTCACAGAATCATGGCTAGAGAACTAGCAGAGTATGGAGCTACTTACAAAGATTGTTGGTATGGGAGACTCTGGCAAGGCAATATCAATGTTTTATTCAACTGAAAATCTTGTCTACTTATAATCTAGATAGTTTTGGATGATGTTTAGAAGCCAAAGTTGCAATTCTCTCTCTAGCTAAAATATGTTCCACGAGTAGCTCAGGTATCTCGCATGTATCTGGACTTAAGAACTTTGATCTTGAGACATCAGTAATAAATGGGGCATGTAAACAGAAAGAAGAAGAAATCACAAAGCCCCAGCCCGCTTTCATTCCTTCAGCAGCTGATGCAAAGGACATAAAAACAACAGAGAGAGAGAGAGAGAGAGAGAGAGAGAGAGAGAGAGAGAATCAATTCAACATCCTCTCCTGACCAGGCAATTTAGTTCACATTTTTTGGATCGCCTTTCCGAAAGCATCCTCTATAATATCAGGCAAGCTATGGAAGTCGAACTGGAAGTGATAAGGACTTTAATTAAACTTCATTACAAATCCATTTACAGAATTGAGACGATGTACTAACAATCAAATGATCGTGGGCTTATACAGCCTTGATCATAGAATCATATGATGAGCAGTGGCAAGAAGAAATCGCGTTAAGCAAAGCTCTCTGCGAATCTTCAGTTAGACCTCTTCGTGTGAGTGAGACTGTATACTCCACAATTGCTGCATCAAATGGCAATGTGATGAGGCCATCACTTGATAATCCGTACTCTTCTTCTGACAGTGTGAACAGCTCTTGAAAAATATAAGTGTTTAGACAAGCCAGGGGGATGGCAAAGCGTCTTCTGTCGGTGCTACAGATTATAAAGTGACCCTTTTTACTCACTTCCAGCATTCTACAACCATCTGCCTTCGAAGGTCTTCTTGTTCTTGGATGGGAAATCCTTTTCCTTCCAATGGCAGTGATCTTTTGCCACTTCCTAACTACATTGAGGAGTTTCTTGGTGCTGATCATGTTGTCGTACATGCGAAGTATGGGAAGAGGGATTGAATGTAGCCTGAAAGGGATACTTTTGCGGATTAGAGTCAAGGCTATGTTCTGTGGAGGGCATTGGGAGTAGTTTATATAGGTGGAAGACTCGAGAAATTTGAAAAAAAGTTAGCTTGTTACTTAGTCATGCCTGTTGTAAAACCAAATGATTGATGAAGTGACCTAGATGTTTACATAGCGTTTATCTAATTTTGTCCAAAACTATGGCAAAAAGAAGAAAAAACAGAGAAAAATGGTGGACGATAACGGAACCCTTGTTTCCAGTTAAATGACAGAAGTAGTTGTGATTAGTCTGAAATTACTAAGCTCAAGGGAAAAGCACAACAGTGGACTTTCTCCACTTGTGTCTTCTTTCATAGTTATTGCCACTAGAAATTTTTTTCCCAGCGGAACTAAGTTGTCTCAGACATGTTCTCTATGTCTCCTTCATTGTTTTCACCTAAACTGTTGTGAAGCTTCTCTGGTCACATACAAATGCTTATTACAAAACGAACTCTGGCATTATTGTTCTACATAGGCTGTGTGCGCAACCAGGTCCATAGTATTAGAGATTTTGCCACTGCAGGGATAATACCTCTCTAGAAAGTACTTTCCAAATCTGAGATAATGAATTATGAGCCGAATAGATAATATTAACTAGTCATATAAATCTGATTATCCGATATAGAACTCCTTTTCATTAACACCTGGCACATGCACATCAGAATATTTCGTTGTTAACATCCTGGCCTGGCATCTGCAGTAACTGTTTGTTATTGCCAATAACAACCATCTGCTTGGGCCAAAGTCAAAGCGATCATTTCCCTAATTCTGCATTGATATTGCCTATAAGAAAAAAAAATTGTCAGGGAGTAAGGCATATCTTAACGTTTTCCTAGTTTTGTTTAAGAGTATCTGTTTGTGTCTGTGTTTCCTAGTTGTTCTCGCTTCAAGCATTGATAAATGTTTTAGTATTACAACTCCAATGAGCGCAACTAACTTGTCCATCATATTCTTTCCAGTCAAAACGAAAACATTTAGACGAGGTCCATATCAGTTCAATATTTTTTGAATTACTAAGAAAGTTCATGGCCGTTTATGTCTTGCTTAGTTAGAAATGAGGTCCATCAACAGTATTGGGATTCTTTCTCCTTGGAGAACATGTCAGTTAATGATTCAATAAGCTGTCAAGTACTTTGCCTTATGCAGCGTGCTTAGTAAAGATAACTCCACTGACCATTTTAACCATATGATAAAAGTGGCGATACCATTTGGCAGAGAAAACCTTGGTAAGAACTGCAGAAAAGTATAAAATTCTGAAAACAAGATAAGGAAAGGATTGATCACATCCCAATTTCACTGAAGTTGTCCAAACATTCATCATTTTTTTCTCCATTCTCCTGGAATCTTAGATCGGTTTGGATGTTCAACATTTAACTGTTAGCTGGACTTTAATCTCTATACTTCCTAAGTGATACTCCCGTCTTCAGTGCCAAAACAATGCTTAGTGCATAACCAACTCTTTCATTTCCATGGTAGGTGACATGACCGCACTATAGAGGCTCTCATATTCAGAAATGAAAAAGAGCATAAACTAATTTCCTTGTCTTTTGACAGTGAACCAGAGAAGTCAAGTTTGCATCATAACTTTATCAGAAATAGTATCAGTATGGCATTATCACCAGTTATCTTGCTTTACAAGTACTATGGTACCATGAGCACAATTCACTGAGACAAGATACTGACAGGATCACTTAACGTATGGCCTAAATATTTTATAATCGACACCGGAGCACCACAAACAACAATATCTAGAGAGATTTGCATAATTTGGCTAGGTACAACACCATGTCCACTCATGAATAACAGTATGAAAGAGAAGGAACTTACCAGTATAAAAAACAAGGACTTTTAAAATGGAAGGTTTTCTTTTCACTGAATGGGAGGTTAATTTGTGTTCAGGTTTCCATTAAGAACAACTTGTTTATTTAAGGCCACCATAAACAGCGCAATGTGAGAATTGAATGTACCTAGTGTCTGGAGTACACTTGAAAAGTTGCGCCAAAGCAGAGAATGAACACTTCAGCCCATAAGCCAAATTCTAATATGCTCAGAGAACTTCCACACAAGAATACCAAATTGACATATTACAATTGTCAATGAAGACCTTGCAAACTAGGAGCTCTCAACTTTTGGAAAAGACTTAGAAGAACTAATGGGAACTTCGTACAAAAATTCTTTTTAAAAGGTCATACTTTGTTGTTGAAAACATATTATAAATGTCATTGAAGACCTCGCAAACTAGGAGCTCTCAACTTTTGGAAAAGGCTTAGAAGAACTGATGCGGACCCTATGCGAAAATTCTTTTTCTAAGGTCGTACTCTGTTGTTCAAAACCGTTGTGTTGAGGTTTGCACAGTCTCTCATCTACTAGCACTCGTTTTACAATCCAGAAGGGGCCACATATGGATTCAGAATTTCGTATCAACTTTCTTTGTACAAGAGTGATATTCTCAGGACAGTTATGGTGCAAGATGTGAGAAAATGCAATTGCTCAATTGAAGTATGAACTTTTCCAGCAAAGAATTAGCAGAACTTGCTCTGATTGGAGTGCTGCAGATTTAAATCAATCGAAATCACCATCTTACTCATATGAATGACCATACATGCAGGAAATCTTACTGTTGTCGCCCAACATTTCCTTGGTTAAATAGAACTTTATCTTCAGGTCTCCCCCTACTTACAAGATAACAGATGCTGCAAAGCGATCACCAAATCCACTAGGTTGAGATTGCCAACCAATTGATATGCATATACAGTTTCCCAGTACTGAAGTGGCACGTACCCTATTTCTTTTGTCTACCCTCACATGGAACAATATCAAATACGTAGAATCGAAAACTCAGTGGCGTGACATTGTTGCAGAGCAAGAATGCCATTCTGCGAGAAAGATACATGCGCAGATTTGGGTCTGATAAACTAATTAATCAAAGTCAGCCTTATAAAGTTGAACCATGGACATCTCACTTCATTATGATGTCATGCATAAAGTGTCCATGTACAGATTTACAAGATACCCATCTTCCCACTAGCTCTAGCTGTGCCAACAACACTTATTACAATTTTTATGCTATACAACCCTACATTTTCTTCCAAGTATATACATATCACAAGTTTTTGCTTCACTGACCAAGAAAAGGAATTTGCTGATCCACATATTTGGTATGCACAGCAGATACCAACGAGCACAGAGTGAATGCAATAGATTTTAGGAAAGCTTTCTCTATGTCTTTGGCTATGCATCAACTCATAAGCGATACTATGTATTCCGTGGAAGCTGCATCACAGGGCACGGTGATAGGACCATCCCCCGACCAACCAAAGTCTTATTCAGACATCTTGAAGAGCTCTCGGAAGATGTTATCATGGAGACACTGCAAAGGAATTGAGAAATGCCCTCCATCGCTCGTGTAGATGACAAAGTGCCCTTTCTCTGGTGCTAGTGATGAATTCATCTCCACAATAAGTCCCGGATGTGAAATTCTTTTCCTGCCTGAAGCGGCTGGTTTTTCCCACTTCCTCGCCATCTTCATTGGCTTCTTGGGGCCCATCATGCTTATGCTTCTCAGTTAGATTTAGAATATAAAGCTTCAAACAGAAGGACTATTCTTGGATTGTAGGCTTCAAATGCTGCAGAGCTGAGTGGAAATGAAATAGAGAGACACTGCTTATAAAATGCAAAAGGTTTAAGACAACCCCATGTAAATGTCACTTTCTCTGCTTTGTCATTTACAGTGCTTAAACTTTGAATTAATTATGGTGACATACATTTCCATGAGGGAGGATCATCAGCACTGCGGTGACATGAATAACTAGGGTAAGCTTCAAGAAGGCAGATGGCGACGATCCTCAGTCTGCAGTGTGGGATAACAGCAAAAGGGCACCTGCAAAACATTAACAGATGAAACAGACATCTAACCGATTCACTTCCAATATGCCACCAAATGAAGCTGTCTAGTCTGAAATCACTAAGCTCGTGGGAGAAGAAAGCAAATCAATGTCAGAAGGGTCGAATTCAGTATGCTTCGACATTGTTATTACCAAGACAGTTTTCTGTTAGGATCTACGACATTTTTGGACATTTTCCTAATGCCGATTAGAAGAGTATCACTTGATTTCCCTAATTGTTGTCTAGCGAGCGATGAGTATCTTTCTGTTTGCACGGGATTGCTTTGAATGGAACCAACTCTTGTCTCCGTCGTCGCATCCTTCCCAACAAAACAAAAGCATGAAAAAAGAACTCCATCATAATATCATACCATTTGGAGAATTGTCCACATCAGTTGGGGTTGGGGATTTCATTGCTAATGTATATTTACTTTACTGATGGTATATACTCTCATTCATCGACCAATCGACTTTTATGCACTAACAAAGAAACTCGTCTATAGCGAACATTCTACACATAACTCTCACAGGAAACTTTAAAAATCCTGTTCGATCAAACCATAAATTTAAAAGTGATTTTTATCAAACCCCATAACTCCACGTCTTTCTCCAGATAATTCACAGCCTTACTCTGAAATTATGATCTAATTTCGAAAATTACTCCAGATAGATAAATAAAATGGCTTGAATTTTTACTAGGCGTTGCGAAATGGAGTTATTCGGCTTGTCGGGCATCCGAAACGTGTATCTGCGAAAATTTATTTCCTTTTTCTTCGTTCTTCCTTGTCCTTCACGGCCGAGCTCACTTTCTCTTTTTCCTCGTTTTTGTCACCGCCTTCACTGAATTGCTTACCTGGTGAAGACAATTTGAAAGTGGGCTGAATTGTGGCTATTGAAACATGGGCTTGGGCTTTAGGAAACATGGCTTGGGTCCATCTACGACAAAGATAACTTGTTTAATTAAGGCCGCCATAAACAGAAAGAAGCAATAATTGAGTTTACTTTGGTGTCTGACGCACACTTCACAGGTTGTGCAGAGGAGAGAATTGATAATTCACCCCATAACTTGTTTAATTAACGTCTTTTTTGCCGGCCCGTATTAAACTTAGATCTCCATAGAGTATGATAGTCTTCTAAAACTCTATATGTATAATCGCTGATAAGAATCTCTTCTCTCGTATCGCATCTCATGTTACCATATTGTTGAGTAATTAAAAAATACGCCAATAGGCATGCCCTGTGCAAAGCTCTCCGAGTTAGTTCGCAGGATTGAGCAAATAAATGCATTTAAAGTTTGCTCTAACAAGGAGGCATTGGAACAAGAAAGCTCTACATTTCAATGCTTGATAAAGATATAGTATTACTTTTTCCTTTTTGTTAGAACGAACCATGTCACTCTGTATACCAATTCTATGAATTGATCTTCCTTTAACATCGGTTATCATTTGGCTAACCACTTGATGATCAATATTTTCAACCTAACCCGATTTATTAAGTTCTAGTTAATGAAAAAAAAAAAAAAATCAGTGTAGAGAAATGCTAAATATAGTAGGACCGGTTAAATCGCCAGAAATAAGTTTTCACATAACGTGTCAAGGTCTTTATAGGATCATAACTTGCACAGAGCGGGTAGAAGGGCCTTGTCTGTATATACCACTTCTCATACAATCCTAAAGGGTAATCACAATTACCTGAGACATGAGTTACATATAAAAGTGACGCAAATAGTGACTCTGCCTATCAACTACACTGTTGCAAGCTCAACCGTGGCTTTGTCTTCTGTGCCTTTCGTGGCCTACATACAGTCGATCTGGACTGGCTTGAACGTGAAGAACTTGGCCACACAAACGTAGTACATCAGGTTGAGAGCCTGCAACAAGGTCAGCAGCCAATAGAAGCACTCGAGCTTCCATCGGTTCAGATTTCTGTCGAGAAGCCAGTTGGGCCCATCAGGTCTGGCGCTCTACTTGTGCACAAGCGTGACCAGCAACGTGCTCAAGTAGTTCCCAGTCAGTACAGCGCGGACGCCGTGCTCCTCAGGCTCTCCGGGGCTTGGTCGTAGAAGAACTCGAGGAGCCCGATCGCCAGGAAGGCCTCTGCGATCCCGTGGAGTGCGTACTGGGGCACGAGCCAGAACACCCAGATGGGTGTCGTCACATGAGCGGAGTCCAACAGCCCGTGGGCCTTTGCATATTGCTGCTTTCGCTTGACCTAGGTGAAGCCCGCGACGAGGGAGGCCGGGATGGAAATGAAGTATCCGATCCCCGTGCGCTTGAGGAAGCTGATCCCGCGGTTGAGGCCCGGTGAAGCGGCGAGCCACCGGGACGACGAGGTGGTCGTAGGCAACTACAGTGGAGACCATGGTGGTAATCGTGAAGAACGACATAGAGGCTGCGGGGATCTGGAAGGAGCGGGTGAGGTGGCGGTCCATGGTCGTGGCCTGCTCGAGGGAGAAGGTTCTCTTTTTTGCACGTAGGCGGTGCGAGAGGAGGATGCCCGACGCCCATGTCGGGCTCATCCGGATCAATGTCTTGAGTTCTTCTACTCGATGGACTGTGTTCAACCTCCATAAGTTGGGCGATTTCACGTTGTCGTCCGGAGTGACGATTGCTGCTTTGTCGGGGAACCTGGATGTTCGATCAACCAAATGATGAAGTAAATAGTACCCAAATATCATATAGTTTAACACATAGATGCGGATCCTTGGAGTGTCATAACTTGACACAAGGGGACACTAAGTACCATAAGTTACGAAAGTGACATTTGAGTGCCAAAATCGAAGAGAAATTGATCACTTAAGTGCCACTCCGACCAAAACGCTAATGTGTCAGTTTTCTGGTAAAACGAGTGCAAAACGACGCCATTTTGCATGTTGACGTGACCAAATAAGACAAAAACGGTGCCGTTTTGAGCTGACGTGGTAAAAAAATAATATAAAAATTAATTAAATTAAATTTAGAATTAAATTTAGTTAAAATATTTAAAAATAATAATTTTCATATTAAAAAATTTTAAAAACTTAAAAAAAAAAAGGATGTCGTTTTTGCATTATTTGGCCATGTCAGCATGCAAAACGGCGTTGTTTTGCACTCGCTTCGCCGGAAAATTGACATATCAGTGTTTTGGCCGAATTTTGGCCGGAATGGCACTTAAGTGATCAATTTTTCTTTGAATGTGGCACTTAAGTGTCACTTTCATAAGTTATGACACTTAAATGTCTCTTTGTGCCAAGTTATAGCACTTGAAGCATTCTTTTGCCGTTTAACACATAATAGAATAGAATTCAAGATAGCTTAGATGTCATCTTTGATTCGAAATAAAGTGAAATGAATTCAAATGTCATCTTCCTTCAAAAGAGGATATTTTTGTTCTGGATAACTGAGATAAACTTGACGTTTTGATTTAATCGATTGCTTATATTTTACAAATCGACTTTGTTATGCTTCAATCGATGTTCTTTTCTTTGAGAGAACACTTACTTGATATGCTTGATGTGACATCCTGATTTTCGACCATTTCTCGATAATATGAATTGGGTTTTTTTTCGACGCGCCTATAACCTTTTTCTCTGAGCTGATTACTCACGAAATAACTAATTTATTAGGTGAAGCCGTTAAGGAATATAAACGCGACAAACTTGAGAAGGTCAATACGACATCGTTAAAATCGATTAGAGACCGAAGATAGATCGATTCAACAAAGGCATGTAATTAAATTGCGGATGATTCTACCTAATTGCAAAATTCATGTCGAACGGTACTAAATCGATTTTTTTGTCGATTTTGTACCCTGTGCCCGTAATTGAAACTTTGAGATTTTTACAACAATCGAGAGTAGCCGATGTATCGAAAATGCGCAACGTGGATCCAAAATAATCAACCACGAGTCAAACACGTTAAAAATTCTTAAAAGCTACCCAGTAGATTAGGTCACGCTAAAATCATGTCCGGCTGAAATTAACCATGAAATTGAACCCGATTTTAGGAATCGAAAGTTCTGACATGTCACGATTTATTTTTAGGACGTCAACTCATCATTTGAAGAATTTTTTACGAGCCCGGATTTTCGGTGAAAAATCAAAATTCGGCAAAATTGATTCAAAAAATTCGGATGGGCATTTTTGAATGCATTTTTGGCCATCAAGTTGGATCAAATTGTGAGGGAAATTGTGGAAATTGATATAGGCTTCCTCCTCAGCAAATTTGGTCATTAAATGGAGGTTAATTGGAGTGAATTAGTGTGAAATTGAAAGTGGAACACATGAATTCATAGGTGGGGGCGGGGGCGGGGGGGCTGCAACATTTGGGCATCAACCTTGGCTTATTGGAGAAGCTTGGGAGGGGAAATGGCTGCTGGTGATAGCTGAAGACTTTTGGGGCTTGTACTCAAGTGTTTGGATATTTATCCTCAACTTTGGAGGCCTCTTGTCGCCCTCCTTCCCTGCAACAGCCCCATCTTCTTCTTCCTCAGCTTCTTCTTCATGTTCATTAGCTGAAAACTCCATTTTCAGAGCAAGCAACCACCTCCAACCCCTTACCGAACCAGCAGCAACACGCAAGCCACCGCCAGGCCCTCTTGCCGCCCATCCGAGCCACCTAAGCCGCCTGCCTACCTCCGTCTGAGCCCGTCTAAGCTGCCCACTGTTCCGTCCAATTCACAACTAGGGCCGCCGTCCGAGCTAACTGTTAACTAGGCCGCCCATCCACCGCTCTAGCTCATCCCCGTCACCACCTAACCGTCTCCACCGTTCCCCCGCACCGCTCGACCAGCCGAGTCGAGCCCAATCTAGGCCTTCAGTTCAGCCCACAAAACTGAAGGCCAACTCCAAGCAGTGGGCCTTGTGGCTGTTTTTAGCCCGGTTTGAGCCTCTTTTGGTGTTGCCATAGACCCGAGTTGTGGTTGCCATCGTGCCGCCATCGTCGTAAACCGGTTTATTCGTTAACCCGGTGAGTGTACCTCCTAATCTCTAATTAGGATGCTAATTACGCTTAAAGGTGGATTAGTGGCTAATCAGGGGATTAGTTAGGCTTAAGTGAGGTTAGAGTAAAATAGTTAGTTTAGTTAGTTAATTAGATTTTGTAATTATGTTAATTTAGCAATTAGGTGGTTAGTGATTTTAGTTAGTTAGCCTAGTAGGTTAGATTAGTTTAATTAAGTCCAATTAGGTGGTTAGTTTAGTGTAAGTAGATTAATTAGTAATTTATTTAATTATTTTGAATTTATTTAATTATTTTACAATTTATTTAATTAAATGTAATTTATTTAATTATTTATTAATTAGCGAAAATTATACCGGGATAACCGATTGTCAGAATTTCGTGTTGATCGTCATGGTGCAGTTGGTTTGTGCAATTGATTGTTAATTTATGCAATTGGACGCTGATTGATGATTTTTGAATTATTATTTCAAAAATATGGAATATTGGTCTTTAATTAGAAAAATACCATGTGTCGGTTTTTGATGTCAAAAATATTTTAAGTACTATAAAATAGTGGAAGTTTGAAAAGAAAGTATAGCACATTTTATGATTCGATTTGACTATATATCCACGCACAATTATTTTACCTAGTGTTTTGAATATGAAGAAAATAGGTCAAGTCCATTATTTGAAATGGAAGTATTTGAATACAAAGTACGATGTTCTTGGTCGGACATGGATGTGCATGTGATTGTTATGAGAACCCGTCACGAGCATTTACGCCGAACAATGCTTCTTCGGGAATGTCCCATGTCAACGGATGCCGGTTGTAGTGGAGGTTAGGCCAATGCTCATTCGGGTATGCCGTCTAGATGTAGACATTGCCGTGCTCGATAGGACGAGACGACGCCTGGTTATATAGGATGACCGCTGATTGTTGAGTTGGCCGTGGTTGTTGGGTCGTAATTAATTGGAACGCTTGAATGAGTGATTTGATCACACCTACTTATGGGACAAAATTGTGTGGCACGGAATGTGATGTGTTAGAATGATTTGGCTTTATAATCGAGACCCCTGTGATTGATTGATATATGGAAGTAAAGCGTTTCAATTTCGAATACATTTACTGTATGCATATGTTATATGAACTGTACTAACATGCAGGAAAGTGCTAAGGCGAGGTAAGTCTTATATGATGTGTGTATAAGCCACCTCTAGGTGAATTTTCATCCTAATCGGAGTTCAGGGTGTAGACTCACTAAGACATCGTCTCACCCCGTCGTGGTTTAAAATATAGGTCCCTAGATAGACGAGCATCACATTTGATACGAGGTTCCGTAGGTAATGAATTTTGAGCACACCTTCTTCCCTATTCTTGAGACCACCCTAACCCGAGAGTTAGTTGAGTTAGTGGTATGGGTCAATGAGGGCCTACCTCAGTTGGTACCTCACCGATTCATAGCATGGTTCATTGACTTTCCTCAAGAGGGTCGGGAGGGTCCTCTTCAAGCTTCAAGGTTTCGACGGGCCTCCTGTTGGGACCGGGGAGTGGGAAGTAGCTCACCCGATGGATCTTGACACCCCTAATGGTGTCGTGGTGGACCCGAAGCCCATGGTTGTAGAGCCAGGAGTTTAGATAGCTCGATGGCCCTTTTTGAGTTAGACCATTTGGTATATGACCTAGTTTGTTTATAAAACTGTATTTGTGAAATTTGGTTGTCTTGCTTTTCTATCCCATGTTTGTTTGTTGTCCAGAGATTGTTAATTCACTTTTGCCTGTGTTTAAAATGAATGGATCGGTGATAAGTCCTGGGAATGTCGCAATTTAATCGATTACTGAGGGATGTGCGCATGCTCGAAGTTCGGGGCATGACACTTGACGTGGACCAACTTCCCATTGAAGGAAATTGAGGCATCGAGCTCTTCATTCTCGTATAACAATGTTGAATCCATCACCTTTGCTAACCTCCTCTTCCTAAACAAAGCCACACGACCTTGCAACAACTGGCTAAACGGGCTACCTGCCAGATCCAGCATCTAATATAGCAAATACCCACCAATCAAAGCGATCACCAAGTGGAACATTAAGACAATCGGGATCCCGAGACCCTAGCCCCATCCGATGTTGTCCTGAATGTAAACGAGCACCATCAATGCCACTAGTACAGACATCCTCATCACAAAGTATTACCAACTAAAGTGATTCCACGTCTTGGTGGGCTGTTTTGGATCAGTCGGTTCGAATTGGTCCTCCCCGAAGGCGACCACGTTGGGGTAGATCTCGCCAATTCCTAGGGCCTAAGTAACACCAACACGCGACACGAACATGCGGCACGTACAATATGCCGACACGTCATTTGTAAAAAATATAAAATTCCGACATTATTTTTATTTTTAATTAATTTGATCCAAATTCACAAATAGATAAATAATAATAATAATAATAAGAGCTTACAATGAATTTACACTAATAATATTAATAAATCTATTCATAAAAAATTTGAAAGACATATTCATAACCGATACGTATCCATATTTGAAAACATGTTTTTAACTTTAACAAAAATTATGGATGAAACTAATGACTAACAAAAGAATGAAATCAACTTTATTTAAATAAATCTATGATCTTCTATAATGTTCAAATTTTATAATTATTTAACATTCAATATTTTTATTTTTTGAAATCACTTTTTAACTCATTGATTTATTTTTTTAACAAAAATAACTTTGTTGCCCAAAAATTATTCCCCCTCAAAAACCTCCCAAAAATTATTTTCCTCTCATTTTTCTCTTCAAACTCTCATCATCAAAAATCATTTCCCTCCCTCATTTCTCTCTCCCCGTCCCCCATGCCACCCCTAAATCCCCATCCCTCGGTTTCTTCCCTTGCTCTCTCTCTCCCCTCCCCTTCTCCCCAGGCGACCACCTGCTCCTTGCCCCCATCAATCACCCTCAACCTACACCACCACCTGCTCCCCCGCCCCCATCAATCACCCCGATCCTTGCTCCCCGTCCCTCGTTTCTTCCCCAGCCCCTAAGTGCACCTATCATTTACCTAGTTTCTCTCTCCCCCACCCCACGCCACCCCCATCCACCCCCTCTCGCCCCTAGTTTCTTTCCATCGTTCCCTACCACCCTCCCCGTCTTCTTGCTAAAACCCTAACCACGGCCTCTTCTTCCTCCTCATCGCACGATCCTCTTAACTCTCTCGGTCGCCTCATCACAATTGCTCGTTGCCTCGCCTTCAGCCCTTCCTCCTTCATAGCTACAATCTTGCTGCTAGCCCTCCATCGCAATGCCTCTGGATCGCCTCAGTCTATGCTCTTCTTCTGGCCCTCCCTCGCTGTCACAGCCTCACCTCCGCTCCCTCAGCCTCGCCTCCACCCTCTATCATCTTCTTTAATGATTCTCTCTCTCGAACACGCATGTTGGAACGTGTCGAGAAAAATTGACCACGTGTCGGAAAATCGGACACGTATTCGGAAAATCGGACACGTATTGACCGCGTATCCAAGCGTGTCTGAGCATGTTCGAATGTGTCAAACACATCTCCGGCAACGTGTCCATGCTTCATAGCCAAGGGCTGCAAGCAGGAAAGCAGTGTAGCGGCGAGCTGGCAGCCGCTGGCTTCTTGGCACACTTGGTCGTCCTGGCATGGGGTGGCCTCAGCTGGGAGAGTACGGTGGATTGGGTCAATAAAGGCCATTCCCTGTTAACAAAACAAGGACAAATCATTGCTCAATAGTGGAATTGACGAGGACCTACAGGATTTTTAATGTTTACTCGGCGATCGTGTGGGTTTTTCAATAAATAGGTTTTTCACAATTTAACCCTTAGATTTTCTATTTTGTGGAATCACAGGATTAACGCTTTCATAAAGTAAAAACTATGTGATCGGTACAATGGGAAAGCAAGAATATATATGGACAAAGATCCGTATTCATCCACACTAGTCCCATTTGCTCTCTTCAAGCACGAAATGACATTATGTGGATGCTCTATTTGTACCGATCCGTAATAAAGTCAGGTTTTGCCCTTCAAGTAAATTAAATTGGCACAATTATACTGAATTTATGACTTTTTGGTAATTCTCCCTCGAAAGATGTAAACATCTTGTTTATTTTCTCATGAAAACTATGACAACTACATCTACCCAGAGTAAGCAAAAACCTAGGACTCAAAACATGCTCATCAATGATTGAGAAGTCAAATCGATATTGCCTCCTCCATTTTTGTAACCATATGGTCAGAATCTTCTCTTTTTTAACTCCTTTTTCTTTTTCTTTGTTGAAGCCATGGTCAGAGTTTGCATATGGGAGCTATCTTAAGGTGTAATGATAAGTGGATTTCCTTTCTGCGAGTCAACTTCAATGTCCAGTGAGTACACAATAGAAAACGCAAACAAATTACGTGCAAAGCCTATTTTATATATCAAAACGCTCAAAGCCACTTCAATTGTGGCATATGTTGCAACTAGGGAAATATTATAATATTCGAAACATAGTCATAAATTATTAGACGTCAAGTAGTGATCATTGCGCACATCATCAGGAATTCTATTGTAGAAAACTTTAGGATTTGTAAGGTTCCTTCTTGCTTCTTCTATTATTGGGCTAGCAGATTCGCAAGATTAATTACTAGAGAGGTCTTATAGAGATTATATACGCATGAGCTTTCAACATCAGGTGAAGTTTTACTAAACGACCGCCAGTTTAAGATATAGAGAAGCGTTGCATACGGTTCAAGGCGACTACAGGAAAAGGTCATTCCTCGAATCATTTTGTTAATATCATCATTACCTAACCATTTCCTACATAGAGAAAAGGTCATTCCTCGAACAAATTCTTCTTCTACTTCTTCAACTTTGTCTTAGGACACACATAATCTCGCTTGTGTCATCTCTCTGTGACACACTAGAAAACGGATTTCTAAAAAACGAACCAATACTCGACCAGTCGAATACCGAAAACAAAATGCGGAAACGTGCCCAGGAAACATATAACACCAATTGACTAAATATGCAAGAAATGTCCTAGATTGGATTAATTTCTATTGAATTGTGACTGTGAGCTAGATTAACATTTGTAATTGAAATTTATTTGGTCAAATTGAAGTCCTAGATTGGATTAATTTCTATTGAATTGTGACTGTGAGCTAGATTAACATTTGTAATTTCAATAATAGGCCAATTCAAATTGGCTTGATTGGAACACATCGACCTAAATTTCTAAGATTCAAGAAGGTTGAATTGACCAAATTGGGATGTTCCCAATTGAATTTCTCAAAATTGACCTCAGATTTGGATTTAGTTTAAAAAAACAAGTCAATTGGAAGTGCCAGCATGCAACTCGTGAAGAATTGATTCAGACCCCTAGTTAGTAGGGGTGAGCGGTTCCCGATTCCTAACAGGTTCCATCTGGAACTTGAAACTTACCATCGGGTACAGGTTCCTCATTTTTTAAAACCTGGAATCTACCCGTCAGAACCAAAAACTTGGAACCTACTCTGTCACGGGTTCCAGGGTCGATTCCAAGTTCCAACATGTGTCTTTTTTTTTCTTTTTTTTTTCAGATTGAACTATAACGAAGAAGGAAAGAGACAAACCAAAGACTAAGATTTGAAGCTTTCCAAATCATAATAGGACAAGATAAGTCAAATATCAAGTACTCCAAAATCCAAACTAAAAGTACCAACAACAATGCCAACCAATATTTTCCCTTGTAGGTGGATTCTCTGTGAATGTGTTTGTGACGATCCATTGAATAAGGTAGCCCAAGGCTTCTCAGATGGAGCGATAGTGATCTCAGCTGTTTGGTTTCTCTCAAGGTTGAACTCCTATAGCTCCCCATATATGGACAAGTACCCATACTTCTCTGCAATAATCAAAGTCTCCAAATAAAGATCAACCACAAAAGAAGAAACTACTACAATGGGATTCTAATTTGCTTAAAGGAACTAGCAGAGTGTGTGTACAACTTTGAATTGACCATGATCATTGATCATATCCTAGTGGAAAAAACACTATTATCCACTTTTAATGTCCATCGTTTCACCACAGCACCAAATCTCTACCGTAAGATCAGTTCTGTACCTATTTCTTCAGAAACAGGGCCCTTTCGGTGAGTAACGCCATGTTCAGTTGCTTCATCACTATACGGATCAAAAAGGTCATATTCATGATCACCATTTACAAATGCAAGCAACCCACGAGATGTTTTCCCTTGAGTAAAGTTCTCTCGTGATGGACTGCCTTGAAGAAATGCAAGACCATCGCCTTCAGCCTGCAATTGGCACAGATGACTTTTTTGGTAAATCGGACAACGTAACTACTACTTTGTTCCGCCGTGATGCAACAGGATTTGAAAATCCTATTAAGAAACAAGAGCACCATGCAGAGAACTAGAGAAGTACTCCTGATTCATTTTAGTCACAAGATTCGGGGTGGACATTCCACTCAGCAATTAGATACTACCACATGATTGTTGCACAAAGAACAGAAATTGATTTTTTAACTTCTCATGCTTCATTTATCTTCGTTCCTTTATTTAGCTAAAAAGAGTAACCATTTAGACTAAAGGAGAAGTTGAGTGACCATCACAGAAGTGGCCACATATTTAACTACCTTTACATAGATGATTACATAGATGACCTCATCAAAGGTAGAAATCAGCATAAATTATCCAGGAAAATTTATGATTTGCATACTGGGCTAAAACACCATGCTCATTATTTGGCATTTTTACTATATTGCAAACTAATATGTTGATCGGACTTGGGTGCCAAGACTAGGTCAGGTGCATATCCAAGTGTTTGAATCGCCCTTCGAGAAAATCTTAAACATGGAGACTAGCCTAAAAGGATCCAAGATAATGGAATCAGGTTCAGAGACATTTCATATAATCCATGTTTAATGAAAAGGGATTGTCTCAAATTTCATTTATTTTCTAGACATAAACATGCTTCCTTCAGTTATTTTCTTCAATTCCTCAATAAAAACGATAGTTTCTATTTCGTATGCAACAATGAGACTGAACTTGATAGGAAGAGTAATATTTGGACTTTTTAGTTTTGTTTGCATCTGCCAATGTCTATCAGTCATCACTTGATTACTGGAACTTTAAAAGACCTGCTGAAGAGACTTGGCCCTTAAGGATAAATACGTTCCTTTGTTTTGGTGAGTAACTTAATACACCCAAGTGGTGAGGGGAAAAAAGAAGACATATGCATCAAGGATCTCTTCCTCCTCAACTGAGACTGATTTTCCTCTTCCTCCTATAAGAACAAACACAGATCAGTGCCTCAACAGCTATGGCCACCCTCGTCCACTGCTTGATGTTCCCAACAGCTCTTGCAAAGCTTCCATGCGTCATTATAGATTACACAGTAAGGATTGGTGGATCTTATTACTACAAAGTCAACTCGAACGATAAAAACTCAACCTGATTTGAGATGGGGTCTGTTTTTGGCTATACACACATTTTCACAAATAAATTGTTCAAGACTAATTATTGTGGATCTTTCTTCAAAATAATTATGATAATAATTTCTATCTGGCTGGAGGATAAATAGGAAAAGATGAGGACAATGTAATGGCATTGAATGTATAATTTCGAAAAGCAAAAGGACAGAGACAATATGAACCTTTCTCACAGACCATACAGCCATGGGATCAGGTCTGTTAACATCGAAAGCGAGAATTGCTCCGTCCCTACCTCCAAGTACCATTCCCCGGGTTTCCGTAGCTAGCTTAGGGAGGAGAGCAAGGACGGCAAAAGTCGAGGGATCACCCAAGCAAGTGACAGCTGTGGAAAGAAAAGTTGAGTTAAGAATGCTCATGAACAGAGTATAGGAACCAAAGTATATAAAAAGAACTCTGGCAAGTTACAGACAAAAACTTAACTCTTGCAAGAACTTTTAAAGCAACCAGAGGGAAAGATAAGCATTTCAAATAGCCCTTGCAAGTTTGGAGGAAAGAAACATTGCAAGGTTTAACCTTCAATCTATACTACATCTTGTCATCTCATTTTCTGTATCAGAAACTGAAGCAGGCAATTGGGATCTTCTGTAATATCAGCAAGTGGTTTTCTATTTGCTGCACTTGTTCTAACATCTAAATCAATGCCCTCTTTTGATGTATCAGCTGCCTCATCTACATTCTCATTTTCTTCACTAATGCAGGGAAGCTCAGGATTTAAGCTTCTTTTCTCCTTTGAACTTCCAGACTTGGAGGCAATTATATCCCACAACTTCCCGACGGGAGATGTGTAGGTTTTCTTCTAATATCCAGCAGATTCAGCATATGAAAGAGGAAGGCAATCAGAGTGGGACCTTCCATAAGGAGCCTTCTCTACTTCCGTGTTTGAGAAGCTATTCACCCCCATTGCACTCATTCATATAGAAAGCACTCCCCACATCCATATATTCAAGAAGGCCGTTTGGAACTGACTTTTATAAGATCGGTGCCTTATGCAGCTTGTATGCAGTGGAGAAATGTGACAACAGTGTATGCACAGAAGCAGATTTGGAAAGGATATAGCAGTTCTGTCAAAACAGATTATTCATTTTTCAAATGAATAGCAGTAGAGAGAGATAGAAGGTCGGTTGCATCATTTTGCTGAAGTCAGAGCTACAAATGCCACACAGTGGAAATTTCACTAAAGCCTGTGGTAGCAATTAGCAAGAGATAGAAGGTTGAGAGAGAGGATACACTTTACAAACAAGACAAATATATTCATTCCGCTTCAACCGATAAACTCTATTTACCGACGATAATCTCATCATTAAGACCATCCATATCTAAAGAAGAAGAAGAAGAAGAAGATATTAACTAAAATATTCACATATTAGATATACAAAAAGAATTACAACATATAAAGATATAAACATCACTTACCCAACTCAAAATTTTTTGCATTCTCAATGCACTCTTCAACATCAATCGGTACATGAATGGCTCTCAACCAATCTTGAGTGCAAATTGAAGCTTCCATTACTTTGGGAATGAAAGAACTTCGAAAACCATCAAGCACATAACTTGATGTACTAAAAATTGACTCTGAAGCAACGGTAGTTACGGGAATGGACAACATATCTCGAGCCATCAAAGAAAGGATCTTATATTTTGAGCAAGTAGTCTTCCACTACATCAAAAGATCAAGATCAAAAGCTTTTTCATTTTTTTCTTGAAGATACTCATCAAGCTCGGATTTTTTTTATCATCGCACCCTTGTTCATTCGAGTATAAAAACATTTTCTTTCAAGTTTGGGTGTCGTACTTCTTTATTCCTTCATGACCACTCGAATCGGCATTGAAACCACTACTACTTGCATCCAAACTATGGCCACCAAAATTTCAATAACTTGAAATAAGATAAGATTACTCATAAAATTCATACAAACGCTTCAATATATCATTCAACTTGTAATGCATCTTTTTAATTTTCAATTCATTATCATAAATTTGTCCATACAAGAAACTCACATAATTCAACTTGGTTTTAAGATCTAACATAACCGCAATTAACACCATCATATTCACTTTATCCAAGCTTCCATAATATTTGTAAGTTTTTCTTTCATTTTCACACCCATAGCTTGAAACTTAGGATCCGAAGCATTGACCACATCTTTCAAATATCTATACAAAAGAACTATCCCTTCAAAATGATCATTTGAAGTAACATATAAACTTCTCGACATCCGATTTGTGGCATCATAGAATACTTTTAAAAATTATGAAAGAATAATAGCCTTTTCCTAATCATCATCACTAGGAATTTCATGATTAAGTTCACTTGCAAAAGATATATGTCTTCTTCCATCTTTTTAAAAGCTTTTCTGAATTTTATGGCGGTGTCTAACATGAGGTAAGTAGAGTTCCATCTAGTGACAACGTAAAAAACTACTAAACCCTTATAAGTGATACGTTCTTTCTCAATGCAAAATTGAAATGTTTTGGCTCTCATGAGAGAACTCTTTACATACCTAACCACATTTCGGATATGTGCAATGGAGTCACGTACCGTAGTCAAGCCATCTCTCACAATCAAATTTAATATATGAGTTGTACAGCTCATGTGCAAAACACTACCATTTAATATCAACAACATTTTTTTCAAAAGTTTTTCCCTCAAATAGCCAATTACAACATCATCCATCTAATTTTAACAACCTTTTTTTCGAAAGTTTTTCCCTCAAATAGCCAATTACAACATGATTCGAGCTAGCATTATCTACAGTAATTGATGACACATTTTTTTCTATTCCCTACTCTTGAATGCATTTTTCCACCATTTTCCCAATCTCCCTACCCCTGTGATTATGCATCACTACAAAGTTGATGATTGTTATATGCAACTTCCAATTTTCATCAATAAAATGTGCAGTAAGACACAAATAATTCAGATTTTGAATGAAACCCCATGTATCATTCGTGAGTACGATCTTAGAATTAATCTTTCCAAAATAATTTTTCAACGAAATTCTTTCTCATAAATACAATTTCACGTAATCTTTTACCACTGTGAAATGCGATAAATATTTGAAAAGAGATTGTAACTCAGTAACAAATTCACGAAATCCAACACGTTCAACCAAGGAAAAAAGTTGCTCATCAAGGATGATGTGCAAGCATTCGCCTACAACGTTCTTGATTAAACGACCATGCCGATAAGACACTACTAGTACTAGAATCTCCTTCTGCCTTGCCAGTCATGTCGATATTACGTGGTGTAAAGAATTTATGCCTCTTATCTACATTACAGGGAAACCTTTTACATGTTGCCAAATGCTTCCTCATTGTAGAATTACTGTTAACAACACGGTACTTAAGCACAAACCCACAATTAATGCACTTCACTTGATATGTTTTTCCATCCTTATCATTAATTCTCTTATAATAATTTCAGCATTCGAATATATATTTCTTATCATGAGGAATATGAGAATCAGGTACCTTATTTGTGGTGCTCATGGTAGGGAGTGTCTTTTCTTCAATTTCATCACCAGAAAACTCCAATTCTATGATTACGTCCCTCCACCTCCATTAACGTGTTATCTTGATACATTAACTTTGCACTATACAACAATAATAGAATAGAATTAGAAAATTCAAAATAAAGAGCAAACTAGAAATGAAACACCACTAGAACAAGAATGTCTAGCATAGAAATGAGACTCCCTGTCACGCCCCGAACCCCGAGCGCGCGCACATCCCACTGCGGTCGATCAAATATGCGACATCCCAGGATATGTCGCCGACCCATTCATTTATTTTACGCATGCGGAAGCGAAACAAATCCCCTGACAACATTTAACTTGGGATAGAAAAGCAGGCAATCAATCACAATATCAAACACTCATTTACAAACACACAAGTTTAAATACAACTCTGAACTGTCTACAAAATAGACCAGCTCAACAAAAGGGGAACTATCCTAAAACCAACTAACAGGACACGTTCACCGACACTTCAGTCTCCACCTTTCCAGACTTAGGGCTTCGGGTCCTCCACGACCGCCATCTAGGGACCTGAAATTTTAATCCCCAAACCGAGATGAGACAATGTCTCAGCAAGTTCAACCCCCTAAACCCCTATTAGAAAGAAAATACGCCCCGGGTGGCCTAGCCACATCACACAGAGAACTTACCTCGCCTCAATTCCTTCCTGTAAGTTAGCACAATTCAAATCACTCAATCACAGATAGTAATAGGGACTTAAACAACCGGAACGCATTCACTTTCATATAACCAACAATTGCGGAGGTCTTGATTATAAGACTAAATCGTTATGACACGTCCCGTTCCATGCCACACAATTCCGTCCCATAATCCGACACATCAACGACACTCAACATGCATTCCAATTGTTATTCATTGCCACACAAGGGCATAGCCTACTCACAGTTCGGCTATCTACTGGCATATAGCCAGGCATCGTCTCCCCACCTTGGAGCGCGGCTTCATCAGTACATCGACGGCGTTCCCGAAAGAGCATGGGCCCAGAATCAACTGCGACCCGCAACCACTGCGTGGGCATCCCATATAGGGGCAAGTCCGGCTCAACAACCCAGGACGATTCCTCTTAGTTATCACATAGCCAAAGCATACTCGGTCCCAGGACACTTTATATTTCAATCAATGCTTCCACTTAAAGTAGTGATCCCGACCATTTTTCTTCATATTAAAAATATTCCAGAAATTACTCACGTGTGTGGGGACACGCTAATTTCGGATCAAAAAGCCAATATCTCACTTTTTCAAACCCCACTATTTAATATAATAATTAAAATCCAATTTTTGCATCAAAACCCGACACTTGGGTTTTTATGAATAAAATCCATATTTACCACAATCAACACTCAATTTGCCACATCCATTCATCAAATTCAAATTCTAAATGCACAGCAGCGATCATCACGAAATTCTGAGAAAATAAGGTTCTAAAATAATTTTCAGAATTTATTAAATAATTAAATTTATTCCGAAAATTAATTAAATAATAATATCCATATTTTTCGCAATCCACACTCAATTTATAATATCCAATCGTCAATTTCAAAATCCGAATACACAACAACGATCGGCACGAAATTCTGAGCAACCGGGGTCAAAAATAATTTTTCCGTTTTTTTAAATAATAATATTTTAATAATTTCGGATTATAATATAATATTATAATTTCCAGAATTTCGAAGCAATTAAATAATTCAAAATTAAAATCCTATTATGTCACATCAAGGTTTATTATTAAATAAACTCTCTTAGCCTTTAATTAAGCATACTTTAAATTAAACAAACATCTTAATCTAATTCACAATTAAATAAACTAAACTAACCACCTAAGCTTAATTAACTTAAGTTAAGCACACCTAAAGCATAATTAACCCTCTAATCGAGGTTTAGTGAGCTAAACTCACCGGATTAGCGAGCCGAGCGGACCAAAACGACGAGGGCGACGCGAGGATCGACTTTCCTCAAGGCGGGTTAAGCATCCGGGCTCGGGAAGGCGGCCAAAACGGGCCAAACATGGGTTGCCATACCCATTTTTCCAGCCACTGATTTGGGGCCGAGAAGGGCGGATCTGGCGCCGGTTCGGGCGGAGGAACGGCGGAGGAAGGAGGCGGCAGCTCGAACGGGCTAGAGGGGAGGTCGACGGCGGCGGAGGGAGCTCCGGCGAAGGCCCGAGCTGCTCGGATGAGCTGCTAGAACGCGGGCTGGCATGGACGAGGGCGAGCAGGAGAGCTGACTGGCGAGGCGACGTGCGGGCGACGCGAGGCAAGGACGACGTGCGAGCGGGCGAAGGGGCTGCTCCGACGGTGCTGCTGGCTGCTCCGGCATCCTCTCAGATCTGTGGGGGCATCGAGCACGAGCTGGAGATGGAGAGAGATGGAGATGCGAGCGATTAGGGCGAGCGGCAAGGCAAGGGGCTGCAACGGCGACGATGGCGTGCGAGCGGGCGGCGGCGAGCGGCTCTGGCGATGAGCGAGCCGGCGGCCGAGGGAGCGATCGGGCGGACGAAGGTGTGGCTGAAGCTCCTTGGTTCGAACGGTGCCCCTCCCTCCTTTCCAAGTTCCAAGACTCCCTTGATTCAAGGAGGAAGATGATGGTGATGGGTCACTTTTCCAAGAGCAAATCCTCACCCTCCATGTGTCAAGATCCTAGCCGCACAAACCCCACCATGACATCACTGGATGATGTCACATTCCACTCACTCAAAACTCCCACAATCTTATCCCAATGGGTTCAATTCCATTTTCCGCCGGGGTCCAATTCTTGTACATCCAATTTCTTCAATTCTCATCAATTCTCTTCCAATTGAATCAAATTGAAGTCCATAAAATAAATTCAATGTCACCGCACTTCAATTCACATCTTCACTTATCCATAGAATCAACTTAAGTCCCAAAAGCGCGACCAAATGCGGGCCTACTAATTTCTCGAGCTAAATTAACCATTTTCTGATTTAATTGCTGAAAAGCTCTTATTGCATGAAAAATCTTCCAAAGATAAGTCAATGATCCTAAAATGATTTGTGACACACCCAGACTTCCAATTTCTAAATTCGATCTCAATCTCACGGTTAATTTCACTTTGGCACGACACTAGCGCGGCCCAACCTACTGGGTAGCCTTTAGAAATTTTCATGCATTTGACCTATGGTTGATCATCTCAAGCCACAATGTACATCTTTGAAACATTGGCGACTTTCGGTTATCGAGGTAATCTCAAGGTTTCAAATACGAACACAGGATACCCAAATCGATAGAAGAGTCGATCCAGTGTCGATCAACAAGAATTGTGCGATCTGGTGGAATCACCCACACTTGATCACATGCCTCTGTCGAGTCAACCTATCTTCGATTTCTAATCGATTTTTAATTGTGCCGTAATGACCCTTACAGATTAGCTCGGTCGAAAGATCGCTTCCTAGCCAAATTCTCGAGTCTGATGCATTAGAAACTCTTAACGGCTTTACCCGATAGACTAGTTTTCACATGAGTAGCTGACTCAAGGAAAAGAACTATATGCGTGCTAACGAAATGCCCGTCTCAGTTTATTGACAATAGAATTGGAAAATCGGGATGTCACACTCCCTTCATACCAGCAAATCAAGGAAGCAATCACATAGAAATGAGACTATTAAACTTAGCAAGAAACTTAGCTTACCAGCAAAAAGGTAAAACAATTGATTGTTGGATGTAGTTAATTTTTTTTACACTAAACTAAATGTTGCTCGTATTCTTTTTGTATGCAGAATGCTGCCCAATGAATGGATATCCAGAAAGCTTGCAGAACTAGACGAACGAAGCCTCGAAACTTGACTTTTAATGCCCAAAGATCTGCTAAAAGTAGGCACCTGAAGATGCCCAAGAAGCTAGCCACTATCATCGTATAATAAGACATAAACTAAACTCTTCGGCCGCATGAAGAGCGGAGCTGCACTTCTGTGACTAGCTAAAAGTAAGTAATCTCAAGGCCTAGGCATTCAACCAAAGCTAACCAGCTTAGGGGCCTTAGTTGTCCATGCATTTCTCCGGTGTAATTTATGAAGTAGCCCCTCATCGCATGATTTGGCACCGCATGATTATAAATTAATGACTCGAGATTATATAACTGAAGCTTACATTTTTCTTAGGTTCCTTACCGAAATAAATAATTATCTACGCATTCTCCATTGGGATTATCTATATTATAACTACGTATATAAAAGCAAGTTTTGTTCAACAACAATGTCAAATTGATCGTATAAGCAAGTTCCATTTAAAAATTTTGACTCACGAATCAAGTAGCTAGCATATGTGATACTTATAATTTTTAACAGGAGGTTGGAATTAATCTATCATAGTAGAGCCCAACCAAAAAATGGGGTTATGGGTCTGCCATATAGATCCATCTTTGATGTATTAGTTAGGCCAAAAAGAGAAGGAAAAAAGGAACACATATATTCAAGCACTCAAACTCAAAAGAGGAGGCAGCTTGCCGTGGCGGTGCATCACCACCGCCGGTGACATCGAACAAGCAAATGATCTCGCCAGCAACATCGCTAATGGTGACAGCTCTAAGCCACGACAATAGCCCCCTCTGTTGATTGTCCCTCAACGTAGTCATTGCATTCATTTTCCCATCTCCCTCTATCTCCTAGGCGGTACCCAACCTTCACAACCACCATTGACACAAACGGTGCTTGACACTTGCATTCACCGCCTTGAGGTCGCCGGCCGACGCAAACAAGGGGAAACCAACAAAATGAACAATAACAACAGAGAGAGGGAGCAGTAGAGATTACCGACACAAAAGGCGAGTTACGAGCCGCGTTGGGGGTAGCTGGGCAAGCGGCTTAGGGGGAGACTGGGCGAGCGATGTCAACGGGGACTAGGCTAGCAGCGTCGGGGGCGGCTAGGCGAGCGACAAGCGGCATCGGGGGCGATTGGATGAGTGGTGTCAAGGACTGGGCGAGCCGCTTCAGGGGAGGCTTGGCGAGTGGCATTAGGGGTGACTGGGTGAGCGACATTGAGGGCAACTAAGCGTGCGGTTGGGTGAGTAGCTTCAGGGGAGGCTCGGCAAAGGGCGTCGGGGGTGACTGGGTGAGTGGCATCAACGGTAGTTGGGTGAGCGGCTTCGGGGATGACTAGGCAAGCAACGTCAAAGGCAACTAGGTGAGCAGCGAGCATCATCAGCTGGTCAGCTGGCAAGTGGCGAGCGTTGTCGACTGGCGAGTAGTGTCAAGGGCCGGCTAGGCAAGCGGCGAGCGTCATTGGCTAGCGAGCAACGAGCGTCATCGGCTAGTGAGCAGCGTCAAGGGCTGGCTAGGTGAGCAACAAGCATTGTCAACTGGCGAGCAGCGTCAAGTGCCAACTAGGCCAGCGGTGTTGGGGGCCGCTGGCCGAGCGGCATCAAGGGTGAGCAGCGTCGAGGGTGCGCAAGCGGCGAGCGGCCTCCATCGAGGGGACGAGCGGCGTCCACTGGCAGCGTCAACGGCAAGCGGCTAAGCGGTGAGGCAAGCGAGGGGTGACAGCGTCAAGGAAGCAAGAGGCAAGGGTGAGACAAGTGTCGGGTGACTGGCGTCCAGCGGCGTCCGGCGGTGGCATCGAGGGTGAGCAGCGTCGGTGACGAGCAAAGGCAAAGAACGCTAGAGAATAAGGGAACTAAGTGTGAAAGTGTGAAGGTGTGAAGGGTAATTGATTTGGGGCATTTTCTATTTGGGGCTTGTTTTGGAGCCTTAATCGGTTCCAGTTCTGGTTTTGATTCCCTCAAAAAGGAACCAGTCCCTTTAGAACCGGGAACTAAACCAGAACCTCCGGTTCGGTACTCCAGTTCCCGGTTCTACCCAGAATCCACGCTCACCCCTATAATAAATTAGTTTTTTTTTTGTTGGTAAAAGGTAAGTATTATAGATAAACTTGTGAACTAGGAAGCTATACATAGTACAGTAGAAAAAAGGCCAGCACCAAAATACAGATTAGTTGTGTTCAAGTAAAGACCAGATTAGTTGTGTTCAAGTAAAGACAAGAATTTGATGACCAATGTGTTTGCATAGTGCCTGCCTAATTTTTGCCTCCAAACAGCCATAAAAAGGATGAAAAGGGGATTGAAAAAACAGAAAATGAGACAATTTGGACCACGTATGTACGGACACAGTTGAAACACCTTCTCTTTCAAGATCTAGGACATATGTACGTTTTCTTGTTGTTGATTACAAGAGTATCTCTTTGTTTCCTTGGTTATTCATGCTAGAAAATTTCTCGTTGTACAACTGCCTTGTTCACAAGCAGCTGATTCATCGTGTTCTATTATGCAAGATTAGGAAAATGAGATATTTAACAAATATAGAATATTGTCCTCATTGATTGGAGATTTCATTGTTAATGTGGCTTTACCATATTGGAAGTATTTAAAGTTCAGGGCCGGCTTCTGAATAATAGGTTAAGAATTAGGTCAAGTGTCTGTATTGGGATACTTTCATGGAGAACGTGACCTGTGGGGCAGTGAAAAATCTATAAAATTGTCAACTACTACTATATGAGGTAGCACAGCTAGTAAAGAATACTCTAGAAAGCTAATGAACATTAGATTGAGCCAGAAATTATTTTGTTGGTAGATGATGATGTTTAAGGAAGAAATGTATCGTATATCTTCTCATTAAAACATTGCTTTCCAAATGGAATGGAGAGGGCATGAAACTGTGAATTATGACTGTACATTCTATAACCATGCCAGCCATCCAGAGTTCTTCATGAACAACAAGAACAAACATTCAACGAACAAATTATGAAAGAAAATGAGACTAATAAGAATTTCTATCTTTAACTATGCTTTATTGAAGAAGCATAACGATAAAAACATTGCTACATACTCAATGTAAACGACAGGCTGACAGTACAACACAACTTGCCTCTATTGTATGCGAATGCCAATTCTAGCAATCCTAGATTGTGAATTTCAAATCGATGGAAATATGAATTCTTTAACCAAACTTGCTGTTGGGAAAATATGGCTTTGAATTTGGTAGAACAATGAAGTCGGATCTTTTGAGTACTCAAGTCGGACTTTAAGGCGTGATATCACTTTCTTTAAGGATTTATTTGCCCTATAACGTTGCTAATAGTCACCGGCAAATTTCCTCCAGGATACAACAAAGTCTCAAATGAGAATACTAGATAGCAATTCTAGTATTTCTCCAGGATCTCTCAGGGAAACAATTAGAAACAATGGCTGTAGTTTCTCTTGAAAGAAAACGAAAAAAATGGAAAAAGATAATCATTTGATCTCAAAACAAATGTACTTATATATGCCTTTCGAATAAATGCAACTCTTCAAAAGATTGCAAAAGAACAAAGACAGCCTTTTGGGAAAGGTTGTAAAATGAACAAATATGTCTCAAAGGTTACGTTGAAAAGACATAAGAAATTCATAATTAAATAAATAAAAATAATTGTAACTTTTCGTGAACAGTCGCACTGTTTCAACAAGACTTTATAATTATTTTTTTTATAGAAATAAATCCGAATTTTCAATAAATAAAAATAATGATCGTTGGTTAGTGTCAAATCTCGTCCACGTGCGCACTCACATCTTTTCGATGTGGGACAAAGCACCTCTTCATTTGTTTTATAAACAAATTACCAACAATCCCCCACTTTTGTTTATAAAACAAAACAAAAATAAAACGTTAGAAATATACAGCCAAAATTTCCGTGAGATTAATATACATACATAAAGGTCTCTTTCGAGTTAAACCTTTACTTAGTGCAAGCATCTCAAAGCTCTATCAAAGTGACAAGTAGCTCGGCTTTAAACTTGTACTTTTATATAATAGAATCGGACATACCGCACATACACTAACCTCTTGTTTCAGCGAGAAGTTCTATATTACTCCGCACTATTATGGCCTTGTGCTTGATCCTGTTTCATGAGCTCTCTAGAAAGCAACCCTAACTTTCGTAAGAAGCGGCACCACTTCTAAGCTCATATAGGTGAAGTATCTACCATGTGTTTCTGTTACTATCAACACATTACAAGTTTGTACTATACTTCATTAAGAATTCAATTCAACCTATAAAACGTAACAGACGATACTGACTTCTCATATCAGGGCTACGTCAGTATCAAACAATCACATACAATAACTTGTTCTTACCCATTAAACCTTATAACTAGTGATGTTCTAGAAAAAGGTCGGATTACCATTATTGGTGATTTCAATTAAAGGGTTTCAGCCCCGTTTCTTATGAGGTCATTATTATCATATGTCTTGGTAAAGCATTCGTCAAAAGATCAGCAAGATTATTACTTGACCTCACGTAAACAATTGTTATGGTACCATCTTTAATCAATTGTCTCATATACTCATGTCTTAAACTAATATGTGTAAGACTTACCATTATAGATATAGGCTCTTGCCAAAGTAGCCTAACTATCACAGTGGATAGAAATATGAGGGATTAGGCCATAATTTGATATCCAACAACAAATTCCTAATCCATTCGGCTTCTTTCCCAGTTGCTACCAAGCAATGATTCAAATTTCATAGTTAAGTGAATTATGCACATTTGTTTCTTGCTCACCCAAGAAACAACACATTCATGTAATATGAAAATTCATCCAGAAGTTTCATCTCCCATACTTGTAATCCAACTAATATCGGTTTATCTTTATAATACAACCGAATAATTATTATAGAACAATCACAAATTTTAGGTTATCTTAAAATAACCAAAAAATTCTAATAATAGCCTTTCAATGTTCTATAATTGGATTACTAGTATATCTACTTAACTTGTATATATAAAAAGTAATATTAAGTTTAGTATAATGTATCGCATACATTAAAGACCCATAGCATTCACATTAAAAACTCTCCACCAGGAATCAAATAGAGTACTTATATATTTGAAAATAAGATGTTTAAATCTATACAACATCTTCTCCATGTAATCACTTTGGCTCAAAGGATAACCCCCACTATTTTTTTAATTTAACACTTAAGATAGTATCTATTTCACCCAAATCTTTCATTTTGAAAATGAAAGTCAGATACTTCTTAATCTCAATGATTCCAATCATATTAGTTCCAAAGTCCCCTTCGGACATAGCCCCACTTCAAGAATATTCCAATAGGTAATTAATCGAAATTATGCATCATCAAATTTTCATCCTCGATGAAATACATACATCAAAATAGTAAATCAATGCAATTCTACTCTCTTGGCTCATTTATGCTATTCCATAGAATCAAATCTATGAGGGGCAAGGACAGCAAACAAAACACATTAGAACCAAACAAGGGACACCTGAAAACCTATTTAATATCTCTATATCGCCTCCATAAATAGAGCACTACATATTAGCCCATGCATGTAATGACATTCTCTAACAATCCAATAAACACGAGCAAATCGAGTATGGAGGTATCAAAAGTGCATAAACTGGAATTGAGAGAAGCGAAAAGAAGATACCGGCAATTCTAGGAATGGAATCAACAACATCATATAATCCGAAACCTAAAAGGTATAATCAGAGCCATACTTCATTTCTTCATGATATTAAAATTCTGGAAGCTCTCATATCTGCACACTCTAATGCATGGTCACACAGAATTTGAAGAACCAACAACTTCTTACCGACAGATAAGGAGTAATAATCCCTGTACAAAACATCCTTAGAGAAATCTTTCCACTCCTGCCCTCTAACATGACCCATCATAGTTAAATAATGGAGCACGTAAATGGGCCACGTCAAAGTATCCAGCAAGTCCCAATCAATGCATCTTAGACATTTCGAAGCAAGCTCTGAACCCTCGGAAGAGACGGTTTCCAGATGAAGCCTTAATGAACGCATCAAGACGACGTGGATGGCATCCAATAACGAATTCGGAAGCAAAGAATTAAGTGCCCCGACAAAGTCATCCAATCCAAAGGGACAAATATAGCGCGACGCTAAACGACCTCGAGAAGCCATATATAGAGAGCAGATGAGAGACGTACTCCTCCGCAATGCCTATGGATCCAGAGGACGGTGGCAATTGCGGAGCCGGGGGTATTACCTTTGCCTCAGACTCCAAACCCGAACCTCCATCCTCGCCATACTCGCAAGAATCAGTCGATGAATCGGCGTGGCCATCGCCTTCACCATCGACTCGATCCCCATTATCTTCGCAAACTGGGGCACCGCTCAATTCACTCGGCAAAGACGCTTCGACATCAAGCGCCCGATTCTTCTCGGGAAGTTTCACACCGGCATCGGATATCATCTTATCAAACTTCTTTCTCCTCCTACTCAATTCCTCGGCGAAGCTACAAGGAAGCATTAGTGATTGCATTCTAACACAGAGTTTGCCCATGGGAAGTGGACTTTTTACACTTCTCAAATCCCAATTTATGCTACACTCAAAAAATGGGACTGTCAATCATTAACCAAAATCCTTTGTCCACTTTGCATGCCAAGTTTTGCATATAAGGCTCTTGCATATAAGATGTTATGACGATAACAATGTAATAAATAAATAAAATCTTCCGAAGCTATATCAAGGAACCTCCTCTCCACATGAATTTCTCACATATGGAATTGAACACACTTGCCAAAAGATGACTCAAGACCAAGAGCCTGTATGAGTCCATCAATGACAAATAATGTAAACATGGAAATAAAAACATCACATACCTTAGCGTATAAGCCGATGAGCAATTTAGCACATTTTAGTTGCCCACATGCCATACCTTATTCCTAAATTGCTCCATTGGGCGAGAAATCCTTTCGAAGCATTGCCCCTAAAAAAAAAAAATTCATCAAGAACAACCGCACGCTTCTTTACTCGACAGTTTCTTCCAATTCGGGTTGGTAAATGCCCCATTCCTCGATGAATCAATGTTTCCCCATCAAAGAATGAGACATCCTGTAAAAGGAGAGATTGGTACAGAGCGTCTCTCTCATTCGTTTGACAAGGATCATATTTGCAATGCCGAAACAACAATCGCGTATAACATTTCAGCAATAGCCTTAAATCAACAAAGCCCAGAACACAGTCGATGCCCCCTTCTCTCTCTAATCAAACACTCGACGTTCCGGGCAGGAATCCCGGACAAATTCTGCATGGCGAGCATGTAAATCACGGACAGCAACTCGGGTTCCCTCATAGCAAAGATGAAGTGCTTCGTATGTTTGGGAACCGGAAGTTTAAGGACCAACTCATTTGAAACTTTCAGGTCATCGGATTTCGGCTTGGAGAAGGGCCGTAGAGAACGTAAACTCCGAAGGAAAGAACATGCCTAATTCTGCTTTGGCATTTTCTCAACTTCTCCCTGGATGAACTTATCTCATTCATTTTTTTCTTTTTTTTTTCTTTTTTTTTTTTAATCGCCTCTGCTCTTGGATTGTATTTCTCTTTTTATCGTGGCCAACCTCTCACGATTTCTCTCCTATCTCCTTTCCTCTGTTTCTCGGGCAGATCGCCCTTCCATCACTCCTCGCACAAGCCCACAATCTCTGCAGACTAGACCGAGGACGACTCGAAGAGAACCAGATAATCGTGCAATGCTCACTCCACTGGCGATAAATCATTCGTCTAGCATGCCTCGCAAGCGAGTGAGATACACAGCCAGGCCACAAATATCACGACCCGAAGCCTCTCGAAGGAACTTTTCGACTTCCGGTGATTGACTTTAACTTCATTGTTGATAGAGGCGGTGGAGATGAACAAGCAAATAATAATATTCTGCACGCCATCCATCGCATTTCCAATTTCTGAGAGGCACGTTGAGATGGGCAAAAGAAGAGGAAGATTCGGGATTCATGGACGACATCTTTCGGACTGCTGATGGTGAGCCACCACAGGCCGGTACTTCCTCCGACTCTGACTTCATTGTTATTCAGATAAATCCTTAAAATTGTTGGGAAAATATGGCTTTGAATTTGGTAGAACAATGAAGTCGGATCTTTTGAGTACTCAAGTCGGACTTTGAGGCGTGATATCATTTTTTTTTAAGGATTTATTTGCCCCATAACATTGCTAATGGTCACCGGCAAATTTTGATACAACAAAGTCTCAAATGAGAATACTAGATAGCAATTCTAGTATTTCTCCAGGATCTCTCATGGGAAACAATTAGAAACAATGGCTGTAGTTTCTCTTGAAAGAAAACGAAAAAATGGAAGAAGATAATCATTTGATCTCAAAACAAATGTACTTATATATGTCTTTCGAATAAATGCAACTCTTCAAAAGATTGCAAAAGAACAAAGACAACCTTTCGGGAAAGGTTGTAAAATGAACAAGTATGTCTCAAAGGTTACGTTGAAAAGACATAAGAAATTCAGAATTAAATAAATAAAAATAATTGTAACTTTTCGTGAACAGTCGCACTATTTCAACAAGACTTTATAATTATTTTTTTTTTATAGAAATAAATCCGAATTTTCAATAAATAAAAATAATGATCGTTGGTTAGTGCCAAATCTCGTTCACGTGCGCACTCACATCTTTTCGATGTGGAACAAGGCACCTCTTCATTTGTTTTATAAACAAATTACCAACACTTGCATGAATCTTTAATGGAATTTTTTACTAATGCTATCTCCAGATCAGGAGATCTGCGAAATTTTTTAGGTGAAACTGAATTTATTTGTGAAATACATAAATTTTTCTTGCTCATAATTCACAATTGAGTGTTGGCTTATGTAGTTTTGATACAAAGAAAAAGATGATGAGCAGCGGTGAGAAGACTTGTATCAAGCAAAGGACTCTGTGAACCTTCACCAAGGCCATTTTGTAGGAGTGTGACGGTGTGGTCCAAAACGGAAGCATCAGATGGCAAAATGAGAGTCCATCACTTGGTAGTCCATACTCTTCTTCGGATATTTTAAACAGCTGCCGAAAATCAAGAGTGTTAAGACAGGACAAGGGGATGGCAAAATGGCTTCTTCATTGCTATAGATTACAAAGTTACCCTTTTCACTTATGTTTAGCATTCTGCAATTGTCTGCATTTGAAAATCCTGTTGCTTTCTTGATGAGGAATTCTTTTTCTTTCAGTGACAGTGATCTTTTGCCACTTTCTGGCCACTTGAGGACCTCTTGGTGACAAATATGCTTTCTAGCATGAAGTATGGGAAGAAGGCGAGATCAGAACAGAGACATATTCTATGGAAGGCCCCATAGTAAGTGAGTTTTACAGGTGGAAGACCAGAGAAACTTGAAAAGATGTGAACTTGTTGTTTAATGGTGATATCCGCAAAACCAAATGATTTGTGATATGGCCTAGATGTTTACATAGTCACTCTCTAATAATCTAATTTATTCTGCGAATAAAGAGAAAGAAAGAAAAGGAAAGCATCAAGGTGCATGATAACAGAAATTTTGTTGTTTTGTTCAAGGACTGGGAGGTAGTTGTATATTGTAATCAAATTACTAAGCTCATGAGGAAGCCCAAGAGTTAAAGTCAGAGATGAATCTCTTTATTTTTGTCGTCTCTGTCGTTATTGCCAATGAAATATCTTCTGATGGGAACTATGCCACATTTGGACATGATGTGACTGGATTGGAAGATTGTATGTTGCGTTAGTTGTTATCAACTGAATAATGGTGAACTTATCTAGTTGTTCCTGATTGCTTCGTGCAAAACCAATTCTTTCATTGTGCTCTGCCAAGACCGTTAACAGAGTGATTCAGACTGACCACTTCAAACTTCCAAGCTGACTGGGGTACATTTCGTGTGAGCTACAGATTCCTCTACCGAGCAGTAATATCATAATTAGATAGTCGAGATATTTCTCATATGAAACAATTTTCTAATAACGGCTATTTTAACGCTCGGCGGACAAGACTTAGCACCAGGTTCAGGAGATAGAACCACCTGGAAAAAAGCCAAGAGGTCTGGTCAGACAAGTTAGCATTACCTAGTCTGTCTCTGTCCGGAGCAGCATCTCGGCTGCACTCTCCTCTATGGCCTTTCCTGGGGCGAAGTAAGCTGAGTTTATTGCCCACTTGCATTTCTTTATAGGGGGCACTATATTCTTTTAGGAAGGAACTGAACCACAGGCTCTCTGTCTTTGCCGCAAATAGATATCAAAAAATTCATCTAATCGGAGTACTACACCACCCAATGGATGCATATCCATGGCAACAAAGGTTAGCTAACTCCTATCACCTTTTGCTTTCATTGCTGTCAACAATTTTGACACCAAAACCGGATACATAGTAAGATCAGATCCTCAAAGAGGTAAGGGCATCACATGCTAGTCATCATAGATTCACAATGTCTTCTACATTCAAGGACTTGCCACCCCATAACATTATGACGATGTGCACTGATGAATATGGCGCTGTGAAAGAGATGCACCATTTTAGCTAGTTCCAATTTACTGAATTTTGTAAAACTGGCAGGAAGCACGAAAGAATGAAGTACGTTTCTTCATTGTAACATCATACATTGAGTCTCCACATACAAATTTACAGGTGTTTCTTGTTCACACAAGGCCTTGCTGTACAAATGTATAATTGATGCAATTCTCATGCTATGCAAAGCCTGCAATTAAGCTATCTATAGAAACTGCAATTTCGAATTGGCCAAGCATATACATATAACACATCACAGGCTTTTCCTTTACAGACCACAGGCTAGAACTCCTTCCGCACATTTGTTATCCAAAGAAGCAGCTGAGCATCCAAAGAATGCAATAGAGTTGAGCAAAGCTTTTTCTATGTCTTTGGCAATGCGTCTTTGGACGAGAGATACTATGTAATCCATAGAAGCTGCATCACAGGGCATGGTGATTGGAGCATCACTCGACAAACCAAACTCTTCTTTGGACATTTTGAACAGTTCTTGAAAGATGTTGCTGCTGAGGCATTGCAAAGGAATCATGAAACGGCTTCCGTCAGCCGTGTAGATGACAAAGTGACCCTTTTCTGTCGCTGATGAGGCAGTATTCAACTCATCTCCAGCTCCAGCGAGGGCAATTCTTTTTCTGCTTGAACCGGCTGATATTTCCCACTTCCTTGCCATCTTGAATAGCTTCTTGGGGCTCATCATGCTTAAGCTCTGTGGAAATTTTGTAATTTAAAGCAAAATAAAGGATTCCTAGTCTTAGACTTGTGGTGTGTTGCTTCAGCAGAATTGATGTGATACGAAGGAGGCGCTCGCTACTTATATGTGCATAGAATGAAGACAATCCTGTTCAAATGTTGCTTTCTCTGTCTTGTGATTTCCGATGCTTTAATTCTGTAATTACGTATATAGAACACATATCTGGATGGAGGAATATCGTCAATTAATGATGGCTTAGATAACAAGGGAAGCACAAGGAAGGAAAATGTCCAAGACCATTTGTTTGTCTCGTCTGAAAACAATAAAAATCACTCGGTTCAGAATAGATGAGGAACCCAGCAACTAACGGATCCCCCTCCAATGCTGCACCCCAATTAATTCTGGAGGCCAAGATTCTTGTTATGTGATGCTGAAAGCGACTTTTGGAGCATAGTGGACATCTACGGTTACATCGACATTACATACTTTTCTTTCGCTGACAAATGGAAATGAGCAAGCATAACGAGAAAAGATTACCTACTTGGTAGAGAGAATGATTTATTTCTCACTGTGATTCTTGATATTCGGATTCTGTAAAGTGATCGACCAGTATGTGATCCATAAATTTTCCAATACACACCAGAGAGTACTTACAAGAACTTGTACTAGGTTCGGCAAAGTCCATTTGTTAGTTACACGGCAAAACATCCGAACCTGTTTGAAAACCCTACTCCCCAGTGCTAGTTTTCGATTTAAGTACAAGAGTAACACATAAGACCATTAATCAAAGGAATAATTTCGAGAATATATGGACTTATACTACACTATCTTCAGTAGAAAGTAATGTTTCCGAAAGAAAATGCATTTAATGGTGTTTAGCACAGTGGGTGTTTATTCTCTTGACAAATCTTTTAAGGGTTGAAGAGAAAAAATGCCTGTAGTCTTCGTCATCTGTAGTTATACAAACTTCGGTTGAGTCAACCATTCACATTTTCTTCAGTTCCTCTAGACCTCGCCCATCCATACTGTCTTGATATATCAAAAGTTCCTGAATTCCCTGTCTTGTGTCGGTTATTTTGCGTCCTAGTTTGCTATGCAAGACTGATTAGTTAATGGACAGGATAGGTGGTGCTCATTCCTTCTAATTCATTCTCACCTCCTCTCGCATTAACGAAAACTCAGTAATAGTCTCTTTCATTATGTAGTACGTGAAAATGCCCTCAAAACATATTACATACTCCCAAGGTCTCCACAACATGATCAACCTCATGGGAAGTTTGAAAATTACGTGATCTATGCCAGCGGTCATTTGTTTGAGATTTGAGTGACTTGAACCTCAGAGCACATCTTGGAATCAGATGAATCATACCTCTTTCATTGTTTAGGTGGTACAGTACAAATTTAGTAGATAGTGGTCTCGAATAGCACAAACTTATTTGTTCTATTAATAAAAAAAAAAGACTTGTGACTGATCAAAAGTGTGAATGCATCATGTATTTAGAAAGTTTAACCATTTCAAAAGTTTTTATAGCGGGGATTTGTCTTTAGTAACCCAAAAAACCATAGCTTGATGATCCCAATATAAAAGACTTAATAGGCAGCGAGGAGAAGCAAATAAAAATATGGAAGCTCTTTTGGCATCCCTTGCAATGCCTTGTTGCACTCTCGATGCTATGCTCTTCGTAATCACGCTATCACAAGGGCAATGCATAATGAGAGAAGTATCACTGGACACTATGCTCTTCGTAATCACGCTATCACAAGGGCAATGCATAATGAGAGAAGTATCACTGGACAATATAAGTGTTAAAAAATTTTGGATGTGAGCGCTGCGGAAGCATGGTTTTGGTATTAGTTATATTTTTTGGTTAGTGATGTTGTGTGCAAGTGTATGATATAGTTTGTAGTGAATGGATAAGGAACAAGATTTGATAATTGAAGGATATATGACATGAGATATGGGAGAAAATAGTTTCATTAGTTGAACAAAATAGTTTGATGGAGGTACGAGATCTATGACTTCTCATGGTGGAGGGTTCACTTCACACACAAGGTGGAGGGTTTACCTCTCACACGTCTCAAATGATGAACTTACATGCTTATTTATAGGCGTGAGCCACTGCGTTAGAAAATTCTAGTCTTCTCTTGAATGCTAGACTTCTCTAGGCTTCTCTTACATGCTGGACTTTTCTTCTTTCTTCTAGAAAATGTTTTCTTCTTTTTTCTAAAAAAATCATCTAGGGAATTCTAGAAGTTTAGCAACTCTAGGAAATTCTAAAAAATGGATCACCATTTCCAACGATAAGCTACTCTTTATTGTCTAAATCATTTTGAAGAGCTCTAGGAAGATATCACTACTGAGACATAGCTGATTTATCTTGAGATATGTTCCTTACGTTCGCATCTTCTTAAGTCATTTTGCATTTACTTCGCTCCTAAAATGAATGATGAAATTTATTTTCTCCCAGGACACATCTATCCGTAATGCAAATTGCAACTGGCAAAACGTCTAAAAATAATTACTACTGATTAATTTCAAAGCCCAATCATTTACGAAGTATGAACTTCTTTCGCTATATCAACAAACAAGTAACTGCTGATGGCCTACACGACGTTGATACAAAGAAGAAGAAGAAGATGATGAGCAGCGGCCTAAGGAAATAACGTCAAGCACTGTTCTTTGTGAATCTTCAGACAGACCTCTTCGTAGGAGTGAGACTGCATACTCCATAGCGGCTGCATCAAATGGCATTCTGATTGGTCCATTGCTTGAGAGTCTGAACTCTTCTTCCGCCAATTTGAACAGCTCTTGGAAAATGTAAGTTTGGAGACAAGGCAACGGAACAGCAAAGCGCCTGCCATCTGTGCTATAGAATACAAAGTGACCCTTCTCACTCACTTCCAGCATTTCACATTTCCGCAAACCTGAAAGTTTTCTTGTTCTGGGAGGAGAAATTCTTTTCTCCCTGGGGTAACTACTTTTTTTCCACTTTCTAGCAATTATGAGTAGTTTCTGAGTGCTGATCATGTTGTCTTACCTATGAAGTATGGAGTAAAGGAAACAAGATAGATGACAAAAGAAGACTGTACTGAGAGTCGAACTCAGAAAAGATTGGTTCTGAGGGAGGCACGGTAGGAAGTTCATTATATAGAGAAATGGTTTCAGATGCTTTACGACAGATTAGTTTGTTACTTAGCTGTGTTCAAGTAAAGCCAAAAACTTGACCAATATGTTTGCATAGTGCCTGCCTAGATTTGCCTCCCAACAACCATAAAAAGGATGAAAAGGTGATTGAAAAGGCAGAAAATGGGACAATTTGGACGACATATGTACGGACGGAGTTGAAACACCTTCTCTTTCAGGATCTAGGACATATGGACGTTTTCCTGTAGTTGATTACAAGAGATCACTTTGTTTCCTTGGTTATTCACGCTAGAAAATTTCTCGTTGTACAACTGCCTTGTTCACAACCAACTCATTCGTCATGTTTTATTTATGCAAGATTAAGGATGACAAGTATAGAACATTGTCCCCATTGGTCGGAGATTTCATTGTTAATGTGACTTTACTGTATCGTAAGTATTCAAAGTTCATAACCAGTTTCTGAATAATAGGTTAAGAATTAGGTTAAGTGTCTGTATTGGAATACTTTCTTGGAGAACATGACCTGTGGGACAGCGAAGGATCTAGTAAATTGTCAACTACTATATGAGGCAGCACAGCTAGTAAAGAAAACTGTAGAAAGCTAATGTGATGGAATTAGTCGAGCTAAGTTTTGATAAGAAATAGAACTGCATATTATTTTTCCAAGTAGAGGTATCTTTTCTTCACAGATATATCTTGAACTTGAATATAATCCTCTGAGACAATGTTGCATCACTATCATGAAAAAAAAAATTCAGAAATATGAATTAAAGTAGCCTGACTTTGATAAAACTGATCCATCACATTTCTCAACAAACTCCATAACCCGATTGTCAGATAATTTATAGTTATTGTTAATTTTGTGAGATCACAACTAACTATTCTCAAAGTTTGTTAGATGAAAGTATAATTTATTATTTGAATATTCTAACACTTCCCCTCACGTTTAGTCTAGTCTTTTCGCCTAGTACTAAGTGTGGAATTAATTGGGGAGGCAAATAAGGTCTATAAAAATTCGAATTCAGGAGCTTCAGCTCTTATATCATGTGAGATTTTGATGAGACTACTACTAACTTTTCTAAAAATTTAAGTTATTAGATAAAGAAGTGGTTTAATATTTAAATACGCTAATACAATTCTAAAAGTTTAAGCTATTAGATGAAGGCATAACATTGTTTTGCAAATTCAAGCTATTAAATAAATGCGTAGTTTAATTTAATTATGCTAACACTCCCGTCACGCTTAGTTTGGTTTTTTGACTAGTACGAAGTGTGGAATTAATTGGGGAGGTAAATGCGGCCTGGAAAAATTCGAACTTAGGACCTCCAACTCTGATACCATGTTAAATTTTGTAAGATCACAACCAACTATTCTAAAAGCTTAATCTATAAAGATGAGAGCGTGATTTATTATTTAAACATTCTAACAGTTATTTATGGATATAATACAGAGAACATTTTTATAATATCCTACTCCTCTTGTCTCATTTGATTCGTCATCTTGAGGTAATGTTCATTTTAATTTCAAGATCATCAAGCAATGGAACTTTTTCCACCTGGACACTTTAGAATTTTTTGCTGGAAGTTGACGATGTTTCAGAAAGAAAACGTATGGCATATCTTCTCGTTAAAACATTGCTTCCGAAAGGAAAAGAGAGGTCTTGAAGCTGCGGAAGGAGTGACTTTACATACTATAGTCTATAACCATGCCAGCATCCAGATTTCTTCAGTAACCACGAGAATAAACATACAATGAACAGCTCTGGGAGGAAAATGAGACTATTAAGGGTTTCTGTCTTTAGCTATCGTTTATTGAAGAAGCATAATGATAACAATATTGCTACACACTCAATGTACATGACAGGCTGACAGTATAACACTATTTGCTTCTGTTGTATGCAAGTACCAATTCTAGCTTTTTTAGATAGTGAATTTCACTTTGATGGCTATGTGAATTCTTCAACAAAACTTACATGAATCATTACAATTTTTTTACCAATGCTGCAAAAGTTTTGAGGTTAATCTGAATTTATTTACAAAATTCCAACTAATAATTCACAATTGAATGTTGGCCGATGTAGCTTTGATACAAAGAAACATATGATGAGCATCAACAAGAAGAAATTGCATCAAGCAAAGCTCTGTGAATCTTCAACTGGACCGTTTTGTAGGAGTGTGACAGGGTACTCCAAAACCAAAGCATCAAATGGCAAAATGATGGGTCCATCACCTGATAGTCCACACTCTTCTCCAGACATTCTAAACAGCTCCCGCTAAGTAAGAGTATTGAGACATGCCAAAGGGATGGCAAAGTGGCTTCTGTTGTTGCTACAGATTACGAAGTTACCCTTTTCACTTGCGTTTAGCATTGTGCAATCACCAGCATTTGAAAACCTTCAGTGGCAGTGATTTTACACCACTTCCTAGCCACTTTGGGAGGCCTCTTGGTGCAAAATCAGAACTGAGACTTGTTTTATGGAAGGCACGGTAGTTAGTTTGTTTTATAGGTGGAAGACCTGAGAAACTTGAAAAGTCGTTAAATTATTGTGTAGTGGTGAAATTTGCAAAACCAAATGATTGGTGATATGGCCTAGATGTACGCATAGTTACTGTCGAACATTCTATTTTTGTCTGAAAATACGGAGAAAAAGGAGATGGAGAGCATCAGGGTACCCAATAACAGAACTTTCGTTGAATTGTTTAAGGACAGGGGCTGCTGAAATTCGCAATGAAATTACCAAGCTCATGGAGAAGCACAAGAGTTAGAGTCAAAGAAATCAACCTCTTTATATTTATCACCTCTGTTGTCATTGCCAATGAAAAATTCTCTTGAGAACAATGTCATATTTGGACATGATGTGAGGTGAAGTTGAAGATTTTCTGTATGATGCTTTAGTAGTTATCACCCGAAAAATGGTGAATTTACTTAGCTGTTCCCGATTGCCTTGTGCAAAACCAATTCTTTTAGTGTTCTGCATAGATGGTTTAAAGAGTGATTACCCATTTCCAACTTCCAAGCTGAACTAAGGTACGCTCCCAGCAGTACCATCATATAGAATGTCGAGATATTCATGGTAACTTCAACACGATGACAACCAACTCCTCGTCAGATGAACATGACCTCATTAGCACGAAGCTATTTGCTATTTAAACTGGTTAGGGATCAAACTTTCAAAAGCTATTATACACGAACTATATCAACCATCTCCACAACAGGCCCTTCGATAACCAAAAAATTTCAAAAAATTGATGACCCAAAATAAATTTCTAATGTGTGACAGGCAAAATAAATTGCTAGTCAACTTTTTGTTACCCTCGAACCATCCCCTCATAATGCATTTGCAAAGACTGCTTAGTCAACTTTCACACTAGAACGCCAATTTATCAATTCACAAAGATCAAGTCTAAAATCGTCATTCTATGTAGCTCAATAACGAGAAAAGTTAATACTATTTAGGTAGGAGCTTTGAACTTTATAAGTAAGCTTAGAATAGATTAACTAGGACCCTCTGTTAAAAGTTTCTGTTTCGTGTCTAGACACTACATCATCCGGAAGGTCTGCCGTACTACTCATTCTTTTGATCTGTAGCAGCTGTTTTACCATTCTTGGGACAATACTTCACACCAGGTTCGGGAGAGAACCACATGGAAAAATGCTAAAGAGCTCAGTGAAATGGGTCAGGCCAGATAACTTAGCATCACTTTGTCCATCTGGTCCAGAGCAGCATCTTGGTTCTCCTTTATCCTATGGCCGCTCTTGGGGCAAAGTAAGCTTAGCTTATTGCGCACGTGCCTTTCTATATAGGGGGCACCATCTTCTTTTATGAAGGAACTGAACCCTGAGGCTTACTGTCATTGCTGAGATAGATATCGGAAATTCATCTAATCTGAAAACTACAGCGCCCAAAATATGCAAATTCATGCTAACAAAAGTAAGGTAACTCCTATCTCATTTTTCTTTACTGCTGTCGATGATTTTGATCCACAAAACAGGATACACATATTAAGATGGGACTCTTGAAGAGATGGTGTATCGAGTGCAAGCAGTAATAGATTCACAATGTCTTCTACATTCAAGGACTTATCACATCATAATATTGTAACAACGTGCACTGATGACAGTGAGGCAGTGAAATAGACGCACCATTCTAGCTAGTTCCAATTTACTGAATTTTATAGACCTGATTAGAAGTGTGGAAGCATGAGGTACATTTCTTCACTATAATGTCATACATTGAGTCTCCACAAAGAAATTTACAAGAGATTCTCGTTCACACGAGGTCTTGCTGTACAAATACACACTTGTTGCAATTCTTATGCTATACAAAACATGCAATTAAGCTACATACAGAAAGAAAACTGCAATAGTCAAATTGGCCAAGCATATACATATACTGACCAGGTCTTTCCTTTACTGACCACAAACTAGAACTCCTTCCACACATTCGTTATCCAAAGATGCAGCCGAGCATTGAGAGAATGCAATGAAGTTGAGCAAAGCATTTTCTACATCTTTGGCAATGCGTCTTTGGACAAGAGATAGTATGTACTCCATAGACGCTGCATCACAGGGCATGGTGACTCGACCATCACTCGACAAGCCAAACTCTTCTTTGGACATTTTGAACAGCTCTTGAAAGATGTTGCTGCTAAGACATTGCAAAGGAACCATGAAACGGCTTCCGTCAGCCGTGTAGATGACAAAGTGACCCTTTTCTGTAACTGATGAGGCAGAATTTGGCCCCTCTCTAGCTCCAGCAAGGGCAATTCTTTTTCTGCTTGAAGCGGTTAATACTTCCCACTTCCTTGCCATCTTGAGTAGCTTCTTGGGGCTCATCATGCTTAAGCTCTGTAGAAAGTTTGGTAGTTCAAAGCAAAATCAATTCCAGGATTCCTAGTCTTAGACTTGTAATGTGTTGCTTCAGCAGAATAGAAGGGAAACGAAGTGCTCGCCACTTAATATATGCGTAGAATGAAGATAATCCTTAGCAAATGTTGCTTTCTCTGCCTCGTGATTTCCAATGCTTTAAATCAGTAATAACTTACATAGAAGCACATATTTGGATGGAGGAATATTGTCAAATAATGATGGCTTAGATATCAAGGGAAGCACAAGAAAGGAGTGTGTCGATTACCCCTTGTCTCGTCTGACGACAAAAAGCACTTGGCTCAGAATAGACGATGAAAACGGTATTTAACGGATCCACCTCCAATGCTGTACCCAATTATTTCTGGAGGCTGAGATTCTTGCTATATGATGCGAAAGCGACTTTTATAGCATAGTGGACATCTACGGTTACATCGACATTACATGCTTTTCTTTCGCTAACAAATTGAAATGAGCAAGCATATCGAGAGAGGATTACCTACTCGGGAGAGAGAATGATTTATTTCTTGCTGTGATTCTTGATAGTAGCACTCTCCAGAACAGTGATCAACCGGAATATGATCCATAATTTGTCCGAAACACACCAGATAATAGCTACAATTTTTTTATTTTATTTTTTTTGTAATTTTGTACATTGACTGGGTTCAACAAAGTCGATTTGTCATCTACATGGTGAAGACACATGAACTGGTTAAAAATTCTCCTCGGAGCTAGTTTTTGATTTAAGTACAAGAGTAACTTATAAGACAATTCATCTAAAGGTACTTTCTCGAATATTCGGACTTCTACTATACTTTCATTGGTAGAAAATAATGTTCCGGAAAGAAAATGCATCTAATTGTGTTAGCACAGTGGACGTTTCTTTCGCCACCAGCACCAAGAGCAAGCATAGGACAGACTTCATACTCTATGCGGTGGTCTGAGGACAACCTCCAAATATTCTTTGGTCTTTTTCCATACTTCTGGTACATGCTGCCTTACTTGCTTATATGGGATTATTCGTTCATAAATATCGAGTCTCGATCAGCAATAGGCAAAATCTCATGTCTACAACTAGAGTTTTTATGGCTCAACAGAGACAATTAATACAAATTAGGAGGGAAAAATGCTAAAAAGAAGTCATAAACCTTTTGCATTTGTGTCAATTTAGTCTTAAACCTTTTTTTGGTGTCAATTAAGTCTTAAACATTTTTATGTTATGCCAATTCAGTTCTTTCCGATCAATTTTGGCCGAATTTTGCTGACTGGACGCCGGCCGGCTGACGTGGCCTGATCAACGCTAACGTGGACAACTTTTAATAATATTTTTATATTTTTATATTTTTTATTTCTTATTTCTTTTTCCTTTTTTTCTTCTCCTCTTCTTCTTTTAGTCGGTCGCCGGACCTCGCCGACCGACTAGAGGCAACTTTTGCATGGGCGAGGCTCAACCCTTACCGAGATCGACGAGGGCCGGCGAGGTCGAGGGCCATATATTTTAATTATTAATAATCATATTTTTGAGTTGGCAATTATCCTTTTATACCGAGTGAATGAGATAATTAGTTTGTTTTTATGTTATTTCATATGGCACAATTTCATTGTTTGCTGGATGATAGGTTCATATTACCACAAGAGATAATGGAAAGAATTAGTGATTGAACTGCTCTCTATGCCTAGATAGGGAACAAATCAAAATTTTAGCGATAAGAACTTTTCAGTTGTAACTAATATCTTACCGAAAAAAAAAAAAAAATTACAATCTTTGGAGAAAAAGAAACATTTACCCATTACGAGTTCTCAAGAGGTTTTTTTTTTTTTTTTTTTTTTTTTTTATGTCGAAAGAAAGGGTCTTTCCATTCAAGTGGGGAAAAAAGAACAACCCTTAACATAATTTGAGGAGGTGAATTGACCTAGTTTGGGGAGAGGTATCCTCGTCCATGGGCCTTCACAGCCCAATCACCTGGATCAATTGGTTGGCCGTGCTCTGTTTGCTAAATGCGCAGCTTTGACGACCTGTTTTCCAACCCTCATCGTGAAGCACCGTCGAAGGGACGCCAAGTCGATATAGCAGTAAAAGCAAGACGTATAGGCAGATTGACTCATCAAGGTTCCATCAAAATAGGATGTTATGATAAAAAATCATTCTTATTAGTTGGTAATATTTGTTGATGACTTTTGGAGAGATTTCTTTGAGTGGTTTCATTGACTCTGAATCTATGCCGAGTAAACCTTGTGAATTGGATAGTGCATTTGTTTTAACTTTAGCTGAATCATTTTCATGACTTGCCAGATAATTTGATAGGTCAATGTTTTTATTTCCTATGTTTCAAAATACAGTTAAATAACTGATTATGGTAAATCGAACAAGATTTTATAGTTTTTTTCTTTTACAGTATCTAAACGTGACATAAGCCTAAGAGGGTTTCAAGAACTATTTTTTATTTACAAGGGCGAAAATCACCTTCCCATGATAGATAAGCCAATGATGCTTTTTTACCCAAAGCAAGTTAACCATCCAACTATAGCGACACCCCCAGCTAAAATTTATCCTTTTTTATGCATTTATCGCAATTGAACCTAGGATTTCATGCATATAAGTGTTTATATTCAAATATTGATACATAACTAACGGAATGCTTAAATTATGTTGACTATGCAATAAAATGATATTGTCAATAATGGTAGAGATGTTCCATTAAGAAAACATCCCTACAGAATTTTGAAAATTTCAAAACTTTCCTTGGTGCTCATATCTTTATGACAAGTGTATATGGTTGTGGTAACCTTAAGAAAGACTATGATAACATCAACAATCTTCAAGCGTTCGGTTTAAAAAGATATCGACAAGAGGTGAACAAGTCTAGTATGATGAGGATTTCATGAAGACTTACAAAGTACCATGTTCAATTTTTCATCAACTTAAAGTCTTTGAAAGTCGACATACTCAAAAGGATTGTTGGATGATTGATCTCTCATCATTTCTCACAGCTCAACCATGGACAACATCAACAAACTGATAATTATGTGCACATGCTAATATCGAGTGATAAAGAGTTTTGTATCATGTTCATTTTGAGTCTTGGGAGATCTGCAAAACGTATTGTCTGAAGATGACCATTTATCAAAAGGACTATAATCATTAACAGGATGAGGAAACCACTGCAAGAGCTCTCTCTCTCTCTCTCTCTCTCTCTCTCTCTCACTAATTGTAACTTAAATTAAATATTGCTAGTGGAATCTAGCCAGTGTTAGAGTTGTTACCTTGGAAAAAGGACGAAGTCTTGGATATAAAACCCAACATTTATAAACCTTTGTTCGATCTTCTCCATCTTCTTATTATTGTCTTTGTCAATTCATTATTGGCTCATCTTCTCATTAATACTTACTATTTTCTACAGAAAATTTATTTACATTTAAAAACAACTTATTCACCTACCTTTAAGATATATCATTAGCCTCAACATAATTTTTTTTTTTTTTTGATGACCTAGGAACCCCCGTAAGCCGATAGCAACGGAGCTAACCAGGAGTGACGCTAGCAAAGGACCCACCACCCCGACGTCACGCTTAAGAACCCAAGCGACCAAGAGGGGATTCGAACTCCTCCCTTTCATGAGAAGGAGAAAGCCCGAACCATCTCGGCCACCAAAGCAATGGTATTAGCCTCAACATGTTCTTCCTCTCATTTTGGATAAAGTAGTACCCCTAAATCTAGAACCACTTGGCACTCCGAAATAGATCTAACCACACACTTCTCAAATTGAGAAAGTGGAACTGTGTAACATTTCATATTTATACTCAATAAAACTCAATTTTCATCAGTCTACTCAATAAAGGGACAAGAGAAGCTCCGTGTTTTAAAGATATAGTTAACCAACAGGCTAACTTACCAAATACAATAGATTGAATCCAAAGTCACAATTTTTCTTTTGCACTACCTCGGCATGACATAAGCATGAAAAAGATTTAAGGATCAATTTTCTTTTTATAAGACCTAAAAGCACCTCCCATGGTAGATAAGCTATTAATACAATTTTTACCAAAAGCAAGTTCGCCTCCCAATTGTTGCAGAACCATCAGCTAAATTTTTTTCCTTTTTTAGGCATTTGCCCTCATTGATCCCAGGAATTTCGTGCATATAAGTACTTTTATTAGAACATTGATACATAACTAATGGAATACATAAAGTATCTCTATCGCGCAATAAAAGGAATCTTGTTAGTATGAGCGTAAATGATCTTTCTCTCATGTTCAAATACAGCAGCGACCCATTGAATCTAGAGCCACTTGACATTCCAACCTAGTTCCGACAATGTGTTTCTTAGATTGAGAAAGTGGAAACGTGTGGCATTGCATACTCGAACTCATTAAAGCTCAATTCACATCATTATGCTCAACAGAAGGAACAAGAGAAGCTCCAAAATGAAAATATTGGAAAGGAATCATACTTGCAATATTGAGCTGTATAGTGTGATAGATTGAACATGGAGATTGGGACAAATCCTTCACGTGCAACTGGGGAGAGGCTGGGTAATGGACTAGACTGGGCCGCCCATTATGAACTGGACCCAACCCAGCACCAACACAACAATAACAAGCTAAATATAAATCATGATTCATGGTCCTTCCATGCTTATCCATAAGTCTTCATTTATCTTTGCAAGTTGAACATTCCTTATTTCACAAAAGCCTTGAGAGACCAAAATTTTAGATTGTTGAATATAATCAATTTTCATTTTCGTTTTTCGCACGAATAGCGCGTGCTCCATTCCTAGTAAATATAGCATCTCTGTAAAATTCATATATACACCCTTATTTTACCTTTGTATTTCAAAAATTAAGTATAATGCATATCTTGTGGCCATCGTTATCTTGATAAAGGAATGTGACTGGTGCCTCATAAGTTACTATGCGTACAGGGAAATTAAACTAACATATTAATATAAAGATTGTCACAAAATGCTGTGTTGCATTTTTAACAAGGCCACATGGGACAATAGATGGACTAGGATAACATGTATAGTACAAATGCAAACTCACAAAAAGTAATATTGAACATGTGGGGGAAAAGCCTCATTTTTTGTGATTTGTTGAAAAGTGGAAAAATATAAAAGAAATTAAATGCAAATTTTGTAGTCCTGAAACTCTCGTAAGGATGTATGTTTGAACTAGGGACCTCTAGAGTAAGGACAATAAATCACATAAAAGTCTCACGTCTTATATTGTTATATTTTAAATTAACCTAGCCCATAACCATAGACATTCTAAACCGAACCGGGCAACTTTGATACGCACTGAGCGGAACTCCAAGAGTCTAATAGAAATTGTCGATAAAACTCGAATTGATATATGCAAACGAAGCAAAACCCGAGACAAATTTGAGATTAAACGACCCAAGCTCAGTCTCCATCCGAGAAGATGGTACTTAAAATCAATCCTGAACCAGATGGGGACCCGAGTCACCCATCCGAAGCTCGGACCCGCGATAAGATGGAGCGGCCAGGCGGCCACCTGCCCCCAAAATAGGCCGTCAATCGATATCAAGGCACACGATCACCCACTCGTGTGCCTTGATTTCAGTGAAGTGAGCTTTCCTTGAACAAGAGGGAAGAAGAGAAACGCCACAGACCCGAAAGACAGTGACGAGCCCTTTTGAGCAGTGAGGCCAAATTGCCTCTTCAGAAGCAGCTACCGACTACATTCCTTCTGTTCTCTACCTGCTCATGTTCTTCCCCAATTCCTCTGTCTAAGCCTGAAACTCCACGAGTTTTAGTGGAGGACTTCCCTGTTCAAGCATCAGATTGGGTTGACTTTCTTTTGGGAAAAGGAGTAGTGAATGGGATGGGTTCGCGTTCACTTCCCAACGGTTTCTTTTTGTCTGTGGAAGTTCAATATTTCTTGTTTCACAGAAGCCTACATTCTTCTCCCTAAACAGACCAAATATAAAAAAAAAAAAAAAAAAAAAAAAAAAAAAAAAATAATAATAATAATAATAATAATATAAATATATATGTGTGTATATGTATAAATTCGTTTTTTTGCACGCTTAGCGTGTGCTCTGTTCCTAGTAAATATATTATTTTGAAATTCATATTAAGTCCTTATTTTCCCTTTGTATTTCGAAAATTTTCATACAATTCATATCTTCGTGGTAATCATTATCTCGATAAAGAAATGTGACCAGCATTCATAAGTCACTATACATGCTAAGAAATAAAATGACGTATTAATATAAAGATGTTGCGATATGCTATGTTGCATTTTTAACAAGGCCACATGGGACGATAGACAGACCAAATAATAAGTATAGAAAAAATGTAAACTCACACAAAGTAATATTGAACATGTGGGAGAAAACCCTCATTTTCTGTGTTTTATTAAAAAGGGACAAATTACAAGAAATTAAATGTATATTTTATATTCCTAAACCCTTATAAAAATGTATGATAGAACTAGGGAGCTCTAATATGATAAGTTAACTATTGAAAAATAAAAACTGTCACTTATGATCTTACAAATATAAAGCCTAAGGAAAATAAATCAAACTCGAATTACACCGGTTGTGTCGTTGTATTTCATAACGAACATAATCTATACTACCGGAACCGAACCGGGGAGCTTTCATATGGACCGAGAGAAATTCCAATATTCCAAATAGAAATTATTGACGCAACTTGAATTGCTATACCCAAGACAATTCGAGACTAAAAGTGAACCGAGCTCAATCAATCAAACTGGAAAATCACCTTGACCAGATAAAAGACCCCGATTCGGAGCTCAGCCCCGCGACGAGACGGGTAGGGCAGTCAGTCACCTTTCCAAAAGCAGCCGCTCTACCGGCATTTTCCCCCGCTCGTGCGCCTAAATGTCAGTGACGCGAGCCATCCCTTTGAACAGAAGGAGGGAAGAGAGACGGGCGGTAGACCGGAAGGACAATGACCAGCCAGATTTGCCCCCTTCAGCAACAGCTACTGACTACATTCCTCTTCTTCTCCACCTGCTCACACGATCTTTCCTCCCTCAATTCCTCTTGTCCGGACCTGAAAACTCCCACGAGCACAAGGTGTCGGAATTCCCTGTTCGAGCCATCGCGTTGGCGGTTGACTTCGGTTACGGGAAAAGGGACGGCGAGTGGGTCGGTTTCTTTCACGTCGTTCTGCTTCTCCCAACTGTTTTAACTTTTTGTCCGTGGGAGCTCCATGCTCGAAGCTCGTTCGGAATTTAACGTAGTGGACTAGGAACAGTGATTTCAGTTAATGGAGAATGCGGTGGCGTGTCGGGAACAGTGGTTTGATAGGGAATTGCCGTCTTTTGAGTTTGACATGGACAATTCCACGGGGTTCCCCCCGAAAACTAGCTGAGTAGCGCACTCGAGTGCTATAATTTCAGTTTTGCTTATTTGAATTTCTAAACTTGCGAAAGAAAATTATTTGAGTAATTCCGTTATAGCTCGGTTAGTTTTCCTTCGATGATATTTTTTTTTTTTTTTGGGGATCAATTTGTCCATCTTACGTGGTGGTCACTAAAGTGTTCTGCACAGATGGTTAAAAGAGTGACTACCCATTTCCAACTTCCAAGCTGAACTAAGGTACGGTCCCAGCAGTACCATCATATTAGAATGTCGAGATATTCATGGTAACTTTAACACGATGACAACCAACTCCTCGTCAGATGAACATGACCTCATTAGTACGAAGCTATTTGCTATTTAAACTGTTTAGGGATCAAAATTTCAAAAGCTATTAACACGAACTATATCAACCATCTCCACAACAGGCCCTTTGATAACCAAAAAAATTCAAAAAGTTGATGACCCGAAATAAATTTCTAATGTGTGACAGGCAAACTAAAGTGCTAGTCAACTTTTTGCTACTCTCGATCCATCCCCTCATAATGCATTTGCAAAGACTGCTAAGTCAACTTTCACACTAGAGCACCAATTTATCAATTCACAAAGATCAAGTCTAAAATCGTCATTCTATGTAGTTCAATAACGAGAAAAGTTAATACTATTTAGGTAGATTAACTAGGACCCTATGTTAAAAGTTTCTGTTTCGTGTCTAGACACTACATCATCCGGAAGGTCTGCCGTACTACTCATTCTTTTGATCTGTAGCAGCTGTTTTACCATTCTCGGGACAATACTTCACACCAGGTTCGGGAGAGAACCACATGGAAAAATGCTAAAGAGCTCAGTGAAATGGGTCAGGCCAGATAACTTAGCATCACTTTGTCCATCTGGTCCGGAGCAGCATCTTGGTTCTCCTTTATCCTATGGCCACTCTTGGGGCAAAGTAAAACAGCTTATTGCGCACATGCCTTTCTATATAGGGGGCACCATCTTCTTTTATGAAGGAACTGAACCCTGAGGCTTACTGTCATTGCTGAGATAGATATCGGAAATTCATCTAATCTGAAAACTACAGCGCCCAAAGTATGCAAATTCATGCTAACAAAAGTAAGGTAACTCCTATCTCATTTTTCTTTACTGCTGTCGATGATTTTGATCCACAAAACAGGATACACATATTAAGATGGGACTCTTGAAGAGATGGTGTATCGAGTGCAAGCAGTAATAGATTCACAATGTCTTCTACATTCAAGGACTTATCACATCATAATATTGTAACAACGTGCTCTGATGACTGTGAGGCTGTGAAAGAGACGCACCATTCTAGCTAGTTCCAATTTACTGAATTTTATAGACCTGATTAGAAGTCTGGAAGCATGAGGTACATTTCTTCACTATAATGTCATACATTGAGTCTCCACAAAGAAATTTACAAGAGATTCTCGTTCACACGAGGTCTTGCTGTACAAATACACACTTGTTGCAATTCTTATGCTATACAAAACATGCAATTAAGCTATATACAGAAAGAAAACTGCAATAGTCAAATTGGCCAAGCATATACATATAACGCATCGCAGGTCTTTCCTTTACTGACCACAAACTAGAACTCCTTCCACACATTCGTTATCCAAAGAAGCAGCCGAGCATTGAGAGAATGCAATGAAGTTGAGCAAAGCATTTTCTACATCTTTGGCAATGCGTCTTTGGACAAGAGATAGTATGTACTCCATAGACGCTGCATCACAGGGCATGGTGACTGGACCATCACTCGACAAACCAAACTCTTCTTTGGACATTTTGAACAGCTCTTGAAAGACGTTGCTGCTAAGACATTGCAAAGGAACCATGAAACGGCTTCCGTCGGCCGTGTAGATGACAAAGTGACCCTTTTCTGTAACTGATGAGGCAGAATTTGGCCCCTCTCTAGCTCCAGCAAGGGCAATTCTTTTTCTGCTTGAAGCGGTTAATAATTCCCACTTCGTCGCCATCTTGAGTAGCTTCTTGGGGCTCATCATGCTTAAGCTCTGTGGAAAGTTCGGCAGTTTAAAGCAAAATCAATTCCAGGATTCCTAGTCTTAGACTTGTAATGTGTTGCTTCAGCAGAATAGAAGGGAAACGAAGTGCTCGCCACTTAATATATGCGTAGAACGAAGATAATTCTTAGCAAATGTTGCTTTCTCTGCCTTGTGATTTCCAATGCTTTAAATCAGTAATAACTTACATAGAAGCACATATTTGGATGGAGGAATATTGTCAAATAATGATGGCTTAGATATCAAGGGAAGCACAAGGAAGGAGCGTGTCGATGACCCATTGTCTCGTCTAACGACAAAAGGCACTTGGCTCAGAATAGACGATGAAAACGGTATTTAACGGATCCACCTCCAATGCTGTACCCAATTATTTCTGGAGGCTGAGATTCTTGCTATATGATGCGAAAGCGACTTTTGGAGCATAGTGGACATCTACGGTTACATCGACATTACATGCTTTTCTTTCGCTAACAAGTTGAAATGAGCAAGCATATCAAGAGAGGATTACCTACTTGGGAGAGAGAATGATTTATTTCTTGCTGTGACTCTTGATAGTAGCACTCTCCAGAACAGTGATCAACCGGAATACGATCCATAATTTTTCCGAAACACACCAGATAATAGCTACAATTTTTTTATTTTATTTATTGTAATTTTGTACATTGACTGGATTCAACAAAGTCGATTTGTCATCTACATGGTAAAGACACATGAACTGGTTAAAAAATTCTCCTCAGAGCTAGTTTTTGATTTAAGTACAAGAGTAACTTATAAGACAATTCATCTAAAGGTACTTACTCGAATATTGGGACTTATGCTACACTTTCATTGGTAGAAAATAATGTTTCGGAAAGAAAATGCATCTAATTGTGTTAGCTCAGTGGATGTTTCTTTTTCCACCAGCACCAAGAGCAAGCATAGGACAGACTTCATACTCTATGCGGTGGTCTGAGGACAACCTCCAAATATTCTTTGGTCTTTTTCCATACTTCTGGTACATGCTGCCTTACTTGCGTATATGGGATTATTCGTTCATAAATATCGAGTCTCGATCAGCAATAGGCAAAATCTCATGTCTGCAACTAGAGTTTTTATGGCTCAACAGAGACAATTAATGCAAATTAGGAGGGAAAAATGCTAAAAAAGTCCTAAACCTTTTGCATTTGTGTCAATTTAGTCATAAACTTTTTTTTGTGTTAATTAAGTCTTAAACATTTTTATGTTGTGCCAATTCAGTTCTTTTCGGCCAATTTTGGCAGAATTTTGCTGACTGGACGCCGGTCGGTTGGCGTGGCCTAATCCGGTCAGTTGACGTGGCCTAATCAACGCTAACATGAACAACTTTTAATAATATTTTAATATTTTTTTCCTTTTTCTTTTTTCTTTTTCTTTTTTTCTTCTCCTCTTCGTCCTCCAATCGGTCGCCGGACCTCGATGACTAACTAGAGGCAACTTTTGCATGGGGGAGGCTCGAACCTTGCCAGATCCGACGAGGGCCTGCAAGGTCGACCTCAACCGGCCATTGCCTTTGGCCGGTCGTCGAGGTTCGGGGACTAGTTGAAGGAGGAAGAGAAGAAGAAAAAGAAAAAGAAAAAGGAAAAAAAAAAAAAAAAAAATAAAAATATTAAAATATTATTAAAAGTTGTCAACCTCAGCGCGAGATCAAGTCACGTCAACCGGCCGGCATCCAATTAGCAAAATCTGGCCAAAATTGATCGAAAATGATTGAATTGATACAACGTAAAAAGATTTAGGACTTAATTGGCACCAAAAAAATGTTTAGGACTAAATTGGCACAAATGCAAAAGGTTTAGGACTTTTTTAGCACTTTTCCCCAAATTAGGAGCTTTCAACTTTTCTGGAAGTCTTAGAATAGATTGAAGGAGACCATTTTGACCATTCTGGAGGTTACGCATTCGAATTTCATTGACCGTGTGCAGCAAATTGCTTTAGGTTAGAGTTGCCAAATGCTTGAGCTTAATCAGTTCGTGGGATTTGAAAAGTGTTGCCTCTAGGTTACCAAGATTTCACCTTTGTGCCCTTCGATTATCAAAAATAGATAATAAATAGTTCAAACCTTTTTGTCTCGTCGAGACAACTAGCGCATTTCTTTGCCCACCACATGATTAGCAATTCTGTAGCTCGAACCATCACTCCAACTATGTACGGTCATAACCGCATCTTCCCTTAGACCGGTCTTTTCAATAGGATCAACAAACCTATTCTTTGATTTTTCTAGCCCCTGCATGTCTTCTAATTTCCCTTTAATCAACATTCAATTGAACTACCATTTTTCCGTTGATCCTATAACTATCGACAATTGGAGATAGTAATAGGAGTATTTATTCCATATATTTTAATTATTGATAATCATATTTTTGAGTTGGCAATTATCCTTCCATACCGAGTGAACGAGATAATTAGTCTGTTTTTATGTTATTTCGTATGGCATAATTTCATTGTTTGCTGGATGATAGATTCATATTACCACAAGAGATAATGAAAAGAATTAGTGATTGAACTGCTATCTATGCCTAGATAGGGAACAAATCAAAATTTTAGCGATAAGAACTTTTCAGTTGTAACTAATATCTTACCAAAAAAAAAAAATTACAATCTTTGGAGAAAAAGAAACATTTACCCATTACGAGTTCTCACAAATTTTTTTTTTTTTTTTTTTTTTTGTGTGTCGAAAGAAAGGGTCTTTCCATTCAAGTAGGGAAAAAAGAACAACCCTTAACATAATTTGAGGAGGTGAATTGACCCAGTTTGAGGAGAGGTATCCTCGTCCATGGGCCTTCGTGGCCCAATCACCTGGATCAATTGGTTGGCCGTTCTCTGTTTGTTGACTTGTTTTCCAACCCTCATCGTGAAGCACCGTCAAAGGGATGCCAAGTCGGTATAGCAGTGAAAGCAAGACGTATAGGCAGATTGACTCATCAAGGTTCCATCAAAATAGGATGTTATGATAAAAAAGCGATGGTATTAGCCTCAACATGTTCTTCCTCTCATTTTGGATAAAGTAGTACCCCTAAATCTAGAACCACTTGGCACTCCGAAATAGATCTAACCACACACTTCTCAAATTGAGAAAGTGAAACTGTGTAACATTTCATATTTATACTCAATAAAACTCAATTTTCATCAGTCTACTCAATAAAGGGACAAGAGAAGCTCTGTGTTTTAAAGATATAGTTAACCAACAAGGCTAACTTACCAAATACAATAGATTGAATCCAAAGTCACAATTTTTCTTTTGCACTACCTCGGCATGACATAAGCATGAAAAAGATTTAAGGATCAATTTTCTTTTTATAAGACCTAAAAGCACCTCCCATGGTAGATAAGCTATTAATACAATTTTTACCAAAAGCAAGTTCGCCTCCCAATTGTTGCAGAACCATCAGCTAATTTTTTTCCTTTTTTAGGCATTTGCCCTCATTGATCCCAGGAATTTCGTGCATATAAGTACTTTTATTAGAACATTGATACAAAACTAATGGAATACATAAAGTATCTCTATCGCGCAATAAAAGGAATCTTGTTAGTATGAGCGTAAATGATCTTTCTCTCATGTTCAAATACAGCAGCAGCCCTTGAATCTAGAGCCACTTGACATTCCAACCTACTTCCGACAATGTGCTTCTTAGAACGAGAAAGTGGACACGTGTGGCATTGCATACTCGAACTCATTAAAGCTCAATTCACATCATTATGCTCAACAGAAGGAACAAGAGAAGCTCCAAAATGAAAAAAAAATATATATATTGGAAAGGAATCATACTTGCAATATTGAGCTGTATAGTGTGATAGATTGAACATGGAGATTGGGACAAATCGTTCACGTGCAACTGGGGAGAGGCTGGGTAATGGACTAGACTGGGCCGCCCATTATGAACTGGACCCAACCCAGCACCAACACAACAATAACAAGCTAAATATAAATCATGATTCATGGTCCTTCCATGCTTATCCATAAGTCTTCATTTATCTTTGCAAGTTGAACATTCCTTATTTCACAAAAGCCTTGAGAGACCAAAATTTTAGATTGTTGAATATAATCAATTTTCATTTTCGTTTTTCGCACGACTAGCGCGTGCTCCATTCCTAGTAATTATAGCATCTCTGTAAAATTCATATATACACCCTTATTTTTCCTTTGCATTTCAAAAATTCAGTATAATGCGTATCTTGTGGCCATCATTATCTTGATAAAGGAACGTGACTGGCGCCTCATAAGTTACTATGCGTTCTGGGAAATTAAACTAACATATTAATATAAAGATTGTCACGAAATGCTATGTTGCATTTTTAACAAGGCCACAAGGGACATAGACGGACTAGGATAACATGTATAGAACAAATGCAAACTCACACAAAGTAATATTGAACATGTGGGGAAAAAAAAGCCTCATTTTTTGTGATTTGTTCAAAAATGGAAAAATATAAAAGAAATTAAATGCAAATTTTGTAGTCCTGAAACTCTTGTAAGGATGTATGTTTGAACTAGGGACCTCTAGAGTAAGGACAGTAAATCACATAAAAGTCTCACATCTTATATTGTTATATTTCAAATAAACCTAGCCTATAACCATAGACAATCTAAACCGAACCGGGCAACTTTAACGTGCACTGAGCGGAACTCCAAGAGTCCAATAGAAATTGTCGATGCAACTCGAATTGATATATGCATACGAAGCAAAACCCGAGACAAATTTCAGATTAAACGACCCAAGCTCAGTCTCCATCCGAGAAGATGGTACTTAAAATCAATCCTGAACCAGATGGGGACCCGAGTCACCCATTCGAAGCTCGGACCCGCGATAAGATGGAGCGGCCAGGCGGCCACCTGCCCCCAAAATAGGCCGTCAATCGATATCAAGGCACACGATCCCCCACTCGTGTGCCTTGATTTCAGTGAAGTGAGCTTTCCTTGAACAAGAGGGAAGAAGAGAAACGCCAAAGACCCGAAAGACAGTGACGAGCCCTTTTGAGCAGTGAGGCCAAATTGCCTCTTCAGAAGCAGCTACCGACTGCATTCCTTCCGTTCTTTACCTGCTCATGTTCTTCCCCAATTCCTCTGTCTAAGCCTGAAACTCCACGATTTTTAGTGGAGGACTTCCCCGTTCAAGCATCAGATTGGGTTGACTTTCTTTTGGGAAAAGGAGTAGTGAATGGGATGGGTTCGCGTTCACTTCCCAACGGTTTCTTTTTGTCTGTGGAAGTTCAATATTTCTTGTTTCACAGAAGCCTACATTCTTCTCCCTAAACAGACCAAATTTAAAAAAATAAAATAAATAAATAAATAAATAAATAATAATAATAATAATATATATGTGTGTATATGTATAAATTCGTTTTTGCACGCTTAGCGTGTGCTCATTCCTAGTAAATATATTATTTTGAAATTCATATTAAGTCCTTATTTTCCCTTTGTATTTCGAAAATTTCCATACAATTCATATCTTCGTGGTAATCATTATCTCGATAAAGGAATGTGACTAGCATTCATAAGTCACTATACATGCTAAGAAATAAAATGACGTATTAATATAAAGATGTTGCGATATGCTATGTTGCATTTTTAACAAGGCCACATGGGACGATAGACGGACCAAATAATAAGTATAGAAAAAATGTAAACTCACACAAAGTAATATTGAACATGTGGGAGAAAGCCCTCATTTTCTGTGTTTTATTAAAAAGGGCAAAATTACAAGAAATTAAATGTATATTTTATATTCCTAAACCCTTATAAAAATGTATGATAGAACTAGGGAGCTCTAATATGGTAAGTTAACTATTGAAAATAAAAACTGTCACTTCTATCTTAGAAATATAAAGCCTAAGGAAAATAAATCAAACTCAAATTACACCGGTTGTGTCGTTGTATTTCATAACGAACATAATCTATAAACAAATACTACCGGAACCGAACTGGGGAGCTTTCATATGGACCGACAGATATTCCAGTATTCCAAATAGAAATTATTGACGCAACTTGAATCGCTATACCCAGGACAATTCGAGACTAGAGTGAGCGGAGCTCAATCAATCAAACTGGAAAATCACCTTGACCAGATAAAAGACCCGATTCGAAGCTCAGGCCCGCGACGAGACGGGCAGGGCAGTCAGTCACCTTTCCAAAAGCAGCCGCTCCATCGGCATTTTGCCCCGCTCGTGCGCCTAAATGTCAGTGACGCGAGCCATCCCTTTGAACAGGAGGAGGGAAGAGAAACGGGCGGTAGACCGGAAGGACAATGACGAGCCAGATTTGCCCCCTTCAGCAACAGCTACTGACTACATTCCTCTTCTTCTCCACCTGCTCACACGATCTTTCCTCCCTCAATTCCTCTTGTCCGGACGTAAAAACTCCCACGAGCACAGAGTGTCGGAATTCCCTGTTCGAGCCATCGCGTTGGCGGCTGACTTCGGTTACGGGAAAAGGGACGGCGAGTGGGTCGGTTTCTTTCACGTCGTTCTGCTTCTCCCAACTGTTTTAACTTTTTGTCCGTGGGAGCTCCGTGCTCGAAGCTCGTTCGGAATTTACGTAGTGGACTAGGAACAGTGATTTCAGTTAATGGAGAATGCGGTGGCGTGTCGGGAACAGTGGTTTGATAGGGAATTGCCGTCTTTTGAGTTTGACATGGACAATTCCACGGGGTTCCCCCGAAACCTAGCTGAGTAGCGCACTCAAGTGCTATAATTTCAGTTTTGCTTATTTGAATTTCTAAACTTGCGAAAGAAAATTATTGAGTAATTCCGTTATATCTCGGTTAGTTTTCCTTCGATATTTTTTTTTTTTTTTGGGTCAATTTGTCCATCTTACGTGGTGGTCACTAAAGTGGTGGTCCTTTCTTTCTGGGCATGTGCAACTGATAAGGCATCAAGTGGGATCACACTCGAAGAAAATAGAAGAAAAAAACAAATATTAGAGGGAGGGAAAAGGAGAACGAGCACAAAAGGGCAGACCCTAGCGGTCTCGCTATCCCTCCTTCGTTTGTGAAGGCCGGCGCCCTCTTGGTCTCCATGAGGATATTGACTGAAGTGTGCAAAACGGACCGTTCGAATTAAAAGTCAACCAAATTAGATCAAACTAGGCAGTTGAGTCAAGTTCTTGGGAGTGTCAATCTAGCTCCCAATTCTTAAAAGTATAATCGATGCCTGGATAGTCCGATTCTCGATTTCAAAGGGGAATCGGACTGGATCAACTATACATAAAGAAAAATTAGTAATATATGAATTAAATACTATTCGTGTTGACACCACAATTTACAACACAATGATTCTTCGCTCATGAATTTGTCAGTCTCTTTTATTGTGCATGAACGCTCTTTAGTATTGATAAGAGCAAGTGTGGCCACTCCATGGTGGCAAATGGTGACGCCATAGTAGGGTGAGGGCAAACAGGCCTTCAATTGCTCACAACAATGGCTTGCTTGCCCTTAGCTAGATGTTGACTAGCCCTCACAACATGAGGGTACCTCGTTGGGGGTAGGGCAGGGGAGTCACCACTATGCGAGGGCAAGTAGGCCCTTGCGAATTACTAGACGAGGGCCAATCGCTCTCGCTGAGGCCTTGCCAAGCCATCACCAACAAAGAAGGGGTGCTACTATTGGGAGAGGGCACCCAACGTGTCTAGGCCAGCACAGCCCGATCACCCTAGGCCTAACATGAACCCAAGCCGTGCCAAGCACTTCCCATGCTGGTGGACATGTCGGGCCTAGATTTAAATAATAATAATAATAATTTAATGAAAAATCCAGAAAAAATAGAGCTAATCTTTTTAAAACATTAAAATAATAAAAATTTATTGAGAAAAATCATGAAAAATACCCATTCAATTAAACCAAATTAGAGTGCATCTTCTAATAGTTTTTGAAAAAAGGTTTATATCACTAAAAATTTCAAACTATTATTTCATGAACCAATAGTGGATAAATTACTTTGAGGGTAAATGTGCGATGAGGTATTTATTTGAGATTTTTAATGAGACGAAGATTAGTTTGAAGTATATTTGTTGTTGAATACTAGTCTGAAACATTTAATGGTATTTACTCCAAAAAAAAAAAAAAAGACACGTAGTAATTCTCCTAATAACGATTATAGACAAATCACACCAAATAAAATGTCTAATAAATTCAATGTCCACGATGCTCCGTCCCTCAACCATAATTTGGATGATACAGTATTATCGTCCTCTTATTCATGTTAGGACACATTCTTCTATAGTTAAATCTTGGAAAAATTAATGAGGTCTTTTATGGGTCACTCCTTAATTTTTCACAAACAAGCTAAACTCATTACACTTAATTTATAGTGATTCCTTGTTTTCCCACCAAATCAAGGAATTCATTAAGGAGATTGTACACATCCTTTATCACCCCTCAAACTCTAGTAATTCCTCAGCAGTCAACACCACACTAACATCAACCATCAATGTCATTAATTCAACTCTAAGAATATTCTCACAACCAACTTCATGCCTTATGATGCCCTTGTTGTACTATCATGGTCCCCCATGCTTCATTTAAGGAACAAACCCATCACTCCCAGTTGACCTAAGCCATGACTTCTGTGTCCTTGGGAAGCACAAGTCTTCTTCGAGGCCTACAAGGAAGACCTCACAATCATCAACTTTCCCTCGGCCAGAAGCTAAGGAAATGGCAAGTAGGGACCCAATTGAGAAAAATACTCAGCACAGCAAGGCAATCAGAACCCACAGCTTCATCTAAAGGAAAGAATGGTCCCCCCTCCCCCAAATAACTCAGCCCAAAGAGAAGTGTCTTTGTCTTGTGTTCATACTTGTTGGGGCAACCTTTGGCAATTGCTGCATAGGCTTTTATTTGGACGGGGCAAAGACAATGCTACCCTAAAAAAGAATATTAACCATCCATGGCCCCATGCTTAGCAGTACACAAATTGAGTTTGTGCTCCTGCATAATCTTTGGTAAATTAAATAGCTGCAAAGAAATTAATGAATTGGTTTGAAGAAGCTAACATCAGCAGGTATAAGAGTGAAATATCGAGAATGTAATGCAAAACGTGATTCATCATTGTGTTTATGTGTATATAATTGAAGGGAAACTTGTTTTGGCAATTAAGCAGTTTCTTTCAGGCTCTTGATGATTGTGGAAATGGGGAAACATTGCACTAAAGGGCTCACTGATACTGATGCTCACAAATTCACAGAGCAGTTGCCTGTCAATTTCATGTTATTAGAGATCCTGCCTAATTTCGAGAGGTCAAAAGGAACAATTAAAGGGGAGGAAAAAAACTGCAAATGGAACAGCTTCGCTTCAGGAAATGAGAAACAATTTTGGACCTTGCCTTCCTCTGACCATTTTCAAATCTCACACCCGACACACTTCACTTCAAGGATAAAATGCCAATTAGAGAAAATAGTCTTTATAGGTCTTTTTACTTTTAAATCTGAACTTGTTACATAAATATGAGGAGCCATGCATGTGTTTTAATGTATTAAAGCCCAATTCATAAGTTGAATAAGATGCACTCTCATGCCGACCTCATTCGACAGTGCATGTGACCTTTTCTTGCACATTTTTTCAATAAATCATGAGTAATAACAGGTAAACTGAAACTCGGTTGCTAAATGATAATGGTGTGACTATACAAGTATCTATTAAGATTAGCTTACAAAGTTCTATATTCCAAACTTTATATTTGTGGTTGAATATGATTCACCTTTTTACATTGCTGCGTTGTACATGTTATATCACTCGATATGCCAATTTTAGAAATTAGTCTTAGTTGACCTGGCAACACCAAATGATTTAATCATTCCAATAAATAAATAACTCCAGGGAAAAAAAAAATGGTTGGGAGCATCTAATATTTTCAATTGAGGTACGACAACTCACTTGGCAAAAAAGTTTTTCTAAATTTTAACTCCAAATGCTCAAGCGGTAGGCCTATTGATCCTCTTCACTCAAGGTTTTGATTCGAATTGTCACTTACACATCCGTTAAGGTCATCTCGAAGAGCACAGACATGTATTTCTCTGATAATTATTATGCGTGTGCAGGATATGAGGGACCGTCACATATGGTGAAAAAGTCGGGTGCTTGAAAAGTGGCAAACTATATCACTTTAATTCATTTAATGTTTATTTATGATTATATGTCGAACTATCTAGATAGTAAGACTTCTATCTAAACCTCTCTCTTATATATCTAGCATTTTGCTCATATTGTACTCACATTTTAGAGAGAGAGAGAGAGAGAGTTTGATCTGGCATTTAGATGAACATTTATTTTTTATAAGAAATGTCCAAGGCTATTATTTAAAGATTACTTAGGAGACCTCTCGATTTGAATAAATTAAAGTGACATTATTATTTCGACCTATCAATTCAAATTTGTTTCATTAGATCACTTACACGCTAAAACAAACCTAACCAAACCCTCACTAGGGTCTGTTCTTATTTTTCTAATAAACAAAGATAGATCCGTGATTTTCTCGACGAATAAAGTTCGGCAGATGATCATGTCTACCCTTAAATGCAAATATGTATATAATTCTAAGGATTTTCTTTTTTTGGTCGAAATAATTCTAAAGATTCAAAGTGCGAGAGAAAAAGACATCAAATAAAAGTCAAATGACAGCGTAAAACAGAAATTACTCCAAATAGACCCTTAAAAGAGTCATTCCTGCTAAGCGAGAAAGACAAATAGCAGAGGCAAATGATTCACCAAAGAGAAAAAAGACACAATTTCCAGCTTCACCTCCAGAAGGAAAAGAGAAAAAATCCCTGTCCCTGCAAAAAAATAAGCCGCAGTACTTTTTATCAGATCCCTCATCAGCCACCAGGAAGAGGGAGCCTCTCTCTCTCTCTCTCTCTCTCTGCCATAACCCAACAGACACCACCTTGGCAACAAACCATGCGTCCCCACTCAAAATGCCAAAAGCCGCAGCCCCAGCTTCTGCACTCGCTTCCCAAACGCATACAAGCGGTCAAATATATCTCTCCCCACACCAACAGTACCTTAAACACACACCGTCACAGAGAGAGAGAGAGAGAGAGTATGTGGGACTCGATTATAAAGAGAGGGGCATGCATGCATGCATGCTTTGTGTGGCAATGAATCAATGCAGAGAGAATAAAGCTGCTTGCTGTTCTTTGCTGCTGCTGCTAAACTTTTGTTTTGGAGTGTCTTGCTTCTTGTTCCATCCATATAAAATTTCTGTACATCATCCGAGGCAAAAACCAGCCACAACAAAAGAGAGGACTAGAGAGAGAGAGAGAGAGAGAGGATCAAATACAAGCCCAAGAGACTAAAGACAATAATACTATCATTAGGTTCCATGTTTTCAAGTGCAAAAGAAAAGGACCTGACTTTCTCTTCCTCCTCCTATTTTGCCATATATCGCATAATCGCCCAACCATAAACTTAGCATAGTCGGCACAAGAGATCAGCTTGGTATGATGTATCAGTGTGATTCAATCAGCTCAGTCTGAGAAGAAGTTAGCAGAGTCCCCCCCCAAAAACAGTCCTTTTTCCTCTACTCTTTCAGAGAGCGATTTCAGTCTGCAGGTTGGCGGTATTCAACACCACCACCTGCTGCTGCTGCTGTTGCTGCTGCTGCTCGAGCTCAACCTCCCACCTTGCCCTAGGAATGGCACCATCATGAACCGGCACATACTCCTGTCACATACGATACGAGAAAGCAAATTTCAGGCAAACCTAGGAGAAGGCAGAAGGGTCGGTAACGAGACCACAAAATTAGTTTACTTTCTTTTTCAAGAGACCCGGATTTTGTTTTCTGCATATTGAGTCACACAAACCCCAAAGCAAATCACAGAAATGCCCACCCACCCACCTCCAGCTTTTGGACGAGCTCTTTGGCGTTCGGTGCGGAGACTATGATGTGACGCTGAGATGGCTTGATGAAGCCATCGTCCACTGCCTTGTCGATGAATGTGAGGAGGTAGTTGTAGTACCCGTCCACATTCAGCAACCCGACCTGCATGTTTGTCCCGAGGACTTAGGTTTCAAGCAAAAATGGCTCAAAAGAGATCACAAAACGGAGCAACTTTTCTTTCAAAGGTTCTTGAACTTACAGGCTTGTCATGAATGCCGAGTTGAGCCCAAGTTATGACCTCCAATAACTCCTCCAGAGTGCCATACCCACCTGAAGAAACAAACCTGAAAAATCTCAGGATTTTTTAGGGTAGAGACCCACCATCGACCTTTCTACCAGCAAAAAGACTCATGCTTTGACCCATAATTGACATCTTTCTTTCTCTTTCGTTTTTCTTCGACATGAAGAACACGAGAGAGACGGAAAGGAAACATAAGAAGGGACCTGGTAGGGCAATGAAGCAATCGGAGTGGCGAGCCATTTCTGCTTTCCTCTGGTGCATGTCAGCCACTGGCCTCACCTCTCCCACAGTCTCGCCTGTTATCTGTAAGCAAACGCAGAAAACGAAAAAAGAAACAAGGCCCAAAAGGGCAAAAAAAGAAAAAAAAGCGAGAAAAAATCACTGCCTTATTCCAAGATAGACCCAATACTACATAGTGAAATCCCTATAGAAAAGGTTAAACATGAAAAATAAAAGAAAATGAGCTATCAGACGAGCCATTTGTTTCAAACCTCTTTGGACATGAGAGTTCTGGGGATTATCCTGCCCAACAAAGAAGAAAGAACCCACCAAAACAAGAAAGAGGAAAGAAAGTTCAGAAATTGATCGGAGGAGGAATGTAAACAACGGCAACATCTGAGACCCAGAAGAGAAATGCAGACAGGAGCTGGTTATTGAATATGTAAAACTGTACCCAAGAACGTTCCCTCCTCCACGGTGAACAGCTTGCGAGACCAGACCCATCAACCCAATGCTTCCCCCTCCATACACGAGGTCCAACCTTCTCGCTACCTTCGCATTTTGCATTCGACCCACGAAAACATTCACACGCCAAGAACAAAAGGGCCAAAGCCAAAGCAAGAGATCCCAAACGAAGAAAATAAAAAAGGAAGCGAGAGCTTGTTGATGTACCAGTTCTTGGGCCAGCTCAAGAGCAGCGTCTTTGTAACAGTTCCTCTTCCCGGTGCTGCTTCCACAGAACACGCACACCCTCTTGAATCTCGACTTGGCGGCCTTCGCTCCGCTCAAATCCATGGCTTCAAAGTTCGAATATTTTCCTCTCAGAAAGCAGCGGATGGTTCGTTCGAGCCCGACCCAGTGGAGATCAGACTATATATAGAGGAGATAGAGAGAGATTCATGGAACGAATGGAGTCGACCAGAATAATTATTTAAATATTGTAGCCTGAGAGAGAACAAAAAGGGGTGGGGGCAAGCGGGCTGCGATGAATGGATAGGGAAGAGCCGATCCAAAGTAAGACAAAATTCTTTGGACAGGAAAAAGAAAAGTAGGACAAAAACTCTTATGTGAAGAGAGAGAGAGAGAGAGAAAGGATGAGATCCACGTGGCTGGGGAGAGTGCAAGAACCATGGAACTTAGGGGCTTAATTTTCTAAATAAAAATCTTTACTTTAGGTCAAATCACAATCTTGCACCAATTTTTTTGTCTGAAAAACTAGGTACTTTTTTCTTAATTTCAAATTTATAACACGCCGGAGAATCATTATCAATTTATTCAAAATTATCAATATTGAAAGCCTGTTGTTATTCTATATATAAGAAGAGAGTATTAGTGAAAATGAAGGATGTGATCTATGATCTCTATATTGATAATTTGAAAAAAAAAATAGTGACCATATTAGGACTAGCAGCAAATTCAGCAATAAAAATTGATAATTATTTTACACAAAAAAATTATGGGCAAAGTTAAGTAAAGCGGGGTATTTTTTGGGAAGATTAGATTGAAGTCTTCGTGTTTTAGTCTTATAATTTAATTATGGCAAATGCCACACAAAATCCTCAAACTATCTCCACTTAAATAAAAAGTGTGTATTATACATATTTAAGGTTAGATTATTTCGTAACACAAAAATAAACTTTAAGATATTCATGTAACAATGGAAAAATTTAGGATTTTTAATGATGTAGAAAAATGAAAGACATTTGTGTCATGGCATACATAACTAGGGATTTTTTATTTTTATTTTTGGTATCATTCAAAGTGTATAAATAATCGCGAAAATAAAATTTGCAGCAAAAAAATGTAGCGAAAATAAAATCCTGTTTTCTAGGAAAGAATGAAGTGAGATAAATTAAAAATAAAATAAGAAAATTCCTAGTTTCAAGAAAAGTTGGACACCTACACCTAAGCACGCTTTTGCCCTATATCCTTCTCGTATTTAATGCAACGCAATCATAACGTGGTGGCTGAAAACACGTGCCCACCTTTTTTGCCTTTCTCCCTTCTCTCTCTCCCTCTCGCATCAAATCAAATCATTTAACGAGTCGCCATCCTAGAAAAAAAAATATTATAAATAATACGCAAAAAAGGGCGATTGCTAAAATCCGACTTATATTTTGCTAAAATTCGACTTAGATTTACGCCCTTAAATTCTGATTTTTCATTATAGTTTTCTTTTTTTCCTGTTTGCGTAACGATTGAGCGTTGATGACGAGGCTAAATCATTTTCGATTAACGTGGTTAAGGAAATAGGAAGAGCGGTGCTTTGGTTAATGAAGCCAAGAAGATCTCGTGATTATTAACTTAGGTCAAGAAAAGTGGCTCGATCCATTTTTGGGTCGTGCTTATCGGCTATGCAAATGGAAAAAGTGGCGGTGGGCCGGTGGCAACCGAAATCATAATTTAGAAGGATGATTTGTAACTTTTCAAAGTTTAGGAATATTGCATGAATGTGCCAACGTTCTGAGAAGAGAAGTAATATGTAATTTTAACAAAGTTCGAGGGTTTTTTATGCACCGACAACAAAGTTTATGATGATTTCAATAGGCTCATTAACTATTGAGAGTGTAAAGTGATTTTGTTGCGAGTTGGTGGAGACTTTCTCGTGCTAGTGCCTTAATCTCAATGGCAGAATAATTCATTTTGTACCATTAGCATACCTAATGAGAGTTCTTTAAGATTATTCTTCGTTTATAATATTGAACAAGCGGAACACAACGAAAATAGCTCAAACTAGGTTAGTCATTCTTTTTTGTTACGAGATTTGACTAAACAAGGTATATGCTACAAGATATTCATTAATAAAATTCACATCCTAATTTATTATAGAAGAACCTTAAAAAGCATAATTTATTCGATAATCACTTAACAAATTTGGCAAAAGGATCAAATAACATTTATGTTCCAAAATTTCAAAAAGTTTTCGACACAAAAAAGACACAAATTAATAAATATTATTAGGACACAGCTTAAAATCCTCATTTGGACACGATACCCAAGGAATTTTATTGTCCTTTTTTTTTCTTCCTAAAGGGAATTTATTCTCTTTTACTACATAGTGGATCGAACAAATTTCTTTAAGGTTTCAGCAATAAATGTTCCTAATGCACTGTGTACACACACACGTATATATATACACACCCATGATTTAAGCTTCAAAAAGCAATTAATAATTACTAAATGTATTTAACGAGGATCCTGACGATAACTCTGCTAATCTACAAAGATTGGGTTCGGCGAACGAGGGGGTCAGATAATCTTGGGATTTGCGCGGATGAAAAAGGAGATTTCTCGCGCAGCTGATCCTGATGATTGGTTTTCAATAATAGGATAATCTCGTAGAATCATTTACTAAAAAGCCCTAGAAAATAAAAAAAAATAAAAAAATCTTTTACTTGTGGCCATTGCATTACCTAATTTGCATTCCCAATGAACCTTATTTTAAAACCCACCCCGTAACTAGGTCACTAGAGATTAAGCTTGGCTCCTCAATCACGCGTCATTCAGTGTTAATTTGTCCGATTCCTTCTTATTGACTATAATTTATTTTCTTATTGAAATCGATATATCTTCTTCATAAAATATAGGACACCTGTAACTTTCAACCGTGACTTATCATAAAACATTTATTACAATAGCACGATTCATCTATAAATATTAGCTTCAAGACCATCAAGAACATACTATAATCAAGTATTTGAGCAGCATGGTATTAACTAGGAACTCTCCTTGGCTCATAAGCCGACCCCTAGTATGACTTGACTCGATTATCCATAAAATAGAGCATAGTTCATATTTTGGTGAGACTCAATTGTTGTAAATCCACCACGAGTTAGAGTCGAATTCTTGACTTGTGTTTTCATATAAAAACACAAATTTGTAAGTGAAGTGAGGCTACATGCGTTATAACCACGTACTTAAACTATTTAGGATTTTCGATCAAAAAATATAGCTGGGTAGGATTATATTTGAGATAGTTTAATTTAAAAAAAATTCCTTTCTGTGTTTTCCAATTAAAATTTATAATGTGTCAAAACCTCAGACATCTAAAAATATATATCTATGGAATTACTTGTAAGAATTTATATTGCAAAAGTCTGGGGCATTAAGACTAGGAAAAAAATTAAAGTGCATTAAATAAAAAAAAAATGATAATTTATCTATACCCACAGACGCAAAGATGGGGTTTTGCTTTGCTTGCAAAAGAAAGATCTGCCAGGCTGCGGGACAGCCCTGGCGACGAGGTACACATGAAAGACGAAGATGGCAAGTTGAGCTTTTTGATTGGTCCCTGCAGGACGAAAGAAAAAGGCTTTTCTTTCTTAAGGACTGTAATGATTCAGAGGGATAAATTTATAAAGTAAATTGATAAAAAAATAAATTCTGTTCGCCAATTATTTTTATTTTTATTTTTTTGATGGGTCTTATTATTATTTTAAATATAAAATGGGAGTCTCATTTTTTGTTTTTCCATCAGAGATAAGTGTGCATTTAAGGGCGTTGTACAAGGTGACCTCATCTGTGTAATCATTATTATCCTGATCTTTGTCTGAGTTTCCAGGCTAGTTTTGCTCTGTACAGGGCTCGAATTTGCTTTTTCGTCGGCCAAGAAAAAATAGAAGAAGGAAAAAAAAAATATATATATATATATATATATATGTTATTAACTTCGTAAATACCGAATTTTTCTTTTATATAGTAATATGGAACCGAACATGTATCGTACGTATACCGCGCATCCAACGCATGTATGTATGCTTTTTCCAAACCCATGATGTTCAATATTTCGGATTTTCTTTAAGCCTTTTTGAGCATGTGTTTTTTTAACATATGCTTTTTCTCTTCATTGTATTGTAGTTTAGATGAATCTATAAATAAAAGTGATTAATAAAAATTCAGTTTCTAGATTATCATAAGTGAAAATGAAAGACTCCTCTATTTCCTTACTGTGACTTAAGGGACGTCACATGCGTAAGAACTCCAAAAATTAGGAAACCAAAAGATGAGGAATAGGGACGATTAGCACCGATTTTATCAAGTTCTACGCAGTGATCTTCTATGGCAAACCATGCCATGTATGGTCTCCTAAACGGTAACTTAAAAGATAACAACTATCGAATCAAAAATCAAAATATAAAACGCGACAAACCGATGAAGATAATAATCATCGGATATCAATTTCGAGTTTGGAGAAGATTTATTATTTCCATCTATCTTTTAAAATTAAGCTTTTCGAACTTCGCAAAAATGTCTTTGATTTTAGGTGATTAAAGAGATATTCAACTCGATCTTTGCATGGACAACATTAAATCTCTATCGCCATCTCAAAACCAATGTTTGTGATAGATATAGTATTTGATATATATGTGGTTCATCGCAAAAGAAAAAATAAGACTTGTTTCATAATGTCAGCACAAAGTTGTAATGACAAAACATCATTATCGGACGCTAGGTAACTCCTGTTGAAAAATGTTAGGCATACTACAAGACGCCATAACTTAAGCAATATCATCAATCACATCAATTAAACTTAAAAGGGCAAAATAAGCGGGTCTAAGTAATTCCTTTTTTGAGATTGTCTAACCTTTTGAAATTCGATCGATGTTATGTTAGATATTGAAACAATTTTCAAAGCATTAGCGGGCCCACACCAGCTCCTGTAGGCCTAATCCTAGAATTGATTGAGTATAACAGTAATATACGTTGATAAATGCTGTGGCTTTTTTTAATTTCTTAGCGGACTGAAAGAAAATTTCAGAGCCATGGTGAAAAAAATAATGTATGCAACTTTTTAAATATAAATTTTGACAATAATGCTAAAAAACTAAAAATCAAAAAAAATCAAATATATAAATATATTTTTAAAAAGACCAAAATATATTTAATTTTTTTTTAGCATTAATATATATATTTGATTTTTTAGCATTATTTTGGCATTTAAAAAATAATAATGATGGCAAAATCAGAAATTTGAAGAATGAGTGAAGATAGTTTTGGAAGAAAAAAATAAATTTCAGCATTTGGCCAAATGTTGAAAGCTTAAAGTTAGTCCCTACTAGCATTGGGCTTTCAACATTCTCAATGCTAGCTTTCACTTGAAAGTTACTTCAAAATAGTTGCCAAACAATGTAGCATTTCCCCAAGAGGCTTTGGAGGTAGAAAGCCAACTGGAAATGCTGAACTAAACGCACCATTTTTCTTTGGGGCCTTCTTTTGAGGGCCTAAATTTAATAAGTTGAGACCAACCTAAAATAGGCATTGCTTGTCATTATCTGTTAGAGAAGGGGAAAAAAACCGAGGACCCCCATTGTGGAATTGAGATTTACGCTTTGTTTGGAAAGGGTGGGGAAAGAAAAAAAATTGATTTTATATATTTGTGCACATTTTTATGAAATTTACAAACTCATCATATATTATGATTTCATGATTTTATATATTATACTAATTTTTTTTTTGAAGCACAATAACATCTCTGCCCTTGTGCTTGACGCAAAATGAGACATTAAAGAGTCTTAATGATGGTGCTCTAATGGCAAATGTGTCATTTCATTCACTTTAATTAAATACATTTAAATCCAAACACTTTCTCACCTTCACTTTCTACCCTTTCCAAAAAAAATATCTATCAAAGAAATTCTTTTACTTCCTAGGATCCAATGATTTGGAAATGAGTGATTTGGAAAAAAAATTCTAAAAGTAAATAATCATTTGTATCGCTTAAAAAAACAAATGAATAAAAAATATTTTTATTGTTCACAAAAATAATTTGACATAAATTATTACTGATAGTGAAAATATTTTCTAATTAACTAATTATAAACGATATGAATGATTAATTCTAGGAAATTGCTTTTTAAATTATTTATTTTCTATGAAACAGATGAAACTTTAGTGAGTTTGCTTGTTAGATAATGGTCATTAGAAAGAGATTGATTTGGAAAGAGATATGAAAGCCTTGGTATAAGCACAAAAGAGATTGTTTATTGATCTCGCAAGCCCATCGTCCCAATAAGAAAGCCCGTTGCTCTTCATTTGAGCTTTATTTTGAAGACATGCCCGCCCTTGCAATTCGTCCATCCTTCGGGAGTTAGTGAAAGTGAGGTGGTAAGAGCGGTTTGAAGATTAGAACAAGTTAAAATGCTAACTTGTTAAGGTTTATGAAAGGTCTGCTTTGTCTAATTTCCATGGCTGCAAACTTTTAAATGTGCAAAAACCTTCTTCTTCTTAGTTTTAAGGTATATATATAGGTTTAACCATGTCCAATCATTTCTTACGTCACTTAAAATAAACACTAGCCCATAGTTGACATCATTTTCTCCGCTCTGTCTCTTTTATCCTCTGCCATTGACGTTATACGCCACCACTTCAACCGCATTGCTCGCCGCCATCCCTCGAGCCACCACCGACTCTCGCTCTCTTTGCCTCCTAACGTATTTAGGAGATTACCCTAGAGTATTTATTATATATGTTAACGATTATATCTTATGGTTAAAATAACTATTTGATGACTATACATTCTTGGTAAACTATTAATTTCGTTGATAACGTACTATTTACACAGCAAATATTTAGGTAGGAGTAGTAAATATTTTAAAAAATATTAAACAAGTACTATTAAAGGGATTGTGATACAAGAAAAATGTCATAACTTTTGTATAATACTTGCTTGAAAGTCATAACATTATTTTTAATCACTAGAGAGTAGATAGTTCACCGAGCATCTTCCGACGATTCATGTTATGTGGCTTTTAAAATTTTTTTTTTTTTTGAATCCGATATGACTTTTCTAAAGTAAATTCAAAGCTAAAGTGGAAAATGGAAGAGACGGCAAATGGGAATATAAACGACAACCCTTCAGCTATCTTTCTCTCACACGCACAAAGACTCCAGTCAATAATAACGTGGGAATGAAAACAGAAGGGGAAGGGAATGAACGGAAACCTCGACTTGGCTGAGGACAGGGAAGCTCTCGATGGACTTGTAGTAATCGACGATGAAATCAACCATCGTGTGCACATTGTCACTCAGTTGTTCTGCATCCATCGGCTTCAACCCTTCCTCCCTGCATTCCCCAGCAACCAAAGCAGAGAGACAACGGATTGAATTAGCATCGCTGACACGCATACACGCACATACACTATTCATCACACAAACGAATTCGAATAGCACAAACTCTAGGGTATGTACAAAGCATTGCGATCATGACTTACACAATCATGAGGTATTTCTCCTCCTTCTGCTCTCCATTGCAAAGCTCGGAAGGTAATTTTGTCCCAATTCCTCAAATCGGGATAGGGTCTAAAGAACATACTTAATTTTGCCCGAATTCATTAATTTGTGGCAAACAGATGGCCAAACGACGTCATTTGGCACCAATCGGAATCATGTCGGAAGATCTATATTATATAAATACTATGTCAGATTTTCGATAAGACAAATTAAAAATGGTACTCAAGTGAACAACTTTTATCTAATTATACTAAAGTAATTGGAAAAAAGTTACGTTACTCAAGTGAAGATCATAAAAAAAATTTCATACTAGCAATGTCCTTATCCCACTATTAGATTGCCGGTCATAAGTCACTAACATCATTCATAAGCTAAAATTGATAACCCGACAAATAGGTTATTAGTTGCCCAAATTTACGATAATGATTTAGAATTTACTACCAATATAGATTTATCATTCACAGCACAAAATGCCCTCGCCAGAATTTTGTGACACTTAATAAATAAGGAAGTTGCGACAAACTTGCGGTCATGCCAGAAAAGACTCAAAAAGCTGAGTTGGCGAAAGATTTGATCATGCTATGATTGTTTAGAATTGGTATAATTCCCCAAATATGCCGGGAGTTGAGAGGAACAAAGTCGACAAAGCTCTATTCTACACAACTTTTTATTATCTATTCATTATTAATTGTTATAGATGCCGTGATCATCTTTCCGCATCACACCGACCGAAAATGAAAGACAACATCTTATTCTATTCGACATATATATATATATACTCTTGGGGTTACAGAACGTGAAACCTCTTCTCCATTTTCATATTTCTTTTTCAGATCACAATATTTTAGGCACTAATATCCAAATTTTCTTTTTTTGTAATAATTCTCACACTAAAGACCTGTCCTAGAAACTTACGCAAGTTGAATATATGGAAGTTCCAATCTAGCGGGAAGTAAGACTGTACGTTCTTCTCTTTCCATCTGAAGTGCCTGCAATTATCGGAGCTCACTTCGTCATCTGATCATATAAATGAACTCGTGCCCCCCTTGAAACCTTTCGCATGTTATCGACGAAACTGCAAATTCTAGGATGGCATTTGTGTGTGCAAACATCTAGATTGCATTGCTTTCGGTCTGTGTTATTTAGGAATGCAGGCACAGTGCACCTTGTTGGTTTGCTCTCTTCCAATGTCTTCTCATCTTCCATTCACCGCCACCCTCCTGATTTTCTTTGCTTTTGGCGTTGCATCATGGGCATGATGCTAAAAACTCACACCAACTACTACGAATTATTTTAACTGATGGGATAATTTTGAAGGTGAGACACCCACAACTCACATGTTACAAAGAAAATAAAGAGACAAATAGCTTTTTTTTTTTTTTTTTTTTTTTTTTAATTTCAGCTTATCAGAAAGGCTTGTTTCATGGCTCTTGCTCTTGCTATTAAATGGCACATAAATGTAGGTAGCATTTCAGTAGATAAATTCCTAGGAATTTAAGAAATATTGATTAGACTTAAAAACACGAACAATCGAGACATAGAAATACGGGCAGACTCTAAAGAACAACGCTACAATCTTAACTTGTGCATTGTCGACCAAAAAAAAAAAATAACTCGTGCATCAGTCTTGAAATCCGAACAGATATTGACATTGACCTTGTGCATCAACAGCTAGGCAACCGATCGACAATATTTATGAATTTTGTTTAATTACTAACACCAACAACAAGAAGTTTTCCGGGATTCCGGTAAGTTGTCCCTTTTCCCAGAGTTATATAGACAAGTCCCTCCATTGAAATTAAATGTTTTCCCATGAACCTGACATAACAGCAAATGCTGTAGCCGTAGTTTCGTGGATCACATTTGGATGCGTTTCATCCGGACTTCATACTCATCCGCTGTTTGATGCTTGACTAATGAAGTGCCAACAACTCTCTGTTCATAAGTTATCTTACAAAACTGTAGTTTTCGGAGGTGCAGTGATGTGCAGGGAGACAGGGACGACTTGAAGTCGGCCTGAGGAGCGTTCTTTAATTTTGAATTCGCTGTTAAGCGCTAATAGAATATGTTGAAGACGGAACTAGGACTCTGCGCTGGCTCATAATAGAGAAGGGGATGGTATATGCTACCGGCATCCGGCATTTTCGACACCCTTACATAAAATGTCACGTCAAAATGCAACCTAACTTTCTGTCGAGGAGGAGCGCAACGACATCATACGAACTTTAAGCGTAATTTACTGAAAAGAGGACGATCTTTTACCTGTGGGCATTGCATTTCCAATTTGCATTCACAATGAGCTTTGATGAAACCCACCTAGGAATTACTAGAGACTAGCTTAGCTCCTTAACATGCACCATTTGGTTCTTGTTTTAAGTCCGTTAGGCTTTTCAACCTAAAAGTCTAAAAAAAATTGGTAAAGGAGGCCGCCTGCATATAAGACATATATATATAATCACGTATTTGAGCATTCCCCGTTGCCATCTATCGAGCCACCACCGACTCCGTCTTTGCCTCCTAATGTCGTTGGTAAATTACACTGAAGTACCTGACCATCAATTAACAGTTATATCTTATGATAAAAATAACTATTTGACCACTAGGAATTCCTAATAAATTAATAATTTCACCGGTAATTTACTATTTACATTGCTAAGAATTAGTCAGGAGTAATAAACACTTATCGGGTTACTATCTCCTTGACGATCATAAATCGGTAAAGTCGTTCGTAAGTTACAATCGATAGGGTAACAAACAGGCCGCAACAATGATTTAGAACCCACGACCAACTTCCTTATTATTTAATCATTTTTATTAATTTATTATAGATAGAGTGACCATGCTTCCACATCGCATCTGCCGAAAATAAGAAATAATATCTTAATGTTCTATTCAGTGTTTTTTTATTAATCCTCGGGTCCAAATGATAGTACGTGGAAACTCTACCTATTCTCATTTAGGGGCAAATGTCCAAAGTTCCTATTTTTCAAATGATTCTCAGTGAAGACGTTTCCTAGAAACTTGCGTAAGTTGAATATAGGAGAGTTTTCGATCCTGAGGGGAACTGAGACTGCACATTCTCCTCTTTCAATGCAAAATTCATTATCTTACACGAATGAGGCTGATTATGGTATGAAACAACTCGAAGCATGTGGACCATTGTAGAAACATAGATAGGGTCGACAACGGAATGGTTTATTCAGGAAAGCAAGTCCCGTTGAGTTAGCGGGCAATGGTATCAGATGTTTTTTTGATAAGGAGCCTTATCAATGGTACCGGATGTTTTACATCATGGCATACTTTCACTCATTATGTGTACTCATTTTGAGTATAAGTTTTTGGTGCTATGATTTTTTGTACTTTTGACCTTTCCTCTTTATATTATTACCTTTTACCAAAAAAAAAAAAAAAAATGGTACCGGATGTTAAGGAGCCTTATCCAATGATAAGAAACGAACTCGACAAAACCACAAATGTCGATATTCTAGGATTACGTTCGTGTGCGCTAAACTTAGATTGGATTGCGTTAAACTTAGATTGGATTGCGTATAGTTTATGTTGTTTAGGAACTCAAACACGATGCCCTTTGCCGGTTCGTTACATTTTCTCGTCCAGTGTCTTCCTCTCATGTCATCTTCCATTCACAGAAGTATTTTAATTTGCTTTTCCTACTGCATCACTACGACTACTACAACTAGGTCTTCTAACAGCAATCGGTATTCCCTCCGTTGAAATGAAATGTTTTTCCATGATTTTGAGAAAACAGCAAATGCTGAAGTCGTAGTCTTGTGGATCACATTTGGGCGTGTTTCGTTCGGACTGCATATCTCATTCTATGTTAGGTCTAAGATTCGATTTCGATAATTGCTTAAATAATGAAGTGACAATGACTCTCAGTTTTCGTAGCTGCAAGTGAGGTCCAGTGAGACTGGGGCCACTTGAAGTCTTCTTAGAATCATTCTTTAATCTGAATAGCTACTGAGGGCTAAAAAGAGATGCTGAAGAGAGGGAAGGGATATGCTGCTGGCGAATTTCCCTGAGATGTAAGCAGTGACATCGTACGAACTTTCGAGATGGCAAGAAAGTCACACATCCTGGTAGTGAGGAACTTTGGATGCATTCTCGACTCCAATGGCATCGTGACTCACTCCAACGTCGGGCCAAAATAGAATAGTACAAAAACGTTACGTCTTCATGATTCGGATATAAGCTACTTCCGTTGATGTAACTTTCCATCTAAGTTTTTTTTTTTGGCTTTTGAAAGCGACCGCAGCATTGAATCATCAACTGAAGCAGGAACTTTGGCTGCATCTCTGCAAGTCGATGTATAAGAAGAGAAGATCCGAGAAAACAGAGAACAACTCCGACTTCAACCGCAAAGACACTACTTCTCTGCTTGAGATTTTTGCACGCTCGAGAGGTGGCACGGCGAAGAATCCTCCATGGATAACCAAGGCAATTCGTTTTCGAAACCATTGCCACCATTGACAGGTATGTTCAGTTCTTTCGTTTGGTGTACTGACTTGATCCCACAAGGGGGAGGAAGAAAGTTGGATCAATTTGGCTTTTTGCGGGTTAATTTCGAAGTAATATAAGCACTATCATGAATAGTTAATGTATTGAAAATTGCAATATTTCTTTACTTTATTGCTTAACAAGTGCTTGGATACTTCTGACCAAAAAAAAAAAAAAAAAAAAAAAAAAAAAGTGCTTGGATACTTCTTTCAAAATCCTTACCAAAAAAGGACAGACTGTGGAAGAAGCCCGAGGACATTTTCGTACGATTCTTTTCCAAAATTCTCAATAAAAATTAGTTTTGTAGAAATTACGGGTCCTGAGCTTTGGAATTCGACCCTTATAACCTAAAATGACTAAAACTGACATTTTTTTTTGTACAATGATTGCTTTAAGATGCGACACAAAATATGTTTTTATAATTATCATTCATGTTGAAAACTCTTATTGTTCACTTGCCGAACATATTTTTTCAAGAAAAAACATATCTCGAAGATAATTCATGACCTTTGTTTAAATTTAATGTTATTTTAAAAAAAAATTATTATCTAAGTTTAATACAGAAAATTCCAATGCAATGAATAAGACTAATACTACAAGCATAGATGATATGCAGCATATAGAGTGTAATTAATTTTCTAAGGTTATTTATGTTCGTTTCTTCTTCGGTAACAAAGAGGTACACGTAGATATGAGTTCAGGAGGCACAACAACTGATAAAGCTTCCAAAGATGGTCATAGATCAGCCAAAGGTTTGTCATTGAGCTTTGAATTCTCGTTTTTCATAAGTTTTATGTTCTATGCATTTGGAATTTATTTAATGCTAAAAATTTTAAATTCCACAGCATAAAAAATGCCAATATATAAGTTCAAATATAAATGTTAAAAATCTGAATGATATCTTGAACAATTATTGAGAAAATCCAATTCTTTTTATTTTTAACTTCAAAAGAGTAAATATGCACGTATCCCTAGAAAAAGGTTTGCTTGAGTAAATAACGCTCCTTCACTTTCATCTGTGTTTCATGAAAATTGAGCAGCTACAATGGTCACTCGTACCTTAAAAAGGATAAAATTACCAAAATAATCATAAACCTATCGCAATTTTTCCAAGTTAGTTTTAAACATTTTGCAATCGTGCAAATTCAGTTTATCTAATTAGCTAGCGCTGGCCGTTCGGCCGACATTGATGTGACAATTTTTTAATAACTTTTTATTTCTCAAAACTTTTTATTGATTTTTTTTCTTTCTTTCTTCTTCTAGTCGATTGTCGGACCAATCGAAGGCTATGGCCAACGTGATTGACCTTGCTAGCCCTTTGGTAAGGCCTAGCCGTTGTGGGCAAGCTCGTCCATTGCCATGATGGCATGCCTTGCCCTTGCCATGGCTGGGTGAGACCTCACTTAGTGTCGCAACAGTAAGGATGAGCTCGCCCAGTGCCACGATGGCGAGGATTGCTTGCTAGATTTGGGTGAAGCTTAGCTTGCTTGTGATAGCAAGGCTGTGCTTGTGGCCAACGAGGTCAACCTTGCTAATCGTAGCCTTTGGCTGGTCTAGTGACAGGCCAGAAAAATAAGAAGAAAGAAAAAAATGAAAAATAATAATTAATAAAAAAATTTCGAAAAAAATAAAAATTATTAAAAAATTGCCACTTTTATGTTGGCTTGATGGCATGCACATTAGTGCAAGCTAGTCAAATTTAACCGAATGGACTGAATTGGTAAAAAAAAAAAGGGTTTATAACTGAATTAGAAAAATTGCAATAGGTTTAGGACTATTTTGGCAATTTTTTTCTCTAAAAACAAGAAGTGGGAACGCCTGAGCATTTTTAATATGCAATTTTTCCCGTTATGCCAACAGTGGAGGTCAATGAAAAGTATCGACCATTGTTTGAAGCCGTAGTGAAGGGTGATCGGGAAGCTGTCGAGAAAATCCTCAATGAAGATCATGAAGCAAAGACAGCCAAAGTGATGACTATTGGCAAAACATCCGCTACTTTGCTCGACGTCGCGGTTATGGTCGGACAAGATCAATTGGTCGAAAACCTGGTCAAGCGCTTCCCTTCAGAATATTATGTCGTCATTTTAATAAATGCCCTTAATCATGCTGTCCGAAGAGGAAGAATAAGAATGGTTAAGGCATTAGTGGACAGAGTTGATGCGAAATCTGAAAGTGTACCACACGCCCTATCGATGGCTACTTCATATGCTCCTATGCAAAAGGAGGTTATCTGGTACCTGGCCAGGCATACAACATCCGCCCCGGGTCATGGTACCATGTCCTGTCTTATCATGGCCGGCCATTTGGGTAGGATTTCACACTCACTCATCTTATTCCATTTCCTTCATTATTTACTTGAATTGATATTTTTGTTTGTGTTCCGAAAGACATTGGGCTGTATTTTGCTCGCCAATACCCAGGCCTAGCAACATCTGAAGATACTGAAAACAATAGCCTGTTGGGAGACTTGTCGAAGATGAGGTCTTATTTCCGTAGTGGAGCTAGACTCAATTTTTGGGAAAAATCTATTTACAAATGTAGGTTCTTCTTGCATTTCTTTTGTCAGATTTGTACCATTCGAGCAACTTTATCCACATGGTGTTCACTCTTCTATGTTTCCATTTTTAGGTATCCCTCTTTGTCTGGTTGATACTTCATTTGACAATTCCATAGACCCGAAGATGGGTGGAGGTACGAAGGGTGAGAAATATGAGATCGGGATTTTAGCTTTACCCTTCCTCTTATCCAACTTCTTTAGATGAAATAAATCTTGCTAATTAGAACATTGATGCATCGATTTTTTAGCGGCAACTTGATGGTCCCATGAGCATTTCTGTTAATCTATGAATGGACTAACAAAAAAAAAGTTTCAGGATCCAATTGACAAAAAAGTTAAGGGACAATGGCTATATCTATCTATGCACATTAATATCCAAACCATGACGTAGATTTGTAAGGTTATTCGACAAGTTTTAATGTCAAATTTCGAAAAGTCTTCATTTCAAATAGCCTAGTAGAATTACAGAGAATTGTAGACTTGGACTTTAGGTCATAGAAGCATTATTAGATTTACTTACACGTACAATTTTCATTTCATATGTGTGATATTTATATTTTAGTTCGTCATCAATTCCTGAATCGCTAACATGATTCCTCTTCTCTTTGTGGTGGTGGCACTAGCACTTAAGTGGTTCAAGATATCACTTTGGAATCTTACCACAAAATCAGGTACACAAAACTGCCATGGTACACAACCTCTATTCCATATCCCTTGCATCCAAAACCGAAAGAGGACTTTATATCATCTATGAGCAGAGATCTCTAAGTTTAAAGTGTAAATCAATAGCTATTTATATTGACCGGCTTTCGATTTGGATATTACCATAAAGTTAGATTCAATTAAACTCAATAGTTTAAACAATATGTATCCACTAGGTGAATCCGTAAAGATCCTCAACTGAAAATAGATTTATCAATTTGTCATTGAATCTACCCATTTAAAAAAAAAAAAAAGATTTATTGTGACATTGTGTGTATTCATTGATAGATCCATGTGTTCTAATCATTTTGATTTTCAGGCCAAATGAAGTTTTGTTTTTTTCTAGCATGTTAAATCCATCATTTTTTTAATTAAATTTATACAAGAAAACCGGCAAATGCGAAAACCTCTTAAATCTTTTGATTCCTTGTCATTTATTGCTTATCTAATGTTATGTGCAGCACCTTTCATTAAAAGGACTGGAGAGTCAAAGTTGAGGCATCAATGCTCGCTTGAGTTTGCAAATCTTGCTCTTACCGAGAAGAAGACTCGAATGCAAACTCCCGAAATGCTCGAATTTTTATTGGCTTCAGGCATTGTCCTTGAAGAGATAGGGTATTGAGTGCAAGCAGTAATAGATTCACAATGTCTTCTACATTCAAGGACTTATCACCTCATAATATTGTAACAACGTGCTCTGATGACTGTGAGGCTGTGAAAGAGACGCACCATTCTAGCTAGTTCCAATTTACTGGATTTTTATAGACCTGGCTAGAAGTGTGGAAGCATGAGGTACATTTCTTCACTATAATGTCATACATTGAGTCTCCACAAAGAAATTTACAACAGATTCTCATTCACACGAGGTCTTGCTGTACAAATGCACACCTGTTGCAATTCTCATGCTATACAAAACATGCAATTAAGCTATATACAGAAAGAAAACTGCAATAGTCAAATTGGCCAAGCATATCCGTATAACACATCACAGGTTTTTCCTTTACTGACCACAAACTAGGACTCCTTCCACACATTCGTTATCCAAAGATGCAGCCGAGCATTGAGAGAATGCAATGAAGTTGAGCAAAGCTTTTTCTACGTCTTTGGCAATGCGTCTTTGGACAAGAGATAGTATGTACTCCATAGACGCTGCATCACAGGGCATGGTGACTGGACCATCACTCGACAAACCAAACTCTTCTTTGGACATTTTGAACAGCTCTTGAAAGATGTTGCTGCCAAGACATTGCAAAGGAACCATGAAACGGCTTCCGTCGGCCGTGTAGATGACAAAGTGACCCTTTTCTGTCACTGATGAGGCAGAATTTGGCTCCTCTCTAGCTCCAGCAAGGGCAATTCTTTTTCTGCTTGAAGCGGTTAATATTTCCCACTTCCTCGCCATCTTGAGTAGCTTCTTGGGGCTCATCATGCTTAAGCTCTGTGGAAAGTTTGGTAGTTTAAAGCAAAATCAATTCCAGGATTCCTAGTCTTAGACTTGTAATGTGTTGCTTCAGCAGAATAGAAGGGAAACGAAGTGCTCGCTACTTAATATATGCGTAGAATGAAGATAATCCTTAGCAAATGATGCTTTCTCTGCCTTGTGATTTCCAATGCTTTAAATCAGTAATAACTTACATAGAAGCACATATTTGGATGGAGGAATATTGTCAAATAATGATGGCTTAGATATCAAGGGAAGCACAAGGAAGGAGCGTGTCGATGACCCCTTGTCTCGTCTAACGACAAAAAGCACTTGGCTCAGAACAGACGATGAAAACGGTATTAACGGATCCACCTCCAATGCTGTACCCAATTATTTCTGGAGGCTGAGATTCTTGCTATATGATGCGAAAGCGACTTTCGGAGCATAGTGGACATCTACGTTTACATCGACATTACGTGCTTTTCTTTCGCTAACAAATTGAAATGAGCAAGCATATCGAGAGAGGATTACCTACTCGGGAGAGAGAATGATTTATTTCTTGCTGTGATTCTTGATAGTAGCACTCTCCAGAACAGTGATCAACCGGAATATGATCCATAATTTTTCCGAAACACACCAGATAATAGCTACAATTTTTTTTTTTTTTTTTGTAATTTTGTACATTGACTGGATTCAACAAAGTCGACTTTTCATCTACATGGTAAAGACACGTGAACTGGTTAAAAAATTCTCCTCAGAGCTAGTTTTTGATTTAAGTACAAGAGTAACTTATAAGACAATTCATCTAAAGGTACATTCTCGAATATTCGGACTTATACTATACTTTCATTGGTAGAAAACAATGTTCCTGAAAGAAAATGCATCTAATTGTGTTAGCACAGTGGATGTTTCTTTCACCACCAGCACCAAGAGCAAGCATAGGACAGACTTCATACTCTATGCGGTGGTCTGAGGACAACCTCCAAATATTCTTTGGTCTTTTTCCATACTTCTGGTACATGCTGCCTTACTTGCGTATATGGGATTATTCGTTTATAAATATCGAGTCTCGATCAGCAATAGGCAAAATCTCATGTCTGCATCTAGAGTTTTTATGGCTCAACAGAGACAATTAATGCAAATTAGGAGGGATAAATGCTAAAAAGTCCTAAAATTTTTGCATTTGTGCCAATTTAGTCATAAACCTTTTTTTAGTGTCAATCAAGTCTTAAACATTTTTATATTGTGCCAATTCAGTTCTTTCCGGTTAATTTTGGCCGAATTTTGCTGACTGGACGCCGGCCGGCTGACGTGGCCTGATCAACGCTACAACTTCTAATAATATTTTAATATTTTTCTTTTTCTTTTTCTTTTTTTCTTCTCCTCTTCTTCTTTCAGTCGGTCGCCGGACCTCAGCGACCGGCTAGAGGCAACTTTCGCATGGGCGAGGCTCAACCCTTGCCAAATCCGATGAGGGCCAGCGAGGTCGAGGTCGACCTCGCCGGCCATTGCCTCTGGCCAGTCGCCAAGGTCCGGCGACCGGTTGAAGGAAGAAGAGAAGAAGAAGAAAAAAATAAAAATAAATAAAATCTAAAATATTATTAAAAGTTGTCAACGTCAGCGCCGATCAAGCCACGTCAGCCAGCCGACGTCTAATCAGCAAAATCCGATCAAAATTGGCCGGAAATGATTGAATTGATACAACATAAAAAGGTTTAGGAGTTAATTAGCACCAAAAAATGTTTATGACTAAATTGGCACAAATGCAAAAGGTTTAGGAATTTTTTAGCACTTTTCCCCAAATTAGGAGCTTTCAACTTTTTTGGAAGTCTTAGAATAGATTGAAGGAGACCATTTTGACCATTCCGGAGGTTACGCATTCGAATTTCATTGACCGTGAGCAGCAAATTGCTTCAGGTTAGAGTTGCCAAATGCGTAAGCTTAATCAGTTCATGGGGTTTGAAAAGTGTTGCCTCTAGGTTACCAAGATTTCACCTTTGTGCCCTTCGATTATCAAAAATAAATAATAAATAGTACAAACCTTTTTGTCTCGTCGAGACAACTAGCGCATTTCTTTGCCCACCACATGATTAGTAATTCTGTAGCTCGAACCATCACCCCAACTATGTATGGTCATAACCGCATCTTCCCTTACACCGGTCTTTTCAATAGGATCAACAAACCTATTCTTTGAATTTTTTTTAGCCCATACATGTCTTCTAATTTCACTTTAATCAACATTCAATTGAACAACCATTTTTCCGTTGATCCTATAACTATCGACAATTGGAGATAGTAATAGGAGTATTTATTCCATATATTTTAATTATTGATAATCATATTTTTGAATTGGCAATTATCCTTCCATACCGAGTGAACAAGATAATTAGTCTGTTTTAATGTTATTTCGTACGGCACAATTTCATTGTTTGCTGGATGATAGATTCATATTACCACAAGAGATAATGAAAAGAATTAGTGATTGAACTGCTATCTATGCCTAGATAGGGAACAGATTAAAATTTTAGCTATAAGAACTTTCAATTGTAACTATTATCTTACCGAAAAGAAAAATTACAATCTTTGGAGAAAAAGAAACATTTACCCATTACAGAGTTCTCACAGGTTTACTCAGCATAAATTCAGAGTCAATGAAACCACTCAAAGAAATCTCTCCAAAAGTCATCAAAAAATATTATCAACTAATTTTCTTTGTAGTATCATTGCTAATTTTCTATGTAATAGTCTTGCTTATCTATCCATCTACGAATTTTCTATGTATTATTATACTTCGTAATCAAGTTATAAGCAAATATACAAGGGTAATAGCAATACCTATATCCCTCTACAAATTTTCTATGTAGTATTCTTGCTACTTTGAAATCAAGTTAAATTGATAGAGATACTTGTGTCTTGATCTCATGATCCATCAATTGATAGAAATAGTAGCCACTAAATATTTCTAGTGAAATCTAGCCAGTGTTAGAGTTGTTACCTTGGAAAAAGAACGTAGTCTTGGATATAAAACCCAATGTTTATAAACTTTTGTTCGATCTTCTCCATCTTCTCATTATTGTCTTTGTCAATTCATTGTTGGCTCATCTTCTCATTAATACTTACTATTTTCTACAAGAAAATTTATTTAAATTTAAAAACAACTTATTCACCTCCCTTTAAGTTGTATCATTGGCCTCAACATGTTCTTCCTTTCATTTTGGATAAAGTAGTACCCCTAAATCTAGAACCGCTTGGCACTCCAACGTAGATCTAACCACACACTTCTCGAATCGAGAAAGTGAAACTATGTTGCATTGCATATTTAAACTCAATAAAACTCAATTTTCATCAGTCTGCTCAATAATGCTCAATAAAAGGACGAGAGAAGCTCCGTGTTTTAAAGATGTAGTTAACCAATAGGCTAACTTACCAAATGCAATAGATTGAATCCAAAGTCACAAATTTTCTTTTGCACTACCTCGGCATGACATAAGCATGAAAAAGATTTAAGGATCAATTTTTATTTTATAAGACCTAAAAGCATCTCCCATGGTAGATAAGCTATTAATACAATTTTTACCAAAAGCAAGTTTGCCTCCCAATTGTTGCAGAACCATCAGCTAAATTTTTTCCTTTTTTAGTCATTTGCCCTCACTGATCCCAGGGATTTCGTGCATATAAGTACTTTTATTAGAACATTGATACATAACTAATGGAATACATAAAGTATCTCTATTGCGCAATAAAAGGAATCTTGTTAGTATGAGCGTAAATGATCTTTCTCTCATGTTCAAATACAGCAGCGACCCTTGAATCTAGAGCCACTTGACATTCCAACCTAGTTCCGACAATGTGCTTCTTAGATCGATAAAGTGGAAACGTGTGGCATTGCATACTCGAACTCATTAAAGCTCAATTCACAACATTATGCTCGACAGAAGGAACAAGAGAAGCTCCAAAATGAAAATAGTGGAAAGGAATCATACTTCCAATATTGAGCTGTAAAGTGTGATAGATTTTTTTTTTTTTTTTTATTTTTTGGTCAGTAAAGTGTGATAGATTGAACATGGAGATTGGGACAAATCGTTCACGTGCAACTGGGGAGAGGCTGGGTAATGGACTAGACTGGGCCGCCCATTATGAACTGGACCCAACCCAGCACCAACACAATAATAACAAGCTAAATATAAATCATGATTCATGGTCCTTCCATGCTTATCCATAAGTCTTCATTTATCTTTGCAAGTTGAACATTCCTTATTTCACAAAAGCCTTGAGAGACCCAAATTTTAGATTGTTGAATATAATCAATTTTCATTTTCGTTTTTCGCACGAATAGCGCGTGCTCCATTCCTAGTAAATATAGCATCTCTGTAAAATTCATATATACACCCTTATTTTTCCTTTGTATTTCAAAAATTCAGTATAAAATGCATATCTTGTGGCCATCATTATCTTGATAAAGGAATGTGACTGGTGCCTCATAAGTTACTATGCATACTGGGAAATTAAACTAACATATTAATATAAAGATTGTCACAAAATGCTATGTTGCATTTTTAACAATGCCACACGGGACAATAGACGGACTAGGACAACATGTATAGAACAAATGCAAACTCACACAAAGTAATATTGAACATGTGGGAAAAAAAGCCTCATTTTTTGTGATTTGTTCAAAAATGGAAAAATATAAAAGAAATTAAATGCAAATTTTGTAGTCCTTCTCGTAAGGATGTATGTTTGAACTAGGGACCTCTAGAGTAAGGACAGTAAATCACATAAAAGTCTCACATCTTATATTGTTATATTTTAAATGAACCTAGCCTATAACCATAGACAATCTAAACCGAACCCGGCAACTTTTATATGCACTGAGCGGAACTCCAAGAGTCCAATAGAAATTGTCGATGCAACTCGAATTGATATATGCATACGAAGCAAAACCCGAGACAAATTTGAGATTAAACGACCCAAGCTCAGTCTCCATCCGAGAAGATGGTACTTAAATCCAATCCTGAACCAGATGGGGACCCGAGTCACCCATTCGAAGCTCCGACCCGCGACAAGATGGAGCGGGCAGGCGGCCACCTGCCCCCAAAACAGGCCGTCAATCGATATCACCCACTTGTGTTGTGTGCCTTGATTTCAGCGAAGTGAGCTTTCCTTGAACGAACGAGAGGGAAGAGAAACGCCAAAGACCCGAAAGACAGTGACGAGCCCTTTTGAGCAGTGAGGCCAAATTGCCTCTTCAGAAGCAGCTGCCGACTGCATTCCTTCTGTTCTCTACCTGCTCATGTTCTTCCCCAATTCCTCTGTCTAAGCCTGAAACTCCACGAGTTTAGTGTAGGATTTCCCTGTTCAAGCATCAGATTGGATTGACTTTCTTTTGGGAAAAGGAGTAGTGAATGGGTGGGCTCGCGTTCACTTCCCAACGGTTTCTTTTTGTCTGTGGAAGTTCAATATTTCTTATTGCACAGAAGCCTACATTCTTCTCCCTAAACGGACCAAATTTTAAATTTTTTCAATATAAATATATACGTGTGTATATGTATAAATTCGTTTTTTGCACGCATAGCGTGTGCTCTGCTCCTAGTAAATATAATATTTTGAAATTCATATTAAGTCCTTATTTTCCCTTTGTATTTCAAAAATTCCATACAATTCATATCTTCGTGGTAATCATTATCTCGATAAAGGAATGTGACCAGCATTCATAAGTCACTATACATATTAGGAAATAAAATGCCATATTAATATAAAGATGTTGCGAAATGCCATGTTGCATTTTTAACAAGGCCACATTGGACGATAGATGGACCGAATAATAAGTATAGAAAAAATGTAAACTCACAAAAAGTAATATTGAACGTGTGGGAGAGAACCCTCGTTTTTTTGTGTTTTATTAAAAAGGGAAAAATTACAAGAAATTAAATGTATATTTTATATTCCTAAACCCTTATAAAAATGTATGATTGAACTAGGGAGCTCCAATATGATAAGTTAACTATTGAAAAATAAAAACTGTCACTTATGATCTTAGAAATATAAAGCCTAAGGAAAATAAATCAAACTCGAATTACACCGGTCGTGTCGTTGTATTTCATAACGAACATAATCTATAAACAAATACTAGCGGAACCGAACCGGGGAACTTTCACATGGACCAACAGAAATTCCAACATTCCAAATAGAAATTGTTGACGCAACTTGAACTGTTATACCCAAGACAATTCGAGACTAAAGTGAGCCGAGCTCAATCAATCAAACTGGAAAATCACCTTGACCAGATAAAAGACCCGATTCGAAGCTCAGGCCCGCGACGAGACGGGCGGGCGGGCGTCAGTCACCTTTCCAAAAGCAGCCGCTCCATCGGCATTTTGCCCCGCTCGTGCGCCTAAATGTCAGTGACGCGAGCCATCCCTTTGAACAGGAGGAGGGAAGAGAAACGGGCGGTAGACCGGAAGGACAATGACCAGCCAGATTTGCCCCCAAAGAACAGTGTAGTGCGACTACATTCCTCCTCTTCTCCACCTGCTCACACGATCTTTCCTTCCTCAGTTCCTCTTGTCCGGACCTGAAAACTCCCTTGAGCACAAGGTGTCGGAGTTCCCTGTTCGAATTCCCTGTTCGAGCCATCGCGTTGGCGGTTGACTTCGGTTACGGGAAAAGGGACGGCGAGTGGGTCGGTTTCGCGTCGTTCTGCTTCTGCCAACTGTTTTAGCTTTCGTCCGTGGGAGCTCCATGCTCGAAGCTCGTTCGGAATTTAACGTAGTGGACTAGGAACAGTGATTTCAGTTAATGGAGAATGCGGTAGGCGTGTCGGGAACAGTGGTTTGATAGGGAATTGCCGTCTTTTGAGTTTGACATGGACAATTCCAAGGGGTTCCCCCGAAACCTAGCTGAGTAGCGCACTCGAGTGCTATAATTTCAGTTTTGCTTATTTGAATTTCTAAACTTGCGAAAGAACAATTATTGAGTAATTCCGTTATAGCTCGGTTAGTCTTCCTTCGATAATATATTTTTTTTTTTTTGGGTCAATTTGTCCTTCTTACGTGGTGGTCACTAAGGGTGCGTTTGTTTGCGTTTCTGTTTAAAAATTGTTCCAGGGAACAGAATAGAAAAAAGTGTTTATGTTCCGGGGAACAATTTTTGAACAAAAAAACACGTTTGGTAAAATTTGTATAATTTTTTTATTTCTTTTATTTTTTCTATTTTTTTCTTATTTTTCCTTTTTTCTTTTTCCTTTTTTCTTTTTTCTTCTTTTGGCCGGTCACCGGCCGCGGCCCTGGCCGGCGAGGGCCGGCGGCCTCGCCCGGCCACGGCGAGGCTCGGCCTCGCCGGGGTCGGCGAGCCTCGCCGTGGCGGGCGAGGCTCGGCCTCGCCTTGGCCGGGCGAGCTCGAGCTCGCCTAGATCCGGCGAGGCCGAGCTCGCCCCCGGCCGGCGAGGCTCGGCCTCGCCGGGCCACCGCGGGTCGGCTCGGCGGCGGCCGGGCGAGCTCGGCCTCGCCGGATCGGGCGAGATCGAGCTCGCTCGGGCGGGCGAGCTCGATCTCGCCCAGATCCGGCGAGGCCGAGCTCGCCCAGCCAAGGCGAGGCCAAGCCTCGCCCAGCCACGGCGAGGCTCGGCCTCGCCGGGGCGGCGAGCCTCGCCGTGGGTGGGCGGGCGAGGCCGCCGGCCCTCGCCGGCCGGTCGCCGTCCCTCGCCGGCCGGTCGCCGGCCATGGCCGAGGCCGGCGACCGGCGAAAGAAAAAAGAAAGAAAATAAGAATAAGAAAATAAGAAAAAAATAAAAAGTGTTTCTAATTTGTTTCTGTTTCTTTTTTGTTCCTGGGAACAAAAGAACAAAAAAGGAACAGAAACGCACCCAAACGCGTTTCTGTTCCTTTTTTGTTCCAGGAACAAAAAAACAGAAAAAGTGTTTAAAAACAGAAAAAAGAAACACAAACAAACGGGGCCTAAAGTGGTGGTCCTTTCTTTCTGGGCATGTGCAACTGATAAGGCATCAAGTGGCCATCGCACTCGAAAAAAAGAAGAAGAAAAAAACAAATATTAGACGGAGGGAAAAGGAAGAACGAGCACAAAAAGGGCAAACCCTAGCCGACGCCGTCTTGGTCTCCACGAGGATATTGACTGAAAGTATGCAAAACGGACCGTTCGAATTAAAAATCAACTGAATTAGATCAAATTGGCCGGTTGAGTCAAGTTCTTGAGAGTGTCAATCTAGTTCCCAATTCTTAAAAGTAGAATCGGTGCCTGAATAGTCTGATTATCGATTTCAAAGGGGAATCGGATCGGATCGACTATACATAAAGAAAAATTAATAAAATATAAATTAAATACTATTCGTATTGACACCACAAATTACAACACAATGGTTCTTCACTCATGAATTTGTCACTCTTTTCTTGTGCATGAACGCTCTTTAGTATTGGTAAGAGCAAGTGTGGCCACTCCATGGTGGTGAATGGTGACGCCATAGGAGGGTGAGGGCACGTAGGCCTTCAATTGCTCACAACAATGGCTTGCTTGCCCTTAGCTAGATGTTGACTAGCCCTCACAACGTGAGGGTACCTCGTTGGGGGTAGGGCAAGGGAGTCACCATTGTGCGAGGGCAAGTAGGCCCTTGCGAATGACTAGACAAGGGCCAATCGCTCTCGCCGAGGCCTTGCCAAGCCATCACCAACAAAGAAGGGGTGCTACTATTGGGAGAGGGCATCTAACATGTCTAGGCCAGCACAACCCGGTCACCCTAGGCCTAACATGAACCCAAGCCATGCCAAGCACTTCCCATGCCGGTGGACATGTCGGGCCTAAATTAATAATAATAATAATAATAATAATAATAATAATAATAATAATAATAATAATAATAATAAAAATAATAATAATTTTTAATGAAAAATCCAGAAAAAAATAGAGCTAATCTTTTTAAAACGTTAAAATAATAAAAATTTATTGAGAAAAATCATGAAAAACACTCATTCAATTAAACCAAATTAGAGTGCATCTTCTAATAGTTTTTGAAAAAAAAGGTTTATATCACTAAAAATTTCAAACTATTATTTCATGACACAATAGTGGATAAATTACTTTGAGGGTAAATGTGCGATCATGTATTAATTTGAGATTTTTAATGAGACGAATACTAGTCTGAAACATTTAATGGTATTTACTTCAAAAAAAAGGACACGTAGTAATTCTCCAAATAACGATTATAGACAAATCACACCAAATAAAATGTCTAATAAATTCAATGTCCACGATGCTCCGTCCCTCAACCATAATTTGGATGATACAGTATTATCGTCTTCTAATTCAGGTTAGACACATTCTTCTATAGTTAAATCTTGGAAAAATTAATGAGGTCTTTTATGGGTCACTCCTTATTTTTTCACAAACAAGCTAAACTCATTACACTTAATTTATAGCGATTCCTTGTTTTCCCACCAAATCAAGGAATTCATTAAGGAGATTGTACACATCATCCTTTATCACCCCTCAAACTCTAGTAATTCCTCAGCAGTTTCGAGAGGTCAAAAGGAACAATTAAAGGGGAGGAAAAAAACTGCTAATGGAACAACTTCGCTTCAGGAAATGAGAAACAATTTTGGACCTTACCTTCCTCTGACCATTTTCAAATCTCACACTCGACACACTTCACTTCAGGGATAAAATGCCAATTAGAGAAAATAGTCTTTATTGGTCTTTTTACTTTTAAATCTGAACTTGTTACATAAATATGAGGAGCCATGCATGTGTTTTAATGTATTAAAGCCCAATTCATAAGTTGAATAAGATGCACTCTCATGCCGACCTCATTCAACAGTGCATGTGATCTTTTCTTGCACATTTTTTCGATAAATCATGAGTAAAAACAGGTAAACTGAAACTCGGTTGCTAAATGATAATGGCGTGACAATACAAGTGACAATACAAGTATCTATTAAGATTAGCTTACGAAGTTCTATATTCCAAACTTTATTTTTGTGGTTGAATATGATTCACCTTTTTACATTGCTGCGTTGTACATGTTATATCACTCAATATGCCAATTTTAGAAAATTAGTCTTAGTAGACTGGCAACACCAAATGATTTAATCATTCCAATAAATAAATAACTCCATGGAAAAAAAATGGTTGGGAGCATCTAATACTTTCAATTGAGGTACGACAACTCACTTGGTACAATAGTTTTTCTAGACTTTAACTCCAAATGCTCAAAGCGGCAGGCCTATTGATCCTCTTAAGGTTTTGATTCGAATTGTCACACTTACACATCCTTTAAGGTCATCTCGAAGAGCACAGACATGTATTTCTCTGATAATTATTATACGTGTGCAGGATAATAAGGACCGTCACATATGGTGAAAAAGTCGGGTGCTTGAAAAGTGCCAAACTATATCACTTTAATTCATTTAAAGTTTATTTATGATTATATGTCGAACTATCTAGATAGTAAGACGACATCTATCTAAACCTCTCTTATATATCTAGCATTTTGCTTATATTGTACTCACATTAGAGAGAGAGAGAGAGAGAGAGAGAGAGAGAGAGAGAGAGTTTGATTTGGCATTTCAATGAACATTTACTTTTTGTAGAAAATGTCCCAAGGCTATCACTTATAGATTATTTAGGAGACCTCTCCATGTGAATGAATTAAAGTGACATTATTATTCCTACCCACAATTCAAATTTGTTTCATTACATCACTTACACGCTAAAATGAACCTAATCAAGCCAAACCGTCACTAGGGTCTGTTCTTATTTTTCTAAAAAAACAAAGATAGATCCGTGATTTTCTCGACGAATAAAGTTCGGCAGATGATCATGTCTACCCTTAAATGCAAGTATGTAAATAATTCTAAAGATTCAAAGTGCGAGAGAAAAGACATCAAATAAAAAGTCAAATGATAGCGTAAAACAGAAATTACTCCAAATAGACCCTTAAAAGAGTCATTCCTGCTAAGCGAGAAAGACAAACAGCAGAGGCAAATGATTCAGCAAAGAGAAAAAGACACAATTTCCAGCTTCACCTCCAGAAGTAAAAGAGAAAAAATCCCTGTCCCTGCAAAAAAATAAGCCCGCAGTACTTTTTATCAGATCCCTCATCAGCCACCAGGAAGAGGGAGCCTCTCTCTCTCTCTCTCTCTCTCTCATTTCTTCTACTTCTTTTCACACCATGCCGATTGTCAAGCTTGTCAAAGAAAATACCCATAGTTTTTACAAAGTATTTTTCCAAGAACACACTATAGAAGTTATGGTCACTTCTACGCCTTCGATTGCTTCCAGCTGGCTCTCGAACCTCAAGAGCGGGAGCCAGCGTCTCGTGGTCGGCCTTGATGCCGAGTGGGTACGTCAGGACCCCCTTGCCATCCTCCAACTCTCAACGGGGAATCAATGTTTACTATTTCAAATACTCCACGCCGAAGAGATTCCCTTGGCCCTGAAGAACTTCCTCGAAAACCAACACAACACCTTTGTTGGGGTGGATGTTGATGAGGACGTCCGGAAATTGTCAAGTCGATACGCCCTCGACGTCACCAACACGATGGATCTGAAGCCCCTTGCTAGGGCTAAGGGGTGGGGGGGTTTGGAAAATGCGGGCCTCAAGATGCTAGCGAGGATGGTTTTGGGGTGGACGGTAGACAAGTACTCTCGAGTTAGGGTGAGTGATTGGAATAACTTGTCCCTGGATGACGCGCAAGTGGAGTATGCGTGTCTAGATGCCTTTGTATCCAGTAAAATTGCAGAAGAACTAAATGCCCAGCCAGACGCGTTTGACTCATCCGACGAGAGTGAGGATGAGGATGAATAGACTGATGTAATTCAAATATATCCAAATTTGGGAAAAGTGCCAAAAAAGTCATAAACCTTTTATCTTTGTGCCGATTTAGTCCTAATTTTTTTTTTTTGGTGCCGATTTAGTCCTAAACCTTTGTACGTTGTGCCAATTCAGTCCTTTCCGGCCAATTTTGGCCGGATTTTGCTGACTGGACGCCGACCGGTTGACGTGGCCTAATCAGCGCTGATGTGGACACATTTTAATAATATTTTAATATTTTGGAATTTTTTTTCTTTTATTTATTTATTTTTTTCGTTTTCTGTTTTTCTTTTTCTTTTTCTTTTTCTTTTTCTTAAAAGGAACGGAAGAGGACATTTTACAGGAGATGGTTTTAAGGTTCTTTCTAATTGACGAAAAGTAGAATTATTTTGACCCTGCGTAGTGTAATCCATGTACTTGAGTGTTTGACAAAGAAAAAAAGATCGAAGTCTTGAAAAGCCGGGTCTTGCGACGAGCATAAGAGATAAGTCACCGCATCATGTCAATAATTTTTTGTACCGGACATTAAATTAAATTGGATGCGATGTCATCCGGAACAATCGGTGATCATACACAGGCGAATGGATTTGAGATTGGAATTTGTAGAGTGAATTTGGGAAAAGAAGATGAAAAATTTGACTTGAGAGGGACGAAAGCCGACGGTGATGGATGGGTATGGTATGGTCTGGTATGGTCTGGACTGGCAAGCCGGGGCCGGTGGGCACAGAATCGGATCTACGGAGGAGCAATGGTGTCGTTTCGTTCGACGGCCTTTTTTCTCTGCGTCCTTTTTCAATGGAAGCGCAAAAGCAACGGCGATAAATAATCCACAAAAAACATTTAAAAAAAACACAGAGAGAGAGAGTGCGTGTGTCATTTTCTCTTCAATGTTAAAAACCCGCCGGTCAAGTGACAAATAGGATTGCTTGTTTTGAACGGGAACATGAGTTTGATTCATGTCTTAAGTGAGTCCTCGAATAACTCGTGTTGCATTGTTTAGTTGTGATATTATTACATGTGGAGACACTTTACCATTGGCAGCATGTGGGTGATGTGCGGCAATTATGGTCCGAGCCCAACACCTGTGAGGGTTGCCCCTTGCAAGCCCTGCCCGAGTCTAGCAACCTCCGTCATGACTGATGGAGGAAAGAAGAGAAAAGAAAAGAAAAGAAAAAAAAAAAAGAAAGAAAACAAATAAAAAAATTTAAAAAATACGCTCATAAGTTTTTTTGACTAAGGCCCTATTTGGTTCAACTTTGCAAATGGGCTTTAGGACTCTAAAGTCCCTTGGCCAAATGTAAACGTGTTTGGTTCGATTTTTAAGGGCGACTTTGGCAATATGTAAGTGCATCTCCAAAGGACTCTAATGGCCCTCAGTCCAAAGCAGGTCTGGAGATCCTTTGGGAACTTGTATTTGCGGAATGCAAGTTCCGGTTAGTGTTCACTTCGCGGTTACTGTTCATCCGCAAGGAAAACCACCGCATGGAGGTCGACGACCGCCGGCCAAGGGGGTCGCGCGCGCTGGTGACAGGCCAGCGACCGCCACCTGAGGGTCGCCTAACCTCGACGACCATTGCCGGACCTTAGGCGACGCTTGGGTCACTCAACCCAGGTGACTAATGGCCTGAATCGCGTGACCTAGGCAATTGCCGAAGGTCAGGCGAGGCAATGTGCGACCCAAGCGACGGCTGCCTGGGGTCGCCTGACCCCAGCCGCCAGATCCGACGGTCCGGTGGCCGGATTTAAAAAAAAAATGTAAATGTTTTTTTTTTAATTTAATAAAAGTCATTTACAAATGCAAATTTTATCAAACGGTATTTTGGCCAAAGTTGTATCTCAATGTAAATTTTACCAAACGATATTTGCATTTCAGAAAACCCCATTCACCCAAAGGTATTTGCATTCTTGGAAATGCATTTCCCAGAAGCCAAACCAAACGGGCCCTAAAATAGCTCATGCCCTTATTAGGATTTAATACCTCATGCCCTTATTAGGATTTTTGCATTGACATCATTCAGCTTTGCTTTGCTCGGGTCTGGTGCGGTGACACGACCGCCGAGAATCAGCAAGAAAATAGAGGAACAAATCTGATTTTACAAAGTATGATCTTCATGAGGGACTAGGATTAATGAAAGGAAATTTTTTAAAAACAAAACTAAATAATATTAAACATTTACTACCCAAAGAAAGATTAAAAATAAGTGAAGAAATGAGGAGAAAAATGGAGGATGTGAGAAGATTACTTCAAGGGATTGTGGATGCAAAGTTTAGACTCGCTTCTTTCATCACTTGTTTCAAGCGGGCCAGTAGTGTTTTATGTTTTTCAAGTTAATCTCATTCGATTACCAGCTTATGTGTATGCAAATCTAGCAAGAAAAAAAAGTTGATTGCTAGTAGAGATCGCGATACCTCTATTATGAAAGTTGAAAAAGTTTTGGCACGTAATTGAACTAATTAAAAACAATATAGAAAATATCAATGTCTTTGTCTTGTATACTATTGCAACGTCTAGCGGCGGTGTCTAGCGTCAGTGACAGGCAGAGGCAGAGAACGCGATAGACTCAGGGAACTGAGTGTGAAAGTGTGAAGGGTAATTGATTTGGGGCATTTTCTACTTGAGGCTTATTTTGGAGCCCTAACCGGTTCCAATTCCAATTCCGGTTCTGGAACCAGAACTAGTCCCTTTAGAATCGGGAATTACGCTCACCCCTACAACAGATTAGTTGTGTTTGCATAGTGCCTGCGTAATTTTTGCCTCCAAGCAGCCATAAAAAGGATGAAAAGGGGATTGAAGAAACAGAAAATGAGACAATTTGGACCACGTATGAACGGACGCAGTCGAAACACCTTCTCTTTCAGGATCTTGGACATAGTACGTTTTCCTGTTGTTGATTACAGGTGTATCTCTTTGTTTCCTTGGTTATTTATGCTAGAAAATTTCTCGTTGTACAATTGCCTTGTTCACAACCAGCTCATTCATCGTGTTCTATTATGCAAGATTAGGAAAATGAGATATTTAACAAATATAGAATATTGTCCTCATTGATTGGAGATTTCATTGTTAATGTGGCTTTACCATATTGGAAGTATTTAAAGTTCAGGACCGGCTTCTGAATAATAGGTTAAGAATTAGGTCAAGTGTCTGTATTGGGATACTTTCATGGAGAACATGACCTGTGGGGCAGTGAAGGATCTATTAAATTGTCAACTACTACTATATGAGGCAGCACAGCTAGTAAAGAATACTCTAGAAAGCTAATGAACATTAGGTTGAGCCAGAAATTATTTTGCTGGTAGATCATGATGTTTAAGGAAGAAATGTATCGTATATCTTCTCATTAAAACATTGCTTTCCAAATGGAATGGAGAGGACATGAAACTGTGAATTATGACTGTACATTCTATAACCATGCCAGCCATCCAGAGTTCTTCAGTAACCACAAGAACAAACATTCAATGACAGATTATGAAAGAAAATGAGACTACAAAGAATTTCTGTATACTCAATGTAAACGACAAGCTGACAGTACAACACAACTTGCCTCTATTGATGCCAATTCTAGCAATCCTAGATTGTGAATTTTAAATTGATGGAAGTATGAATTCTTTAACCAAACTTGCATGAATCTTTAATGGATTTTTTTACTAATACTATCTCCGGATCAGGAGATCTGCGACATTTTTTAGGTGAAACTGAATTTATTTGTGAAATACATAAATTTTTCTTGCTAATAATTCACAATTGAATGTTGGCTTATGTAGTTTTGATACAAAGAAACAGATGATGAGCAGCGGTGAGAAGACTTGTATCAAGCAAAGGACTCTGTGAACCTTCACCAACGCCATTTTGTAGGAGTGTGACGGTGTGGTCCAAAACCGAAGCATCAGATGGCAAAATGATGGTCCATCACTTGGTAGTCCATACTCTTCTTCAGATATTTTAAACAGCTCCCGAAAATTAAGAATGTTAAGACAGGACAAGGGGATGGCAAAATGGCTTCTTCATTGCTATAGATTACAAAGTTACCCTTTTCACTTTTGTTTAGCATTCTGCAATTGTCTGCATTTGAAAATCCTGTTGCTTTCTTGATGAGGAATTCTTTTTCTTTCAGTGACAGTGAGCTTTTGCCACTTCCCGGCCACTTGAGGACCTCTTGGTGACAAATAAGCTTTCTAGTATGAAGTATGGGAAGAAGGCGAGATCAGAACAGAGACATATTCTATGGAAGGCGCCATAGTAAGTGAGTTTTACAGGTGGAAGACCAGAGAAACTTGAAAAGATGTGAACTTGTTGTTTGATGGTGATATCCGCAAAACGAAAAACCAAATCATTTCTGATATGGCCTAGATGTTTACATAGTCACTCTCTAATAATCTAATTTATTCTGCGAATAAAGAGAAAGAAAGAAAAGGAAAGCATAAAGGTGCATGATAACAGAAATTTTGTTGTTTTGTTCAAGGACAGGGAGGTAGTTGTATATTGTAATCAAATTACTAAGCTCATGAGGAAGCCCAAGAGTTAAAGTCAAAGAGATGAATCTCTTTATTTTTGTCATAGCTGTCGTTATTGCCAATGAAATATCTTCTGATGGGAACTATGCCATATTTGAACATGATGTGACTGGATTGGAAGATTGTATGTTGCGTTAGTTGTTATCAACTGAATAATGGTGAACTTATCCAGTTGCTCCTGATTGCTTCGTGCAAAACCAATTCTTTCACTGTGCTCTGCCAAGACCGTTAACAGAGTGATTCAGATCGACTACTTCAAACTTCCAAGCCGACTGGGTACATTTCGTAAAAGCGGCGGGAAGCACGAAAGAACAAAGTACATTTCTTCATTGTAACATCATACATTGAGTCTCCACATACAAATTTACAGGTGTTTCTTGTTCACACAAGGCCTTGCTGTACAAATGTATAATTGATGCAATTCTCATGCTATACAAAGCCTGCAATTAAGCTATCTACGTAAAAACTGCAATTTCGAAGGCGGCCAAGCATATACATATAACACATCACAGGCTTTTCCTTTACGGATCACAAGCTAGAACTCCTTCCGCACATTTGTTATCCAAAGAGGCAGCTGAGCATCCAAAGAATGCAATAGAGTTGAGCAAAGCTTTTTCTATGTCTTTGGCAATGCGTCTTTGGACGAGAGATACTATGTACTCCATAGAAGTTGCATCACAGGGCATGGTGATTGGAGCATCACTCGACTAACCAAACTCTTCTTTGGACATTTTGAGCAGTTCTTGAAAGATGTTGCTGCTGAGGCATTGCAAAGGAATCATGAAACGGCTTCCGTCAGCCGTGTAGATGACAAAGTGACCCTTTTCGTCTCTCGATGAGGCAAGTATTCGACTCATCTCCAGCTCCGGCTTGGGCAATTCTTTTTCTCGCTTGAACCGGTTGATATTTCCCACTTCCTTGCCATCTTGAATAGCTTCTTGGGGCTCATCATGCTTAAGCTCTGTGGAATTTTGTAATTTAAAGCAAAATCAGGGATTCCTAGTCTTAGACTTGTGGCGTGTTGCTTCAGCAGAATTGATGTGATACGAAGGAGGCGCTTGCTACTTATATGTGCATCGAATGAAGACAATCCTGTTCAAATGTTGCTTTCTCTGTCTTGTGATTTCCGATGCTTTAATTCTGTAATTATGTATATAGAACACATATTTGGATGGAGGAATATCGTCAATTTATGATGGCTTAGATAACAAGGGAAGCACAAGGAAGGAAAATGTCAAAGACCATATGTTTGTCTCGTCTGAAAACAATAAAAATCACTCGGTTCAGAATAGATGAGGAACCCGGCAACTAACGGATCCCCCTCCAATGCTGCACCCCAATTATTTCTGGAGGCCAAGATTCTTGTTATGTGATGCTGAAAGCGACTTTTGGAGCATAGTGGACATCTACGGTTACATCGACATTACATACTTTTCTTTCGCTGACAAATGGAAATGAGCAAGCATAACGAGAAAAGATTACCTACTTGGTAGAGAGAATGATTTATTTCTCTTTGTGATTCTTGATATTCGGATTCGTAAAGTGATCGACCAGTATGTGATCCATAAATTTTCCAATACACACCAGAGAGTACTTACAAGAACTTGTACTAGGTTCGGCAAAGTCCATTTGTTAGTTACACGGCAAAACATCCGAACCTGTTTGAAAACCCTACTCCCCAGTACTAGTTTTCGATTTAAGTGCGAGAGTAACACATAAGACCATTAATCAAAGTAATAATTTCGAGAATATATGGACTTATACTACACTATCTTCAGTAGAAAGTAATGTTTCCGAAAGAAAATGCATTTAATGGTGTTTAGCACTGTTGGTGTTTATTCTCTTGACAAATCTTTTAAGGGTTGAAGAGAAAAAATGCCTGTAGTCTTCGTCATCCGTAGTTATACAAACTTCGGTTGAGTCAACCATTCACATTTTCTTCAGTTCCTCTAGACCTCGCCCATCCATACTGTCTTGATATATCAACAGTTCCTGAATTCCCTGTCTTGTGTCAGTTATTTTGCGTCGTAGTTTGCTATGCAAGACTGATTAGTTAATGGACAGGATAGGCGGTGCTCATTCCTTCTAATTCATTCTCACCTCCCCTCACATTAACGAAAACTCAGTAATAGTCTCTTTCATTATGTAGTCCGTGAAAATGCCCTCAAAACATATTACATACTCCCAAGGTCTCCACAACATGATCAACCTCATGGGAAGTTTGAAAATTAGATCTATGCCAGCAGTCATTTGTTTGAGATTTGAGTGACTCGAACCTTAGAGCACATCTTGGAATCAGATGAATCATACCTCTTTCATTGTTTAGGTGGTACAGTACAAATTTAGTAGATAGTGGTCTCGAATAGCACAAACTTATCTGTTCTATTAATAATATAAAAAAAACAAAATAAAGAAAAGACTGGTGACTGATCAAAAGTGTGAATGCGTCAGGTATTTAGAAAGTTTAACCATTTCAAAAGTTTTTATAGCAGGGATATGTCTTCAGTAACCCAAAAAACCATAGCTTGATGATCCCAATATAGAAGACCAGGAATTAGAGCTTAATAGGCAGTGAGGAGAAGCAAATAAAAATATGGAAGCTCTTTTGGCATCTCTAGCTCTCATATGGCCACGTCATTGTCCTAGGTGGCGCGCGCAAGTCTAGATGGCTCCACTAAAGGTCGACACGTGTCCTAAGACTTAGACCGGCTGAAAAATAAAGAAATCAAAAAGTCGAGGATTTATTTTTTCTCTCTCTCTCTGCGGCGTAAAAGAGACTCGCGAAGCATTAATTAATATCGTTGCCGCTCAAAAACCTCTCTCTTCTTTTCAATTTTCGAGCGCTTTTTGCCTCCTCCTTTCTCGAGTCGAGAAGAGGAAACGCAGATACCTTCTCTCTCCTTCTCCGGCACGCCGGACTGCCTCCACCTCCACCTCCGCCTCGCCATGCCCCTCCCCCTTCCCCAAAGCCCCCGTCGGTCGCAGGTGCTGGTCAGATCTGTCTCTGGCACGTCGCCTTCTTGAAGACCCCGCCGGGTCGCAGCTGCTGGATCCCGAGCGCCCTTTGCCTCCGCCGTCACCTCCGGAGTCTCATCGGCGGCTACAATTCGTCAGCTCACCTCCGGAGTCTCATTGGGTCAGGCGCGTCGTCACCAAAGCGGAAGAAATTTGCAGCTACTGGGTCGCGAGCCCTCTCGGCCTTCACACGCCGCTCGCTTCGTTTGTAGCCATCGTCGCCTTTCTGGTTCCGGCGATATAATCTGCGAGTGGGTCGGTTTCATTTTCGGGCTCGGCCGCGTTGGCACCAAAGCGGAAGAAGTTTTCAAGTGCTGAGTCCCGAGCCCTCTTCGCCTTCACACGCCGCTTGCTTCGTTTGTCGGGGTCGTTGCTTTTCTGGCTCGGGCAATAGAAACCGGCAGTGGGTCATTCTTGATTTCGGGCTCGGGCACGACGCCAGCGATTTTGAAGCCAAAGCAGAAGAAGCTTGCGATCGCCGGGTCTCGAGCCTCTCCGCCTTCACGGGTCGCTCGCGTGTCTTCACTAGACAGCGTATCCCCTTGCCATCGCTACCGGATTCTCTCCCACAAAATGTAAGAATCGCCATGCTACTCCTGTTCACTTAAGGATGAAACCCGTGAAGTGTTGTGTCCCAAAATATGTGATGTTTGTGATATTTATGTGTAGTTAGCGTGATTTATTGTCTAAATTTTGAGCCTAAACAATCTAGTTGAGTCGCCCACCATCCATTCGACGAAATGCCTGAACTAGGTTTACTTTCTTCAATTCTGGGTTTACTTTGTTTTGGCTTTTTCGTGCGGCGGTCAACGAAGTTTTGTTTGGTGATAGTCCAACGAGTGAGTAGGTGTTGTTCAGTGGAGATGGAGATCGGCCAACATTGATTGGCCAAAAATGAAGTCCAACGCCTTTGGTTAGATCAGAGTTTCGATTAAACTCCCTTGCCTTAATAAGATAATAACATAGATATGATCGACAATAAGAGTTTTTTTTTTTTTTTTTTTTTGTAGCTAGTAGGTTTGTTGGTTGTGTGACCTGCTAATAAGGTTTTTTCTTTCAATATTTTGCAACGAAGTGGATCTGTTAAATAAACTAAAAAGGTTGTTGCTAGTTCAATGGAAGCTTGATTATTTGTTCGAAGTGATTGTTGCTGAAGATTGTGAAATATTGAAGGAGATCAGCATGCAGAACAATTTAAAGTGACAATTTTAGTACACAATGATTTACTTAGAAATGTATTATGATTACTTAACTGTGATTTAGAAGTTTTTGGTCGTGTAGTTTTAATAGAACTTTCCAAGTATGGTTGCTTCTTGCGTTTCACTTTGGACTGCGGTGACCACTCCACAATAAGAAAAAAGATAGCTATAAAACGGTAGAGGCAGTAATGATACATCCAAAAGAACAGAACAAAATTTGAAGGGATAAGATAAATTTCAATATGGAGCATACCAATGCTTTTAAGCTGCTTTTCACGTTTTTGCAAAGACATGTAGCCGTGGAGATTAGCGCGAGTGCGGGTGGGAGAGGGGAAGAGTTCTTTGCTGGCCGTTGTGGCTCCTGTGAAGCAGGTCGCGTCCTTTGCCGTTCCCGCCAGAGTATTTGTGGCCATGACTTTTGGTATGGAATTTTTGACGTTATTGTTGATTTGCTGTGAGGAAGAGAGTAGGGGTGATTATTGACTATGATGAGAAGCTTTTCCTAATTGGAACCGATTAGAACGTGGTTGTTTATGGTTTGGCATTGCACCTTCTATTGTCAAGAGGTTGTTTAAGGATTATTTTTTCTGGCAGAGAGTTTGGGTTACAATAATGTAATTTGAGCAAGCCACCAGTATATCTTTCGGATGTTCGATGAGATTTATCGACTTTGGTGTGTTAATGTTAAACCATGCCCGATGGATCAATTTTAGTGTTTCCATTATTCGATTATCGCTTATTTTTGCAAATAACAACACAATTGTTCACATCGGCGCTCTAGTACATGTGTTTCTTTGCCTCTTATGATTTGAAATTTCTTGTTTTCGAAGCAGCTCTTTAGTGACATGTTCTTGTTGATAGAGTTTGTGCGATGTATTGGTGAATAATACTGCTATCCGAAGCTCCTACGAAAAGTACTAAAAAGTCTTGACTGCAACATGTTTACCAAGCACTGAAGTTTGGATGAAGTTTAAGCCTTCCAAATAGTGACAGGTTTGATATGCTTCTAGTGGCGTGCTTTTGTTTTGCTTCATTGAAGATTTTGATGGATGATGTATTTTCAGCAACAACTATGGTGGTGCACGAGGGGCCAATGCTTTGGCTAAAGGGTTGGAGGGAAACAAGTCATTGAGGGTAAACAACTCATTTTTTTCCAATTTTCTTTCTTAAGGATAAATAGCTCGAATTTTGGTTGGGAATTCTGTCATTAGAATGTAGTGCATGCTCCTGTCAACAAGTTTTATAGTTATATATATTGTGCTAACCATGTGGGCTCCATAGAACAGATAAAGATGGACAACATTTCAACTCGAAGGAGTAAAATTTTTCGTCTCGGACAACAACCAGCAGAGTTGTTGAAGAAAAACTCAACCTCGCAGGTTCAAGAGTGATTTCAGAGAAGGTAATGAGTTTTGCTCATACTTATTTGATTGTCTTTGGAGTTAATGTTATTTTTTGCGCTTGGTGATGGAATTCTTTTGGTGTATTTGCTGATTTATGGAGCTGATGGTAATGCAGGTATTGAAGCTGCGCCAAGGAAGCACGCAAAGCACCAGCTGCGTGCCCATTTAATATGTGGGCACAAGAAACTTTTGGGCATAATCATGTTATTTTGAAGGATTTAGTTATTGATATGTGGATGCAGGAAACTTTCAGCATATACGGTTGCTTATTCAATGCTGTTCTATGGGAGAGCAGACCATTCTCTTTCTAAGTGACATTAAAAACTTAATCCCCAACTTTGTTAGGTGGGAGAGCTGGTCTATAGGTGGTTGGTTTGTCCTCATGTTATGCTTGCATCTTTTACTTCTGAATGTGTATAGTCCATATTATGTTACAATAAAGTATGGCCTCTAAATTTTACTTGGATAATATTATGCAAGTACCAAATATATTTTACTTCTAACCCAATGACCACTTACACCCCTTTATTTTTACACATACCCTTCATGCACCTCTTAATAAAAACGCCGTATGGGAAATATCAAGTTGTCCTTGGGGATGTAATTTACAATCTTATTTAAGGTTTGAGCGATTTGGTTGATTTTGAATGTAAAAAGTGAGAACTTAGAATCTAAAGAGCGATACTTTTGAAAAGAACGTGATGTCTTCATGAATAGGAACACAGGATACTTGGTGTTTCAAGTATATATTTGGCACTTTCAAAAGCAAAGATACATTGGTAGTCAAGCAGCCAAAAATGAGTCAATTTTGAAATTTTCCAAATAAATTCTGTAGTGCTCCAGCTTTGTATTTCTGAGTCATACTCGGGGACTACAATGTAAATGCTCGTTGCCAATCAATCAATGTATACCCATTAATTTCCTTGGAGGAGACTCTCCATAGTGCACCCAAATTGCTATAAGATCTGCGAATTTCAATCTTTGGCAACTGAGCCGTAAGGTGTAAATATTTTCTTTAGGAGCTATCATACCAATTATTCTCCAATAGAACCTTTGCAAACATGAATGACACCAAACTTCATACTCAAAAACGACTTTCATATTTGAGACAATCTTACGGCAAACGGCCATGATTGCAATTATACAGCACAAATCTGGGTTAAAAAAAAAAAAAAAAAAAAAAAAAAAAAAAAAAAAAAAAAAACAAGGCAGCTTATGCAAACCACATCATAGCTAACTGAATCTTGGTGGACATAACCACATACATCACTCTAGCCAGATTTCTGCTCATTCAACCGTCAATCTGGCTCATTCAACCATCAGGAAATACAGACAAGGTTATCCATCATCCTATTGTTGAATATATGGAAAAAGAGACCGCATGCCTGCCAGGATGATGGCCTCACTTGTGGGGCAGTTGCAGTGCAATTTCGAGCGCTTGAAAAGCTGCATTCTCTTCCCTAGCCAAGAGCAAGCTCAGGGTCTATCAACTCTTCCCAAGCCAAACCTTGCATCTCAATATGTGTCTCCACCAATTTGACCATGTCAATATCTAAACTAAAGGATGCATTTGTCGGCATTTTCCCGTGACAAGCTCCATCCTGTAAACATCACCTTTCTTAGCTGCCTTCAAGGAATATACATACTTTGAGAGAAAGGAAAGCAACAAGTAAGAAGAATCTGTACTATTTTTCCATATATTAGGAATAATAAACATTTAGATTGGAACAAAACAGCAAAGACCTAGGAAGTAGCAATATGAAATTACCTAGAGTAATATAGCCGTACGACCCCGCGAACCACGAATTGGACTCGGTGTCTAGTGATTCATGATTCTGGTTTCACGGAGAGATTAGTTCACATCAGTAGATCCACAAAAATGGCACAAACTTCCTAAAGTGAACGAGAGTAAAGTAAGGATTCTTATCTTGTGTAGGAAAGAATCCGGTTGTGATCGCACATCCAAATTGGGCAAAGAAAAACCTTAATCTGCCTAGTGAAGAAATGCAACAAATAGTTGTTACAAATATGCTCTCTAATGGGCAAAGTTGAGCACGGATCAAGTATAAACTATGGGAAGCTTAGCTTAAAAACTTTATGAAAAGTTAAATGCTTAATAAGAGAAGAAAAGAAGCTTAGCTTAAAAACTTTATGAAATAATAACTCATATATGCAAGCCACATATCCAGATTACAAATTCATTTATGTTCCCTAAAGCACCACTACCATTAACAGTTCAACAACAGTAACTATATAGAAGAAGAAATTTCATGAAAATGAGAAGGTCAGAAAACAAACCCGTGGCTTTGCTAGAAGAAGCACATCACGATGAATACCAGATAACCACCAATGATCTTGATCCTCAAGATAAGATCCATCACTCCATCTAAATACTTGAACCGCTAAAACATTCTTTTCTTTAGCAAGTAGAAGGCTTACAGTAGTCGGTGATTTCAAATTCAGCTGGCAGCCTACTATCCCGATCGCAAAACCAGGCATTGTGCATGTGTCAATTGTAAACCGATTAAAACAACGATCACTTTGTTTCCATCAGTATTTTTCCTGTTCAAGAACCCAGCATGGAAGTTATCCATAATAACAGTTAACTGAAACTTGCTTTCTCAACAAGTTCACGGCATCAGGATTCTTCTTATAACTAATTTCTATCTCTCATCCTTTCTTAGCAAGTGTGGCACAACAGGAATGTCCCTTTCACATACCTCATTTAATTTGAGAGAAAAAAAGGTACAATCTAGTAAACAGTAAGGATAAATATTAGTCCCAAATTTCTTTCAAACAAAAAACAATGGCAATGACTCGAGCAA